>OZ026847.1:17887372-18354411 GCA_964023205.1 Lutraria lutraria
TTTACAGCATATAGTTTTGTTCAAAAAACACATTATTGAGGTATCTTGATTAGATGACCTAATTAATGATTTCATGCAATGTGCATGAACTGTAAAAATTCTTTAAATGGATTTGTTTCTGCAATATTCATTTACATATTCCACAGCCATATTTTGATTATATACCCTAATTATTGACCTGATATGATGTGCATTAACTCTTAATTTCAAATAATTATGACATGACCTAATTAATGAGTTTATTCAATGTGCATTAATTGTATATATACTTTGTATTGAACTATTTCCGGTATATTTGTTTTCAAAATTTACAGCATATTGTTTTGTTGGAAAAACACATTATTATGAATATATCAGAATGAAATGACTAATATACATGCTGCAAATCCCATTTGATTAGTAAATATACAGTATTTGATTAATTACCCTAATTATCTAGGTCAAAATATCCTGAATTTAGTCTTGTTGTATTTATAATAATTTTTCATTGAGGAATCTTGATTTAATGACCTAATTAATGATTTAATGCAATGTGCATACATACTTTGCATTGAATTATTGATGGAATGTTTGTTTACAAGGTTTACAGCATATAGTTCTGTTCAAAAAACACATTATTGAGGTATCTTGATTAGTTGACCTAATTAATGATTTCATGCAATGTGCATGAACTGTAAATATTTTTTAAATGGATTTGTTTCTGCAATATTCATTTACATATTCCACAGTCATATTTTGATTATATACCCTAATTATTGACCTTATATGATGTGCATTAACTCTTAATTTCAAATAATTATGACATGACCTAATTAATGAGTTTATTCAATGTGCATTAATTGTATATATACTTTGTATTGAACTATTTCCGGTATATTTGTTTTCAAAATTTACAGCATATTGTTTTGTTGGAAAAACACATTATTATGAATATATCAGAATGAAATGACTAATATACATGCTGCAAATCCCATTTGATTAGTAAATATACAGAATTTGATTAATTACCCTAATTATCTAGGACAAAATATCCTGAATTTAGTCTTGATGTATTTATAATAATTTTTCATTGAGGAATCTTGATTTAATGACCTAATTAATGATTTAATGCAATGTGCATACATACTTTGCATTGAATTATTGATGGAATGTTTGTTTACAAGGTTTACAGCATATAGTTCTGTTCAAAAAACACATTATTGAGGTATCTTGATTAGTTGACCTAATTAATGATTTCATGCAATGTGCATGAACTGTAAATATTTTTTAAATGGATTTGTTTCTGCAATATTCATTTACATATTCCACAGTCATATTTTGATTATATACCCTAATTATTGACCTTATATGATGTGCATTAACTCTTAATTTCAAATAATTATGACATGACCTAATTAATGAGTTTATTCAATGTGCATTAATTGTATATATACTTTGTATTGAACTATTTCCGGTATATTTGTTTTCAAAATTTACAGCATATTGTTTTGTTGGAAAAACACATTATTATGAATATATCAGAATGAAATGACTAATATACATGCTGCAAATCCCATTTGATTAGTAAATATACAGAATTTGATTAATTACCCTAATTATCTAGGTCAAAATATCCTGAATTTAGTCTTGTTGTATTTATAATAATTTTTCATTGAGGAATCTTGATTTAATGACCTAATTAATGATTTAATGCAATGTGCATACATACTTTGCATTGAATTATTGATGGAATGTTTGTTTACAAGGTTTACAGCATATAGTTCTGTTCAAAAAACACATTATTGAGGTATCTTGATTAGTTGACCTAATTAATGATTTCATGCAATGTGCATGAACTGTAAAAATTCTTTAAATGGATTTGTTTCTGCAATATTCATTTACATATTCCACAGTCATATTTTGATTATATACCCTAATTATTGACCTTATATGATGTGCATTAACTCTTAATTTCAAGTAATTATGACATGACCTAATTAATGAGTTTATTCAATGTGCATTAATTGTATATATACTTTGTATTGAACTATTTCCGGTATATTTGTTTTCAAAATTTACAGCATATTGTTTTGTTGGAAAAACACATTATTATGAATATATCAGAATGAAATGACTAATATATATGCTGCAAATCCCATTTGATTAGTAAATATACAGTATTTGATTAATTACCCTAATTATCTAGGTCAAAATATCCTGAATTTAGTCTTGTTGTATTTATAATAATTTTTCATTGAGGAATCTTGATTTAATGACCTAATTAATGATTTAATGCAATGTGCATACATACTTTGCATTGAATTATTGATGGAATGTTTGTTTACAAGGTTTACAGCATATAGTTCTGTTCAAAAAACACATTATTGAGGTATCTTGATTAGTTGACCTAATTAATGATTTCATGCAATGTGCATGAACTGTAAATATTTTTTAAATGGATTTGTTTCTGCAATATTCATTTACATATTCCACAGTCATATTTTGATTATATACCCTAATTATTGACCTTATATGATGTGCATTAACTCTTAATTTCAAATAATTATGACATGACCTAATTAATGAGTTTATTCAATGTGCATTAATTGTATATATACTTTGTATTGAACTATTTCCGGTATATTTGTTTTCAAAATTTACAGCATATTGTTTTGTTGGAAAAACACATTATTATGAATATATCAGAATGAAATGACTAATATACATGCTGCAAATCCCATTTGATTAGTAAATATACAGAATTTGATTAATTACCCTAATTATCTAGGACAAAATATCCTGAATTTAGTCTTGATGTATTTATAATAATTTTTCATTGAGGAATCTTGATTTAATGACCTAATTAATGATTTAATGCAATGTGCATACATACTTTGCATTGAATTATTGATGGAATGTTTGTTTACAAGGTTTACAGCATATAGTTCTGTTCAAAAAACACATTATTGAGGTATCTTGATTAGTTGACCTAATTAATGATTTCATGCAATGTGCATGAACTGTAAATATTTTTTAAATGGATTTGTTTCTGCAATATTCATTTACATATTCCACAGTCATATTTTGATTATATACCCTAATTATTGACCTTATATGATGTGCATTAACTCTTAATTTCAAATAATTATGACATGACCTAATTAATGAGTTTATTCAATGTGCATTAATTGTATATATACTTTGTATTGAACTATTTCCGGTATATTTGTTTTCAAAATTTACAGCATATTGTTTTGTTGGAAAAACACATTATTATGAATATATCAGAATGAAATGACTAATATACATGCTGCAAATCCCATTTGATTAGTAAATATACAGTATTTGATTAATTACCCTAATTATCTAGGTCAAAATATCCTGAATTTAGTCTTGTGGTATTTATAATCATTTTTCATTGAGGAATCTTGATTAAATGACCTAATTAATGATTTAATGCAATGTACATACATATTTGGCATTGAATTATTGATGGAATGTTTGTTTACAAGGTTTACAGCATATAGTTTTGTTCAAAAAACACATTATTGAGGTATCTTGATTAGATGACCTAATTAATGATTTCATGCAATGTGCATGAACTGTAAAAATTCTTTAAATGGATTTGTTTCTGCAATATTCATTTACATATTCCACAGCCATATTTTGATTATATACCCTAATTATTGACCTGATATGATGTGCATTAACTCTTAATTTCAAATAATTATGACATGACCTAATTAATGAGTTTATTCAATGTGCATTAATTGTATATATACTTTGTATTGAACTATTTCCGGTATATTTGTTTTCAAAATTTACAGCATATTGTTTTGTTGGAAAAACACATTATTATGAATATATCAGAATGAAATGACTAATATACATGCTGCAAATCCCATTTGATTAGTAAATATACAGTATTTGATTAATTACCCTAATTATCTAGGTCAAAATATCCTGAATTTAGTCTTGTTGTATTTATAATAATTTTTCATTGAGGAATCTTGATTTAATGACCTAATTAATGATTTAATGCAATGTGCATACATACTTTGCATTGAATTATTGATGGAATGTTTGTTTACAAGGTTTACAGCATATAGTTCTGTTCAAAAAACACATTATTGAGGTATCTTGATTAGTTGACCTAATTAATGATTTCATGCAATGTGCATGAACTGTAAATATTCTTTAAATGGATTTGTTTCTGCAATATTCATTTACATATTCCACAGTCATATTTTGATTATATACCCTAATTATTGACCTTATATGATGTGCATTAACTCTTAATTTCAAATAATTATGACATGACCTAATTAATGAGTTTATTCAATGTGCATTAATTGTATATATACTTTGTATTGAACTATTTCCGGTATATTTGTTTTCAAAATTTACAGCATATTGTTTTGTTGGAAAAACACATTATTATGAATATATCAGAATGAAATGACTAATATACATGCTGCAAATCCCATTTGATTAGTAAATATACAGTATTTGATTAATTACCCTAATTATCTAGGACAAAATATCCTGAATTTAGTCTTGTGGTATTTATAATAATTTTTCATTGAGGAATCTTGATTTAATGACCTAATTAATGATTTAATGCAATGTGCATACATACTTTGCATTGAATTATTGATGGAATGTTTGTTTACAAGGTTTACAGCATATAGTTCTGTTCAAAAAACACATTATTGAGGTCTTTTGATTCGTTGACCTAATTAATGATTTCATGCAATGTGCATGAACTGTAAAAATTCTTTAAATGGATTTGTTTCTGCAATATTCATTTACATATTCCACAGTCATATTTTGATTATATACCCTAATTATTGACCTTATATGATGTGCATTAACTCTTAATTTCAAATAATTATGACATGACCTAATTAATGAGTTTATTCAATGTGCATTAATTGTATATATACTTTGTATTGAACTATTTTCGGTATATTTGTTTTCAAAATTTACAGCATATTGTTTTGTTGGAAAAACACATTATTATGAATATATCAGAATAAAATGACTAATATACATGCTGCAAATCCCATTTGATTAGTAAATATACAGTATTTGATTAATTACCCTAATTATTTAGGTCAAAATATCCTGAATTTAGTCTTGTGGTATTTATAATCATTTTTCATTGAGGAATCTTGATTAAATGACCTAATTAATGATTTAATGCAATGTACATACATATTTGGCATTGAATTATTGATGGAATGTTTGTTTACAAGGTTAACAGCATATAGTTTTGTTCAAAAACACATTATTGAGGTATCTTGATTAGATGACCTAATTAATGATTTCATGCAATGTGCATGAACTGTAAAAATTCCTTAAAAGGATTTATTTCTGCAATATTCATTTACATATTCCACAGCCATATTTTGATTATATACCCTAATTATTGACCTTATATGATGTGCATTAACTCTTAATTTCAAATAATTATGACATGACCTAATTAATGAGTTTATTCAATGTGCATTAATTGTATATATACTTTGTATTGAACTATTTCCGGCACATTTGTTTTCAAAATTTACAGCATATTGTTTTGTTGGAAAAACACATTATTATGAATATATCAGAATGAAATGACTAATATACATGCTGCAAATCCCATTTGATTAGTAAATATACAGTATTTGATTAATTACCCTAATTATTCAGGTCAAAATATCCTGAATTTAGTCTTGTGGTATTTATAATCATTTTTCATTGAGGAATCTTGATTAAATGACCTAATTAATGATTTAATGCAATGTACATACATATTTTGCATTGAATTATTGATGGAATGTTTGTTTACAAGGTTTACAGCATATAGTTTTGTTCAAAAAACACATTATTGAGGTATCTTGATTAGATGACCTAATTAATGATTTCATGCAATGTGCATGAACTGTAAAAATTCTTTAAATGGATTTGTTTCTGCAATATTCATTTACATATTCCACAGCCATATTTTGATTATATACCCTAATTATTGACCTGATATGATGTGCATTAACTCTTAATTTCAAATAATTATGACATGACCTAATTAATGAGTTTATTCAATGTGCATTAATTGTATATATATTTTGTATTGAACTATTTCCGGTATATTTGTTTTCAAAATTTACAGCATATTGTTTTGTTGGAAAAACACATTATTATGAATATATCAGAATGAAATGACTAATATACATGCTGCAAATCCCATTTGATTAGTAAATATACAGTATTTGATTAATTACCCTAATTATCTAGGTCAAAATATCCTGAATTTAGTCTTGTTGTATTTATAATAATTTTTCATTGAGGAATCTTGATTTAATGACCTAATTAATGATTTAATGCAATGTGCATACATACTTTGCATTGAATTATTGATGGAATGTTTGTTTACAAGGTTTACAGCATATAGTTCTGTTCAAAAAACACATTATTGAGGTATCTTGATTAGTTGACCTAATTAATGATTTCATGCAATGTGCATGAACTGTAAATATTTTTTAAATGGATTTGTTTCTGCAATATTCATTTACATATTCCACAGTCATATTTTGATTATATACCCTAATTATTGACCTTATATGATGTGCATTAACTCTTAATTTCAAATAATTATGACATGACCTAATTAATGAGTTTATTCAATGTGCATTAATTGTATATATACTTTGTATTGAACTATTTCCGGTATATTTGTTTTCAAAATTTACAGCATATTGTTTTGTTGGAAAAACACATTATTATGAATATATCAGAATGAAATGACTAATATACATGCTGCAAATCCCATTTGATTAGTAAATATACAGAATTTGATTAATTACCCTAATTATCTAGGACAAAATATCCTGAATTTAGTCTTGATGTATTTATAATAATTTTTCATTGAGGAATCTTGATTTAATGACCTAATTAATGATTTAATGCAATGTGCATACATACTTTGCATTGAATTATTGATGGAATGTTTGTTTACAAGGTTTACAGCATATAGTTCTGTTCAAAAAACACATTATTGAGGTATCTTGATTAGTTGACCTAATTAATGATTTCATGCAATGTGCATGAACTGTAAAAATTCTTTAAATGGATTTGTTTCTGCAATATTCATTTACATATTCCACAGTCATATTTTGATTATATACCCTAATTATTGACCTTATATGATGTGCATTAACTCTTAATTTCAAGTAATTATGACATGACCTAATTAATGAGTTTATTCAATGTGCATTAATTGTATATATACTTTGTATTGAACTATTTCCGGTATATTTGTTTTCAAAATTTACAGCATATTGTTTTGTTGGAAAAACACATTATTATGAATATATCAGAATGAAATGACTAATATATATGCTGCAAATCCCATTTGATTAGTAAATATACAGTATTTGATTAATTACCCTAATTATCTAGGTCAAAATATCCTGAATTTAGTCTTGTTGTATTTATAATAATTTTTCATTGAGGAATCTTGATTTAATGACCTAATTAATGATTTAATGCAATGTGCATACATACTTTGCATTGAATTATTGATGGAATGTTTGTTTACAAGGTTTACAGCATATAGTTCTGTTCAAAAAACACATTATTGAGGTATCTTGATTAGTTGACCTAATTAATGATTTCATGCAATGTGCATGAACTGTAAATATTTTTTAAATGGATTTGTTTCTGCAATATTCATTTACATATTCCACAGTCATATTTTGATTATATACCCTAATTATTGACCTTATATGATGTGCATTAACTCTTAATTTCAAATAATTATGACATGACCTAATTAATGAGTTTATTCAATGTGCATTAATTGTATATATACTTTGTATTGAACTATTTCCGGTATATTTGTTTTCAAAATTTACAGCATATTGTTTTGTTGGAAAAACACATTATTATGAATATATCAGAATGAAATGACTAATATACATGCTGCAAATCCCATTTGATTAGTAAATATACAGAATTTGATTAATTACCCTAATTATCTAGGACAAAATATCCTGAATTTAGTCTTGATGTATTTATAATAATTTTTCATTGAGGAATCTTGATTTAATGACCTAATTAATGATTTAATGCAATGTGCATACATACTTTGCATTGAATTATTGATGGAATGTTTGTTTACAAGGTTTACAGCATATAGTTCTGTTCAAAAAACACATTATTGAGGTATCTTGATTAGTTGACCTAATTAATGATTTCATGCAATGTGCATGAACTGTAAATATTTTTTAAATGGATTTGTTTCTGCAATATTCATTTACATATTCCACAGTCATATTTTGATTATATACCCTAATTATTGACCTTATATGATGTGCATTAACTCTTAATTTCAAATAATTATGACATGACCTAATTAATGAGTTTATTCAATGTGCATTAATTGTATATATACTTTGTATTGAACTATTTCCGGTATATTTGTTTTCAAAATTTACAGCATATTGTTTTGTTGGAAAAACACATTATTATGAATATATCAGAATGAAATGACTAATATACATGCTGCAAATCCCATTTGATTAGTAAATATACAGAATTTGATTAATTACCCTAATTATCTAGGACAAAATATCCTGAATTTAGTCTTGATGTATTTATAATAATTTTTCATTGAGGAATCTTGATTTAATGACCTAATTAATGATTTAATGCAATGTGCATACATACTTTGCATTGAATTATTGATGGAATGTTTGTTTACAAGGTTTACAGCATATAGTTCTGTTCAAAAAACACATTATTGAGGTATCTTGATTAGTTGACCTAATTAATGATTTCATGCAATGTGCATGAACTGTAAAAATTCTTTAAATGGATTTGTTTCTGCAATATTCATTTACATATTCCACAGTCATATTTTGATTATATACCCTAATTATTGACCTTATATGATGTGCATTAACTCTTAATTTCAAATAATTATGACATGACCTAATTAATGAGTTTATTCAATGTGCATTAATTGTATATATACTTTGTATTGAACTATTTCCGGTATATTTGTTTTCAAAATTTACAGCATATTGTTTTGTTGGAAAAACACATTATTATGAATATATCAGAATGAAATGACTAATATATATGCTGCAAATCCCATTTGATTAGTAAATATACAGTATTTGATTAATTACCCTAATTATCTAGGTCAAAATATCCTGAATTTAGTCTTGTGGTATTTATAATCATTTTTCATTGAGGAATCTTGATTAAATGACCTAATTAATGATTTAATGCAATGTACATACATATTTGGCATTGAATTATTGATGGAATGTTTGTTTACAAGGTTAACAGCATATAGTTTTGTTCAAAAACACATTATTGAGGTATCTTGATTAGATGACCTAATTAATGATTTCATGCAATGTGCATGAACTGTAAAAATTCCTTAAAAGGATTTATTTCTGCAATATTCATTTACATATTCCACAGCCATATTTTGATTATATACCCTAATTATTGACCTTATATGATGTGCATTAACTCTTAATTTCAAATAATTATGACATGACCTAATTAATGAGTTTATTGAATGTGCATTAATTGTATATATACTTTGTATTGAACTATTTCCGGCACATTTGTTTTCAAAATTTACAGCATATTGTTTTGTTGGAAAAACACATTATTATGAATATATCAGAATGAAATGACTAATATACATGCTGCAAATCCCATTTGATTAGTAAATATACAGTATTTGATTAATTACCCTAATTATTCAGGTCAAAATATCCTGAATTTAGTCTTGTGGTATTTATAATCATTTTTCATTGAGGAATCTTGATTAAATGACCTAATTAATGATTTAATGCAATGTACATACATATTTTGCATTGAATTATTGATGGAATGTTTGTTTACAAGGTTTACAGCATATAGTTTTGTTCAAAAAACACATTATTGAGGTATCTTGATTAGATGACCTAATTAATGATTTCATGCAATGTGCATGAACTGTAAAAATTCTTTAAATGGATTTGTTTCTGCAATATTCATTTACATATTCCACAGCCATATTTTGATTATATACCCTAATTATTGACCTGATATGATGTGCATTAACTCTTAATTTCAAATAATTATGACATGACCTAATTAATGAGTTTATTCAATGTGCATTAATTGTATATATACTTTGTATTGAACTATTTCCGGTATATTTGTTTTCAAAATTTACAGCATATTGTTTTGTTGGAAAAACACATTATTATGAATATATCAGAATGAAATGACTAATATACATGCTGCAAATCCCATTTGATTAGTAAATATACAGTATTTGATTAATTACCCTAATTATCTAGGTCAAAATATCCTGAATTTAGTCTTGTTGTATTTATAATAATTTTTCATTGAGGAATCTTGATTTAATGACCTAATTAATGATTTAATGCAATGTGCATACATACTTTGCATTGAATTATTGATGGAATGTTTGTTTACAAGGTTTACAGCATATAGTTCTGTTCAAAAAACACATTATTGAGGTATCTTGATTAGTTGACCTAATTAATGATTTCATGCAATGTGCATGAACTGTAAATATTTTTTAAATGGATTTGTTTCTGCAATATTCATTTACATATTCCACAGTCATATTTTGATTATATACCCTAATTATTGACCTTATATGATGTGCATTAACTCTTAATTTCAAATAATTATGACATGACCTAATTAATGAGTTTATTCAATGTGCATTAATTGTATATATACTTTGTATTGAACTATTTCCGGTATATTTGTTTTCAAAATTTACAGCATATTGTTTTGTTGGAAAAACACATTATTATGAATATATCAGAATGAAATGACTAATATACATGCTGCAAATCCCATTTGATTAGTAAATATACAGAATTTGATTAATTACCCTAATTATCTAGGACAAAATATCCTGAATTTAGTCTTGATGTATTTATAATAATTTTTCATTGAGGAATCTTGATTTAATGACCTAATTAATGATTTAATGCAATGTGCATACATACTTTGCATTGAATTATTGATGGAATGTTTGTTTACAAGGTTTACAGCATATAGTTCTGTTCAAAAAACACATTATTGAGGTATCTTGATTAGTTGACCTAATTAATGATTTCATGCAATGTGCATGAACTGTAAATATTTTTTAAATGGATTTGTTTCTGCAATATTCATTTACATATTCCACAGTCATATTTTGATTATATACCCTAATTATTGACCTTATATGATGTGCATTAACTCTTAATTTCAAATAATTATGACATGACCTAATTAATGAGTTTATTCAATGTGCATTAATTGTATATATACTTTGTATTGAACTATTTCCGGTATATTTGTTTTCAAAATTTACAGCATATTGTTTTGTTGGAAAAACACATTATTATGAATATATCAGAATGAAATGACTAATATACATGCTGCAAATCCCATTTGATTAGTAAATATACAGAATTTGATTAATTACCCTAATTATCTAGGACAAAATATCCTGAATTTAGTCTTGATGTATTTATAATAATTTTTCATTGAGGAATCTTGATTTAATGACCTAATTAATGATTTAATGCAATGTGCATACATACTTTGCATTGAATTATTGATGGAATGTTTGTTTACAAGGTTTACAGCATATAGTTCTGTTCAAAAAACACATTATTGAGGTATCTTGATTAGTTGACCTAATTAATGATTTCATGCAATGTGCATGAACTGTAAAAATTCTTTAAATGGATTTGTTTCTGCAATATTCATTTACATATTCCACAGTCATATTTTGATTATATACCCTAATTATTGACCTTATATGATGTGCATTAACTCTTAATTTCAAGTAATTATGACATGACCTAATTAATGAGTTTATTCAATGTGCATTAATTGTATATATACTTTGTATTGAACTATTTCCGGTATATTTGTTTTCAAAATTTACAGCATATTGTTTTGTTGGAAAAACACATTATTATGAATATATCAGAATGAAATGACTAATATATATGCTGCAAATCCCATTTGATTAGTAAATATACAGTATTTGATTAATTACCCTAATTATCTAGGTCAAAATATCCTGAATTTAGTCTTGTTGTATTTATAATAATTTTTCATTGAGGAATCTTGATTTAATGACCTAATTAATGATTTAATGCAATGTGCATACATACTTTGCATTGAATTATTGATGGAATGTTTGTTTACAAGGTTTACAGCATATAGTTCTGTTCAAAAAACACATTATTGAGGTATCTTGATTAGTTGACCTAATTAATGATTTCATGCAATGTGCATGAACTGTAAATATTTTTTAAATGGATTTGTTTCTGCAATATTCATTTACATATTCCACAGTCATATTTTGATTATATACCCTAATTATTGACCTTATATGATGTGCATTAACTCTTAATTTCAAATAATTATGACATGACCTAATTAATGAGTTTATTCAATGTGCATTAATTGTATATATACTTTGTATTGAACTATTTCCGGTATATTTGTTTTCAAAATTTACAGCATATTGTTTTGTTGGAAAAACACATTATTATGAATATATCAGAATGAAATGACTAATATACATGCTGCAAATCCCATTTGATTAGTAAATATACAGTATTTGATTAATTACCATAACTATTGAGGTCACAATATCCTGAATTAAGTTTTGCAATGTTTCTTAACAGTTTTCATTGAGGAATCTTGATTAAATGACCTATTTAATTATTTCATGCATGGTGCATTATTGTATACATACAGTGCATTGAATTTAGATGTATATTATACCATATTGGTATTCATGTTTTCTTTAAATTGAATTATGGATATTACAATCTTAGTAACCTTTCAAACATCTGAAAATTTGTTTAAATTATGTTACGGATATATTCCTAGAGTTAACGCTTTTGTTATATTATGTTTATAAAGTATTTTCTTAACGTATTAGTTAAGGTTGTTTAATGATTCTTTGATCTTCATCCTTAGATATTATTTTAAGTATTATAATTGTTTTTCAAAATATTTGGAAATAGATGAAAACCTTATTCCCCCTGTACTTAAAAACTATTATACTTAAGAATCGTGAAATACGTTTCAAAAATTTAAAAAACAAAAATATTTTCTTCCTAAATATTGAAAAAATGTGAAGTTAAATTATGTGAGGGGACCCTACTATAGTGACAGTTAGTGCAGTGAACGAGAAACTCCACTTACTTCTGAAATATAATCCTATATATATAATCCTATATTCCATTTATTTAAATACTAAAACACTTTTCCAACACTAAACACAAGTACTAAACACAAGCACTAAACACACAAGCACTAAACACAAGCACTAAACACAACACACTGAACACAAGCACTAAACACTACACACTGAACACTAACACAACACACTGAACACTCTATACGTTCATACCTGCACAAGCGACAGCTATGTCCTGCAATATGAGGTTGCTCCTTTCTGTAGATATTTCTATAGGTTTATTCTGTACGGAAAAATGTACAAGTGTACATTATATAAGCCTATAGCTTTGCGTGGATTAGCCATTTTATGCGCATTTCAAAACTTCAAGGCCATCAACCTTAACATCATCCATAGATGTGCCCTGAAATACAGTGGTAAGCAAAATCCCCCAAAATTATATCATACAAATAATTTATTGGAATCCTGTGTTTATTGTACAATTATATCATTTTAATTACCGATTTAATAATAACAGCAATGAATCATACCAATCAAAATTATAATATCAATTGATCATTTCATAGGTTATATTGACACAAGCATTCAGTCAATAGCAGTCAGTGATGCATTTATCTTGCGACCTATGGATCAATAGCCTTTAGAACAATACAAGAATACACCAAGCACTCTGTCAAAAGTCAAGCAGTCTATCTCAATAAGCTAGCTCTCTAACAAGATTGCACCTCTCTAACAATAGTCCACTACTCTAGCAGTGGTCCAACACTCTATCAATAGACAATATCTTTATCAATAGTCCACTACTCTATCTATAGTCCACTACTCTATCAATAGTCCACTACTCTACCAATAGTTCACTACTCTATCAGTGGTCCAGCACTCTATCAATAGACACACTCTTTATCATTAGTCTACTACTGAATTAATAGTCCACTACATTATCAATAGTCCACTACTCTATGAATAGTCCAGTACTCTAACAATAGTCTAGTACTCTATCAATATTCCATTATTCTATCAGTAGTCCACTACTCCATCAATAATCCACTACTCTATAGTCCACTACTCCATCAATAGTCCAATATTCTATCACTAGTAAACTACTTTATCAATAATCCACTACTCTATCAATAATCCACTACTCTATCAATAGTCCACTACTCCATCAATAGTCCAATATTATATCACTAGTCAACTACTTTATCAATAATCCACTACTCTATCAATAATCCACTACACCATCAATAATCCACTACTCTATCAATAGTCCACTACTCCATCAATAGTCCACTACATTATCAAAAGTCCACTACTCTATGAATAGTCCAGTACTCTATCAACAGTCCATCATTCTATCAACAGACACACCCAATAGTCCATTAATCTATCAATAGTCCACTACTCTATCAATAGTCCACTACTCTATCAATAGTCCACTACTCTATCAATAGTCCACTACTCAATCAATAGTCCACTATTCAATCAATAGACACACTCAGTAGTCCATTACTCTATCAATAATCATCTACTCTGTCAATAGTCCAGCTAACTATTAAAGCCCCATGAGCTTTTTGCTGTAGAAAAATATATGCAAAAACATTTATTTGCTGATATTATCCCAAGATTATTATTACCGACGAAACAAGCCCCTTTTCGTCTGAAAACACTAATTTCACTGTGATTTTTGCTTTTGTAAACTTGAAATATGTAGGGCGCGTGACGTCACTTCACTACGTGTGCATAGCATGACTGCGGGAAAAAACAGGCGTTCTATAAATAGTATTTATTTCAATGATATTGAAAAAAATACGATAATGGTTTCGGAAACATATTTTCTTGCTATAAAGTATGCATGGGAGGAAAACACACCGGATTCCTCTATTATAGAACAAACAGAAACTATTAGGACCAATACATTTATAAACTTATGGGACTTTAACAGTCCACTACTCTATCAATATTCCAGTTCTGTCAATAGTCTAGCTCAATACCAATAGTCCACTATTCTATCTATAGTCCAACTATCTACCAATAGTCCACTTCTCTGTCAATAGTCCAGTACTCAATCAATAGTTTAGCTATCAACCAATAGACCACTACTCTATCAATAGTCCAGCTATCTACCAATAGTCCACTTCTCTATCAATAGTCCAACTCTAGAACCAAATCAACGTCCAGAACATTTTTGTCAAGTACATAACAATAGTCCAGTGCTCTATCAAAAGTAGATCTTTATAATAAGTCCAGTCCTCATATCAATAATCCAGAACCTTACCGTTAGTCCAGTACTCTAATCAACAGTTCAACAATAGTCGGCCGTCATTACATCAAACCAAGTTCAATTTCAAATATGCAAATAATTATGAGATCATCAGTAGGCCCTACTAATACAAGACCAAATGTATTTTTTCTTCTGCATTTATAGTGGAAGAAAAGATTACCTGACTCACATCAAGGTGAACAAATATTGATCACAATAGGAATCTCATGTTCTATTTCCATTGAATGTGCTTTTATACAGACTGTAAGGCACTTCAAACAAAGTGTTAAACACAGATATTAACATGTTGAAATATATATTACAATACTTGAGGCTTAACCAGTCTAAAACAACGTTTCATATAACATTCACTATTTACTTTATAACCTAACAAATTTACCAAGTAATCAAATAATTGCTCTTACCAGTATGATCATGTATATTACATACATTTATTTATATCAATACATTGTACAGACATTGTAGTGTTGTAGTTGTATTGATAATTTATATATTTCATCCCTTAAATTAAACAAATACCTTTACAGAGCTTATCATTATCCGTAAACAATACTGTAGACAACTAGGCTCACAGAACTTCCTGAAATGTAAAAGACGAAAAACAGTACTTGATTGTTTTGCTATTTTTTATGTTTTTTAACAATACTCAAAACATAAGACACAGCATTTTTTTGAATTTCTACACAAAGTGTGCCAGCTATGATAAGATTAAGATAAGTTGTGTAGAGTTTATATAAATTCCAAAGAAAAATATTCAGTAATATGTAGACTACACCCCTGGAGCAAAATGGCTGGTTATAAAGTAGTTCCAAGATACAGACTATGTTGTTAAATACCAATGCTTTCTCTGGCACAGAGAAACACCAGCACCCAATTGAATGAATATCGGTTAATTCTTAGTTAAAGTTAATATAAATATTGGCTAATTCTTAGTTAAAGTTTTGTAAAACGATTGTATAAAACTTTGGTTAAATTTGGTAAGATATTATTTCCAGTAATATTTAATCTAGGTGTCAGATATCATATTGGTTAGGAAACTATTCATATCTTCAGTTTGTCTGTTTACTTGACAATGTCTTAACTGTTGAGGTCATCTAGCATTTGATACAACAAGGGAAACCATCTTGCCTCTGGTTAAAGTTCTGTTAATTTTTAACCAAATCTGAAATTAAACACAGTAGTTAAAATTTACCAGAGACAAAGATAACAAAATGCTAACTAATATATAAATTAGAAATTAAAACCAAAAACATGTACTATACCTTTGTAATTATTTGTAATTACCACAGGTGCTTGGCATGTGGATATGACCCCCATGGCCCCTCTACACCCCCCCCCCCCCAAAAAAAAAGAGATTTGATATTTTGGGGGGGTTGTAGAGGGGCCATGGGGGTCATATCCACATGCCAAGCACCTGTGGTAATTACCATACATACATAATTATAGGCCAATTACAGAAAATTAAACAAATACCTATATAGAGCTTATCATTATCCGTAAACAATACTGTAGACAACTAGGCTCACAGAACTTCCTGAAATGTAAAAGACGAAAACAAGTACTTGTTTTGCTATTTTTTATGTTTTTTAACAATACTCAAAACATAAGACACAGCATTTTTTTGAATTTCTACACAAAGTGTGCCAGCTATGATAAGATTAAGATAAGTTGTGTAGAGTTTATATTCCAAAGAAAAATATTCAGTAATATATAGACTACACCCCTGGAGCAAAATGGCTGGTTATAAAGTAGTTCCAAGATACAGGCTATGTTGTTAAATACCAATGCTTTCTCTGGCACAGAGAAACACCAGCACCCAATTGTATGAATATCGGTTAATTCTTAGTTAAAGTTAATATAAATATTGGCTAATTCTTAGTTAAAGTTTTGTAAAACGATTGTATAAAACTTTGGTTAAATTTGGTAAGATATTATTTCCAGTAATATTTAATCTAGGTGTCAGATATCATATTGGTTAGGAAACTATTCATATCTTCAGTTTGTCTGTTTACTTGACAATGTCTTAACTGTTGAGGTCATCTAGCATTTGATACAACAAGGGAAACCATCTTGCCTCTGGTTAAAGTTCTGTTAATTTTTAACCAAATCTGAAATTAAACACAGTAGTTAAAATTTACCAGAGACAAAGATAACAAAATGCTAACTAATATATAAATTAGAAATTAAAACCAAAAACATGTACTATACCTTTGTAATTATTTGTAATTACCACAGGTGCTTGGCATGTGGATATGACCCCCATGGCCCCTCTACACCCCCCCCCCCCCAGAGATTTGATATTTTGGGGGGGTTGTAGAGGGGCCATGGGGGTCATATCCACATGCCAAGCACCTGTGGTAATTACCATACATACATAATTATAGGCCAATTACAGAAAATTAAACAAATACCTATATAGAGCTTATCATTATCCGTAAACAATACTGTAGACAACTAGGCTCACAGAACTTCCTGAAATGTAAAAGACGAAAACAAGTACTTGTTTTGCTATTTTTTATGTTTTTTAACAATACTCAAAACATAAGACACAGCATTTTTTTGAATTTCTACACAAAGTGTGCCAGCTATGATAAGATTAAGATAAGTTGTGTAGAGTTTATATTCCAAAGAAAAATATTCAGTAATATGTAGACTACACCCCTGGAGCAAAATGGCTGGTTATAAAGTAGTTCCAAGATACAGGCTATGTTGTTAAATACCAATGCTTTCTCTGGCACAGAGAAACACCAGCACCCAATTGTATGAATATCGGTTAATTCTTAGTTAAAGTTAATATAAATATTGGCTAATTCTTAGTTAAAGTTTTGTAAAACGATTGTATAAAACTTTGGTTAAATTTGGTAAGATATTATTTCCAGTAATATTTAATCTAGGTGTCAGATATCATATTGGTTAGGAAACTATTCATATCTTCAGTTTGTCTGTTTACTTGACAATGTCTTAACTGTTGAGGTCATCTAGCATTTGATACAACAAGGGAAACCATCTTGCCTCTGGTTAAAGTTCTGTTAATTTTTAACCAAATCTGAAATTAAACACAGTAGTTAAAATTTACCAGAGACAAATATAACAAAATGCTAACTAATATATAAATTAGAAATTAAAACCAAAAACATGTACTATACCTTTGTAATTATTTGTAATTACCACAGGTGATTGGCATGTGGATATGACCCCCATGGCCCCTCTACAACCCCCCCCCCCCAAAAAAAGAGATTTGATATTTTGGGGGGGGGGGTGTAGAGGGGCCATGGGGGTCATATCCACATGCCAAGCACCTATGGTAATTACCATATATACATAATTATAGGCCAATTACAGAAAATTAATCTTCTATGCATATTGGATAAAAATACCATACTTGAGCTAATAATACCGATATCAAACACACATACCTTTATTATTCATAAGGTTGGCACAAATTGCACCACGAGTCAACTTCTATCACAGGAGCTAAGAACAAACGCTCAAATTTTAACTTCAAGTATCATCCGAAAACGATTACAGTATCGAAAAAAAACACGACAAATTATCAAACAAATCATTGTAAATTATAAAATATATCACACGTAACTTAATTCCAGATTTTCAACGTGGGACCGTCTTTGTCTCTAAGCGTAACGGATGTTATCCATTTCACCGGTGTCCGAGATAAACGATTCCTTGTGGGTTTAACATTCAATCGACAAGGACGTCCGCAGGTGCCCGAGCAAATCTTTTCTACACTAGCATATAACCACAAATATCAAAATGCGAGTTTAATTCATGATGTTCAGCCTGTCAATATTAAAAAACTTGCATGCATATATATTTTACACGTATGTCATTTCAAATGAGTTACATTGTGAGAAAAAGGTTACCTGTTCGAAAGCGTCTAGTCGACTTCATGCATACTGCTTACATAGACTTTTTTCATGTGCGAGAAAAACGTGCGATATGCGGTTTAGAAAATGCGAAATGAGCGAACTTTAAAATGCGGAAACATCTGATTACAGAGCTATTGATTTTGAAACTTCTAGTGCCCTTTCCAATGAGTCACACATGCCTCTTCCAGCACCTGCACTTGTAATTGCTGCCGGCGTGGCACCCAAGCTTTCAAAGAATGTAAACCTATTGTAATAAGAGAAGGAAAATAATGTACCCGATGCGGGTATACTGTATACCATACTGATACATTCCTCCTTTCCTTTATTCAAAGTAATTAACTGCGACAACCACAGGCTCTTTAGATTAACACAGCCTTTGCTTCACCCAAGGCTAGTCGCACTCTCACGGCACCAGATGGAATAGGAGGAGGAAAATAATGTACCCGAAGCGGGACTTGGACCCTCAACCTCCTGCTTGCAAGTCAAGTGTTGTACTAACTGAGCTAATCGAGCAACCAAATTGTAAAAACAAATACAATGTACTATACTATTACATTCCTCCTGTGTAAGTTATGTAATTATTATTATTCTGACTAATATTGAGTGGATTATAATAATAATTACATAACTTAAAAGTTTATTTTCAAGTTTAATGTGGTATTAAAAGAAGGCACAAAGATCGTCTAATAAAAGTTTCCAACGATTTCAACCTGGCTTTGATCTCTTCATATGGTATAATTCAATAAAATTAATTTGAGTCTGTTATTGGAAATTTGTTTTTTGACTCAAATGAAAATAGAGTTTTGAGATTTAATTTGTCCGCCGGAACCAAAATAGTTTATGCTACCATGTTTAACATGTTCATAGTAAATAAGGAAACATATGGTTCTAGAACCTAGCTTTTCTGGTCAAAGACACGAGATTATTTGACAGAGAAATCACTTTATTTAGTCCATTTTTTAGTTTCAATATTGTTCGTGAAACTGGGGCCAGCTTTGTTTTTTTTAATGTATGCAGAAATATATTTGTCATAAAAGTGAATGTCATTTCATTGTAATTTGTTAATACACCAAACTTAAACAAACGAATAAGTGAGTGATATCCATGCTAAATGTCTAATAACTAAATATCTGTTGAGAGTTTGTATGTTTCATACAGAGATAATGAATTGTCTGTAGTTTCTGTTGCTTTTTAGTCCCGTGCTTAGAAAGACCTGGAAATTTCTTCAGTGAATGAGTCAATTTGATACTGTAGAGCAACCTCTCCAACGCAACACCCTTTGTGAGTAGCAAAATTATGATGTTGTTGAGAGGTTGCTGCTATAGACAGGTTAAATTGATAGCTGAAACTTGCAGTAGGAAAATAATGTTGTTGTTGATGGAATGTTGTTGCTCAAGAGAGGGCCGCTCTAGAGAAGTTGCACTGTATATACAGTATTTAATCATTGTGTGGGGCTAATGCCAAACAACCAATTCAGTCATGTACAAAACAATATGAATCGCTGATCCATACTTCGATGAAAGGAAGTGGTCCAACTTGCTAAAATAAATGTAATACTTAGTGATTGTACCTTTGCTTTTCGACAACGTCATGAAGTTTGTCATACGCAAGTACACAGCTGAGTCCGTAATAGACATTGAAAATAAAAAAGGAAAATAGTTCACGAATGCGTAAAACTACTAAATCTTCTACTAGTCTAAATATGCTCTATTGCCAACTATATCGAGGTTTGAGTTACACATGCTATGAAATCAGGGTGATCGGTGGTCTAGTAGTAATGCGATGGACTGCTAAATAAAATGTCAGGAGTTCGAATCTCGGCACCGTCTTTCAACAGTTCAGGGACGTTTTTCAGGGTTCCCATCTAATAGTCTAAGCCAAGTACTGGTTTATGAAAATCACAGAAAACGGATGAGACGTGTATCGGTTTACAACGGGCACGATGAAGAATCAGGAAAACTATTCGAAAAAGAGCAAGGATAAAAATACCCGGTTCTCCCGTATTTTTTAACTCCTCTCTCTCTCTCTGGAGCTGCTCTGAAATAACCATAGCTGTCGAATGGGCCGTAAAACAATTTATATGCTATAAAATCAATTAGTCTTACTTACATTATATCATCACCTTATTAAATGACCAGTAGGGTAATATATTTATTGAACGCATGGATGCACGACATTAATGCAGACGTTTGACAGATATCATTTTTTATCATGCAACTGCCATCGTAACTGCCTGATAACACATGACCTGAGAACATTATGTGTTCTCAGGTCAATAGGCTGCTAGTAGCCTGAGAACACTTTTTGGCTCCGCCCACAAAGACGGACTACTTTAATAACTTATGAATGGAACATTTTATTTGCTAAATTATAAAAAAACAGGTTTTTTGTCAAAGAAATTTATTATAATAAATATAAAAATAGTATATCTTAACAAAAAATTATCATCAATAAAAACAAAGAATCGTCAAGAAATGCTTATTTATGCAACTTAACAAAATACTAAACTTACATCAAAGAAAAAACATGGAGCAACGTTGGAACGTCAACATGTAATTTAGTAGAGAATCGTGTAAAACGTCATAGAATGACGTCATTTTGTTCAACCGTGCGCGATGTATTTCCCGCAAAATCGCGTAAATTTATTGAAATTGAAGTTATATGGACGAAAATAATGCCGATCAAGCAGTAAGAAAATAATTCTACCATTACTTATGAGTTGTAGATAATTGTTAACAAATGATTTCTTTAATGTGAAATTGAATTGTTTGATCCATAAGAGCTGTTTTTATTATTTTTCCCAATTGTAGTGTACTATTTATCTGCGGATGTTGACTGTTCAATGTGATTTGCCGGGAGACCGTAATTATCACAGTTTCAGGTGAAATGACACTAAATCATGCTCCGAAAAAAATGAGTTACATGATAAATAGAAACTTGGGTCAGTGTCCGGATCGAACAATGTTAATTATCATTGTTCTCACCGGACAGTGACCCGAGTTTCTCTATAATACATATAATACATAAACATTGACTAAACATAGATAACACCGAATAATGTTCCTTTAATATGCCTGATTAATCGTTCAATGCGCAACATCGCAAACAATAGATGATGATTTGGTTCTAGCATCAACTATCAGAATATTGAGTCCTCAACTGCAAACATCAATGGCTACCTAACCACAAAAACGCTCATCAGCGAAATATGGAGGTAAAGGTTCCAGGCTAAACAGTATATAAGTAGTCTGTAACACTTGAACTCCTCACTATATTGACAGTTAAGATTTATTATAGTATGACTTGTAGGGTTGTCACAAAGTAGCGTAAACTTCGTTAAGATCAGTATCCTGTGTTGTGTCATGATGTTCTCATTTAGAATGTAGATTCAGTATCATTTTAAACATGTTTTTTTTTATTTTTTATGCGTAGACGCTACGGTATAGATTTAAAAATCCAAATGTTGCCACGCGACCAACGTCAAATTCGAACGTTATTCCGATACAGTTGTTCACAATTTATTGTTGATATATTCGATACCGACGTCAAGAACAATAACTTGCGCATTCTAGCTTGACGTTAGTTTGGGAAAATGACGCTATTTGATCAAATTAAATCACGTTCTTAACGGAAAAATTCTTTCTAGTTTGACAGAAATGGCGACGTCAACGGACACACAGGGACCAACTTTCTGTCATATTTTTGTACCCCCGCAAACGAAGTTTGAGAGGGGATATACTGATAAAAAAAAGTTTTTCGTCACACCAGATTTTCTGTGTAGATAAATGATGTAAACATGTTTGTGTAGTAAAAAGGTTTGTCTGGCCCTATAGAACAAAATTATTTCCAATTTCCGTGCGATTTCATCGAAAATCACGTCGAAACGTGAGATAAACGGAAATGACGTGAAATCCATGCAGATATAAATTGGTAGTCTATCCAGTGTCACATTACACATTTTCTTTCTAAGCGTAAGCTGAAAAAAAATCAACCCCAAAATAAATCCGAAAATAACGATGGGACGTCGTCCTGGAATGACGTTCCAAGATCAACGTCAAAGAGCTATTGGAATGCTAATGGCTTGCATGTCGGCTAGAGACATCGCTCGGCATTTCGATTTTCATGAGTCGATCAGGCAACGTGACTGATCGACCCGTACTAGAGGTCCCGAAAAACAACTCCACAGGAGAACCGTTACCTAGTGACGTCATCACGACGTAACCGCTTCATGTCGAGCCGGCTGTTAGTTGTCCGGTTAAGGAACACTACCGGGACTAGGATTTCTGATATGACTGTCAGAATCAGGCTGCGAGCAGCTAGATTAAGAGGACGTCGCCCTTACGTCGGTATCCCTCTGACACTTAGACGTCGTCAGGTGCGTGTTCAGTGGGCTCAGATTCATCGCGGGTGGTCACGATGACAATGGAATGACGTTCTATTTAGTAATGAGTCACGATTTAACCTGTCATTTGTTGATGGTAAGATTCGTGTTTGGAGGAGAAGAGCTGAGAGGTTCGATCCTGAAAACGTCATAAATCATGATCGTTAAGGTGGTGGTAGCGTAATGGTATAGGCGGGAATTTACCATGGTGGTAAGACAGAGCTTGTGACTGTTTTCGGGAATCTGACAGTACAGCGATATTAAGACGAGATTATCATACCAGTAGCAGTGCCGTTTCTGCTACAACGTAACGTCACTACTTCACAACAGGATAACGCCCGTCCACACTCTGCTAGGCATACACTGGATGTATTGCGCCAAAATAATGTTAATGTGCTTCAGTGGCCCGCAAAATCGCCGGATCTCTCGCCTATTGAGCACTTATGAGTTCATCTGGGACGTAAGGTTAGAGAACGTGAAAACGTCAATAACCTTCGTGACCTTGAGCGTGCTTCGCAAGAGGAATGGGCCATACTCCCTCCATATATCATAAGGAAGCTTATTTGTAGCATGAGAAGACGTTGTTTGACGATGGTGGCCATACACGATACTGACATGTGCTGTGAATTTTGTGTCTGACCTTTTTTAACGTTCCGTTTTTTCCTAGCGCAGCATCATTGTGAGAAACATTTGACATAATTCTGCAGAGATAGCATTATTGCATCGGTAGAAAAGGTTTATTTAGGATTTGGTTAACTTTTCTTCGATTACAAAACAGTTATTTCCAAACTTGATTAACTTTTTATTATAAGTATGAGTCACTCTGTCGGTCGGCCCGTCGGTCCGTCCGTCCGCATAAAGATTGTGGAGCGAACTTCTTCCACATTGTTTAAGCGATTGCAATGAAACTTGAAATATATTATCACCTTGAAGTGAAGATTTGCAAGACATTTTCTTGCCCAGCGATTCACCCATTGCAGAGGTATGTCCCCTTAAATCTAGCCGTATAGTTCTGTTGCATTCTTAGTGTCAAGGAGGCGGGGGGGGGGGTATTTATAGTCAACCCTGTTGTGTTGAGCGCTGACTGACACCAGGACAAACAAATTAAGGAAATGAAGTAATTCAAAACGCTCAACAAGGCGTCAAATGTATTACATGTATGTCGTGTTTTTTTTAAATTTGCTCTTGTAAAAATGAAATCATATTTTTATTTGAAGTTAAGCTTCTGTCGGCTAAACATCGACCGATAGAATGGCCAATACACAAAATTTCGTTTACGAATTCAGTTTAAACTCCATGAGAAACCCGTGCAAAATCTCCACAACACATAAAATGCGGTACCTAAGGGACGGTACATACAGTTTTTATCAACTCACGCTTGTCAACATAGCTCCAACCTACCTATCCTATTCTTAATAAGCATGAAACCAGACACAAACGTGGTAGGCCTAAGTTTGAAAACGAGCGATTCATGTCCCTCCACATTTTCAATGTACAAATTAGATTTCAACACTGAATTTAAGCTCGAATTCTAAGACAAAAATAAAATGATTTATAATATGACAGAATGAGCAATTTATTTATCAATAAGCTTAATATGTGGGCTCTGAAAAAAATCTACTTTAAATAATTGTATTCTTTATTTGTCAGAGAAGATCTTATTATTTGGAAACACTAACAATCATTAGGAATCAAACAAATATGTGATAGAAATATACATGAGGTCGAAATATTCATAGTAGATGTCCTATATCCTATGTAAAATTGAACAAAATAAATGACTACGGTCGCGTTCCAACGACGGTTGTACACGGCGTCCAAGAAACATGCAGCAGAACGTACAAGACGTTATGACGTTCGCAGATATGAGTCCAGTTGTTTGTAAAAATCGCGATTATGAACTTAATTCCCTTATACATAATGAGGACCTCATTAAATATACACACGTCAATATATTTATGAAGCTACATGACTGTATTCGGGGTAGTTGTTGCTTTTCATCAAAAAAAGATCCCTAATTAACTGATGCAAGATAGAAAGTTAAAGATGATAAATTCACTGTATACACACAAAAAAGCAAACGACGACAAGATATGCATTTACGATGCAATACCCATGCATTAATGAGATTGTGAATCCTCCAGAGGGACGGACGTATAGCAAAACTATTATTACCAAGTTTCATCAACCTAGTTTGAATAGTGTTTAAATTTTCGCAGGATCAAAATTGAGTCGGACAGACAGACGGACGGACGGTAAAACGAACGGCAAACCTAAAGTCCCCACCAGTGTAAGTACCGGTATGGGTCTAAAAAAGATCAAAAATGTAAAAATGCTGTCGTTCTTTCTGTTTATTTGTCTGTCTGTTGTCCGTCCTGACTTTATCTTAAGACAATAGCGATAATTGTTATATCGAACATTTAGAATCATTCCTGCTGTATCATTTTGGTCAAAACACTCAGTTAAGTAACTGGTTTTCGTTGACATCCTTTTTATCATGAAAGAGTACCATTCACCAAATAGAGCTACCCCGAGGATCTATATTCAAAGGGATCCCTATATATAAATTGTAGTGTGTCAGAGCTAAGAAAGGATGTGTATACATGGATTTCTTCAATGAATGTAACACGGTATATAAACAGTTAATGTATGTAGGACTCATTGGTGTTATTATATAACACTGTATATAAACTGTACAATGTATGTAGGACTCATTGGTGTTATTATACAACACTGTATATAAAATGTACATGTATGTAGGACTCATTGGTATTATTATATAACACTGTATATAAACTGTACAATGTATGTAGGACTCATTGGTGTTATTATATAACACTGTATATCAACTGTACAATGTATGAAAGACTCATTGGTGTTATTATATAACACTGTATAAACTGTACAATATATTAAGGACTCATTGGTGTTATTATATAACACTGTATATAAACTGTACAATGTATGTATGACTCATTGGTGTTATTATATAACACTGTATATAAACTGTACAATGTATGAAGGACTCATTGGTGTCATTATATAACACTGTAAATAAACTGTATATGTATGAAGGACTCATTGGTGTTATTATTATATAACACTGTATATAAACTGTACAATGTATGAAGGACTCATTGGTGTTATTATATAACACTGTATATAAACTGTACATATATGAAGAACTCATTGGTGTTATTATATAACACTGTATAAACTGTACAATGTATGTGGGACTCATTGGTGTTATTATATAACACTGTATATAAACTGTACAATGTATGTAGGACTCATTGGTGTTATTATATAACACTGTATATAAACTGTACAATGTATGTTAGACTCATTCGTGTTATTATATAACACTGTATAAACTGTACAATGTATGTGGGACTCATTGGTGTTATTATATAACACTGTATATAAACTGTACAATGTATGTAAGACTCATTGGTGTTATTATATAACACTGTATATAAACTGTACAATGTATGTGGGACTCATTGGTGTTATTATATAACACTGTATATAAATGTACAATGTATGTTAGACTCATTGGTGTTATTATATAACACTGTATATAAACTGTACATGTATATAGGACTGTGTTATTATATAACACTGTATATAAACTGTACAATGTGTGTAGGACTCATTGGTGTTATTGTGTAACACTGTATATAAACTGTACAATGTATGTGGGACTCATTGATGTTATTATGTAACACTGTATATAAACTGTACAATGTATGTAGGACTCATTGGTGTTATTATATAACACTGTATAAAAACTGTACAATGTATGTAGGACTCATTGGTGTTATTGTGTAACACTGTATATAAACTGTACAATGTATGTAGGACTCATTGGTGTTATTATATAACACTGTATATAAACTGAAATGTATGAAGGACTCATTGGTGTTATTATATAACACTGTATAAACTGTACAATGTATGTAGGACTCATTGGTGTTATTATATAACACTGTATAAACTGTACATGTATATAGGACTCATTGGTGTTATTATATAACACTGTATAAACTGTACATGTATGTAGGACTCATTGGTGTTATTATATAACACTGTATAAACTGTACATGTATGTAGGACTCATTGGTGTTATTATATAACACTGTATAAACTGTACATGTATGTAGGACTCATTGGTGTTATTATATAACACTGTATAAACTGTACATGTATGTAGGACTCATTGGTGTTATTATATAACACTGTATAAACTGTACAATGTATGTAGGACTCATTGGTGTTATTATATAACACTGTATATAAACTGTACAATGTATGTAGGACTCATTGGTGTTATTATATAACGCTGTATATAAACTGTACATGTATGAAGGACTCATTGGTGTTATTATATAACACTGTATATAAACTGTACAATGTATGTAGAACTCATTGGTGTTATTATATAACGCTGTATATAAACTGTACATGTATGTAGGACTAATTGGTGTTATTATATAACACTGTATATAAACTGTACAATGTATGTAGGACTCATTGGTGTTATTATATAACACTGTCATTATTAGCAACATCGTTACTCAGTAATATGATGGAAAACTAGTGTAGCCACGACATGTTCGACCAAAGTCTAGAAACAGTTTTATTAAGAATTTTCTTTGTTAAAAATGTCTTAAGAGCATTTAAGAACTAAGCTATGGTAGGCCTAGTTTGAGAAAATAATTAAGATGCTTCATAAATGCGGGTCCGGGCAATTGCCCAAAATGTAATTTTCACTGTGATAGGATTCTTTATCTCAATCTTGTGCATTGATAAAATATCACACATACCTAGCGTGTTCAATTTCGTTACTTTTTAGTTACACAAAATACTACGATTTATGAAGACATGGTAAGTTTTCCGTTATAGAAATCAATTTGAACACAACACACCAATAACTAGCTGTTACGAAAAAGACCTTGTATGAATACGAACCATTTTCCGCTAACACATTTCGTGAACTCCAGATAAAAACGTGCTTCACGAATCCCTTTGTATTCATTATAGCAAACATCATTTATCACTCAAAGTATCGCACATTCTTTCTTTTGTTATGTTTTTAATACCTTGAATAAACCTAATCAAATTATCCATACATACCAAAACCGTATAAAACGATGTCCAAATGAAGGGAAGTAAATAGAATAATATGTGAAAAGTTCTTGGTTGGATCTTCGCCCTTTAAAGGTGTACAGATGACAACCGTTATGGTGGACTCGCATAAGACGATAGTTTCTTTATGAGAGGAAAAAATGACAAAAAGCTATTTTTGTGCTTCTTTATACATATACAATTAAGTTTTCATGGCGTTGATATTATTTCAATGTCCCGAACAACAATTTGGCATCGTAAAGCTAAAAACATTCCGCGACAAATTTGTGCTCATTCAGTTTAGCTGATTTGGTTGGAAAGGAGTCCAAATTATCAATAATGAAAATGAATGGTATTTTCATTACGTGTCTTGTTTATTTATATCTTAACTATATAAGATTGGATTGAATTGTCAATGAAGAATGAGATGACTGCTTGATTCAGCAGCAAGCGATATAAAGGACTGTGTAGGGTAAAGGTTCGCTCCTTGTATTATATATGTATATATACAGCGGTCTATAATCGAGGCTCGGATTACGTTTTTTTTACCTATTGTTGTTATATGGATATAATTACAGGTTTCTGTGCTACTATCTTCAGGATATCTTTCTGCATGTTACAGCTACTGGAGAATGGCTCGGAAAGTATAACTTGATAATTTATGCACCTTTCTCCTTAGACGCCGCCCGGCAATTTGAAAAACAACATTCTCGGAAGTGACGTCATACCGTGAACGTACGTGGACGTTTTTCCGAAATATTGTGAGTCTCATGATTCCTACGGTATATTACTCAGGAAACTATGTGCGTTAAGAATGGTGGTCTCCACATGGAATCCTTATGATTTCACATACATGTATTATGAAACACCTTTATTTTAGTAAAGATCATCCAGAACAGTTATATAGATTGATTATTTTATTCCTCCATTGTTGGAGAGCAAAACATGTGTACATTAACATAACATACGTACAAAGTCTCGAATAGGACATCAAAACAACAATGAATGTAACATACTTAAAAATGGATATCATTATAATGGAGATAGCACTCGTAATCAGCGTCCACCTCATTTATACATGAATAATTCTAAAAAGACAGACAGACAGACATGTCTGTCAGACAGACAGACAGACAGACGGTATTTTTACTTTTGTTTTAAAACCAGGCAATTTCTCAGACTGTGTTATACTAGCAGGCAATTAATTTGTTAAATCCATGATTCTATCTATGGTCGGGGACTTCGGGGGCGGGGTAGAGAGAACTGGTGCACCGGACGACGAGTGCTTTCTCTTGCACCTAATGAGCGTGATGCGGATAAATAGAGAATACATGGTTGGTGCAGGAGATGGAGAAGGTTTATCCGGATAAACCTTCTCTATCTCCGGTACCAATCATGGTGATTCACCCGTCGCCCTTTCCCAGAAGTCTCCTTCCATAGTTAGAAATGAAATATCATTCAATGAAAATGCATGAATTTCAGTTATTCAATTCTGAAGCGCTGTGATCTTTCTCCTTTTTTTGTCGAGTTTTCTAGCAAAACCGCAACCAATCAAATGAGGTAGAAAGCAAACACTAAACTAATCAGAATGCACAGTTCAATTCTTCACGCGGGGAAGGTTACCCGCACTCCTCTATCTTCTTTCCTTAATACTAATATTACGCTCCTCTCGGCTAAAATCCTGGATCCGCCTCTGGAGCTTCTAATGAAGGTGACCCGCGTCCTGGACGGAGACTCTTCATTAAAGTAGATTATATATATAATGTCTTACAGTCATTTAAGAGATTGTAATTATCCTTCATTTGATTTTTGATATAAAATATAACTACATGCACAAAAAGCATGTACTTATGATTACTACATGTACACGTCTGTGTTCTTTGTTTAATGACCACACGAACCATACATTAAAAATATCAACTGTACAAAAAGTGATTATTCCTCATAACGGTAACGCTTGAGTACTACATACCCTCTGCTGATGAACCATGCCATCTTTTGAAACTTGAAACAGTATCATCTAACTTACGCGTGTAACGTAACGACTGCAGTTTCACAGGGGCTCAAATATATTGTACGAGTTGCAAACTTACACATGATAATACTGTTGTATCGTTTATTATTGTTTGTACATGACATATAAAATACATGTTTTATACCGATGATTTTCCATTGTACATGTATTATATTGTAATTTTCTTAAATACCGCAAACTGCATTTTGACAGATTTGGTTCTCACCAACCAAAACATCAACTATAAATAATAGTTCAATTATAAACAGAAACATCATAATTATGCTGAAAATTCGTCGGAACATATTAATTGCAGGTTTTATTGAAAAGACGATTCACATTTTGCTGGTTGGGACCGAATAGTCTAGATAATTGTACTCTATAGATGAATATCTGAGACACTAGGCTTGGTGATAGGTATCCTCCAAGTACAACTGCACAAGGAACAAAATAGTGTCGGAAGTTTTTACTGTTTAACTATGTAAGCCCCAACAAAGTATGTTGTGCTGCTTATAAACGGCAACTACTACTCTGAATAGCAGAAAATACAGATTTTAAATACTCGGTAATCCGACACAGTTTTAGCCCTTCCGCAATGAGACGTAATGGGCAATATATAAAGTACAAATATCATGAACGGATTGCCCTTATGCCTCATAGATTAGTCTAGTAATACTGCTACCCGCTGATTTTAAAATAAAATAGTTCGCTCTTGTATTTAATACAGATATTGACATAGTATGTATAACAACACAAGACCACGTGAACCACGTTTTTATGATGATATTCGTATTCTGCTATATCATTATTTACTTTTATTCACATAGAATACTCACCACTTAATATGTACAGTACAACCTCTGTAGAGCAACACCCTGTGGGAGCTTCAAATATTGGCCGTTGTTTAGAGGTTGTTGCTCTACAGAGGTTAAATTAAGAGTAAATATCAACTTAGGGAAATGTTTAAGGTGTTGTAATAGAGAAGTTGTTGCTCTACAGAGGGCCGCTCTGGAGAGGTTGTACTGTACATGCTTATAAAATTGACTTAATTTTAATTTCATTTCGTCTGTTACTAACTAAACTAAATACAAACTATAAAACACGTTTAAACCTTCCACGTTTAAAGCAATCACACATACCCCGCGTTTTTCTCATGATTTCCGTGGCAACTAAAATTCATCCAAACTAAATAAAGTGAAACCTTACATAACGCCGTCTTCGTACCTCAAACAGTATTTGGATATTTAAAATCAGGGTTAAAATCAAATAAATAAGGGTAGTAACACCATTAGTTTCATACATTGCAGCCTTTGAGTGCAACTTGATACCCTATTTCATTTGTCTAAGCGGAAAATTGAAAGTTTTAAGATAAAATTTAAGGTATAATTTACATTACAGTGATGCTTGTGTCATATGAAGATAAACTCTTGTACAATATGTCACGTATGATTTATAATTAAAGGGATAGATTCACAAAGGACAAAAACTGGCCCTGTATCAGAATTCTTAGATAACATGTTCTTGACAACATAACACAGATGTTTCGTCATCATAAATGTGTTTCAAATTGTTCTGACATTGGTATTGTTGTCATAGCAACGAAACATTTCTTTATCAAAGGTTGAAAAAAATCCAAATTTCTTTTAATATAGCCTCAATGTTCTTTTCATGAAATGCGTATGATAGTGTATGTTAACTAAAGTGATGAGATTTGTTTATTCAATGGTTGCTATGGACACGTGGACGTCAGTGGTTATAATTATATCAGTGGGGTGTTTCTTTTTCATATCGAAGATATACGAACGAGTTTGTCAAAATTCATACAGCAGAAAAATGACATACAAATAACAAGAATGATTGAATTACGCGCAATATGACTTGCTTAATGTGCCCCTGCATAGCTCCATCACTTTTATACAGTCGTATAAAGATCTCATTCGTTTAATATTAACTGGCCTGGACAATTCGTCATAAAGACTGCCCCTTTATATAGTTTCCATGGTAAATGAATTGGAATTATACTCAGCGTCACTAGAGACTTACCACCCTACACACCCCTATATATTTCAAATTTTAACATCCTGTGTAAACTGCTTTATACAATAGTTTATATGACTAAAATGTGTAGTCAAAGGCGTTTATACTGTCCCGATACAATGGTAACAAGTTCGACCACGGACTGCACGTGCAAATTGACGTTTTTGTACAAAGCCAAAATCTACACAAACTTTATCACAAAACATTCGTGGTGTATGCAAGTTAGTGTTCATGCGAACAAAAAGACTATACAATTTGAACAGAAATTGCTAAAAATGGGACGTTTGTCAGACGCCCAACGTCAACAGGCTATCGGTATGGTCGACGTCGGAGTGGCGTTCCGGGAAGTAGCCCGTAGAATGGGCTGTTCTCACCAAACAATTATCAATCTTGTCCAGAGACGCCATCAGACAGTGTCTGTCGACGATAGACCGCGCCCAGGACGTCCAAAGGTGACGTCAAGACGTACTGACAGTCAAATCACCATCACCCATCTTCGGAATAGGTTCCAATCAGCTACAAAAACGGCACGAGAGACACCTGGACTTCAGAATGGCCGGATTAGCGCATCTACTGTGCGTGGTCGCTTAAATATTTCTGTAAGACTGTATTCAGCATTCATTCAGCATTCATTCAGCTCAATTCAGACAAACTTCAGACATTCTGTTTCATAATAATGAACAGTAGATATATATTCTAATGATATTGTGAAGTATTCAATACCTTTTAACAAAAAGTTCAGTGTGAATTAACATTTTTATTAGCATGCTGTAGATGTGCCATTCATTATCATATTAACTTTTTAGCATTTTAGAATAACCGAAAAAGGATGAAATACTTACATATGTACATGTCTGTTAATAGTGACTCATAGGCCCATGGGGCCGGGTGATTTTTATTGTGTTTGTATTTATGTATATTGTATAAATGTATCACAGATCACTATATATGATAAACAAATTTTCTTCTTCTTACAATTCAAACAGGTGAAAACCATGGAGCATGCAGAGCCAAGAATGCAAGAAGTTTGAACCCCAATAAGAACTCGCCTGACGCTGCACGACTTGCTAAGTGCCAACAAAGTAAGAAAATATGAAAACATCCATGTCTATCTGATTATTCAATGTAACTTGATTCAATGTATGTTGAAAAACAAGTCTAATTATTGTGATCAATGGGTCATAAGTATTGTGCAAAAAGCTTCAATAAGTTGTCATTTATTTCAATCCTTCATTTGCATAGTTATAAATTATCCAGACTGTCCAGACATTTCACTAGGCTAGTTGTTGTTTTCCAAATTTGTCAAAATCTAGATTTTGGGGAGGGGGAGGAGCATTGTTGTTGATTGGCTGCTTCGTTTCAATGTATGTCAACCTTAAAAAAGACTGTGCTAATAATTTTAGCTGTGTCAAAGCTTTGAAATAGTCTGTCGACTAATGAAAATTCGGCATCAGGCATATCAGGCACATATCATTTCTCTTACCAACATACATATGAACTTACTATAATGGTTTAAATATGTAGTGGTGTGATATATTCTATTTATAAATTGGCTGGCATATTCACCAGCCCGATTAGCTCAGTTGGTAGAGCATCTGACTTGCAAGCAGGAGGTCGTGGGTTCGAGCCCCGCATCGGGTACAATATTTTCTCCTCCTATTACATTTGGTGCCGTGAGTGTGTGACTAGCCTTGGAATCCTGTAGAGCTAGGGTGAAGCAAATGTCTGGGTTAGTTTAAAGAGCCTGTGATTGTCGCGATTATTTGTATTAATTTACTTTTAATAAAAAGGAAGAAGGAATGTAGCGGTGTGATTTATTGTATTTATAAATTGGCTGTGATATTCATCAGCCCGATTAGCTCAGTTGGTAGAGCATCTGACTTGTAAGCAGGAGGTCACGCGTTTGAGCCCTGCATCGGGTACATTATTTTCTTGATAAATAAATGAAACTAGGTCAAGTTGGTCTTTAGTTATAAAATGATAGGAGTTTTTAATACTCAAAAGTAGAAAGTGTATAATTTGCTTCTTTTGAAATTTCTTTGGTGAACTTTTCCAGGTGCAGCAGAGAGAATATGTGCAAGAAAACAGGTTAATGACACAAGTGAGTACACTAACTAATTGAGCTACCTTTAAGCATGATTCAGTATGTTTACATGTAAATTTTGTTTGCTCCATTAAATCAAACAATACTTTGATGACAGATATTCATGGTTCTCATAAGGATGACAATTCAACTTAGTTCCCTGATCAAAATTAGCACCAACACAGCAGCTAATACATGTTACATGTATCTATAAGCATGAAATGTACTTTTAATGTCGAGCATTATTTTGTTTTTATCATTCTAAAACATGCATGAAATTCCATGCTACTAAATATCTATTAGTTCTGTTTTAGAGCATTTAGAGGGTGGTGTACAAATTTCCTCCCTATTAATTCACCCTAAGTATTAATCAACTAATTCTCTCTTCTCCAGCTGTACTATGAAATTCACAAATATATTTCAGGCGACATATACATACAAATGTATTATGTACTAATCAATATGACTGATTTCCCTGATCAAAATTCCCTGACTTTTCCCTAACCTTAAACAATGATAATTTTTCCTTGTCCATGAAAACCATGATATTTAAAAATATGCATATAGTGCTATAAGATAAAAACATTGGATTTTGTTTACACTCTAGTGACTTCATTTATTCACTAATTCTTATCATATTTACAGTAAATGTGTTTAACCTAAAGGTCTTTGATGAGTTTGATTATGGGTGGAATTGAACTAGTACTTGTAGAGTTGTGGGCTCTCAACTTAGAAAAATTGCTACATTCTAGCTTGTTTACAGTATAATAGCACCTTCATTTCTTCAATAATCATACAACATGTATTTACACAGAATGTAAATTGACCTGCATCCAGTATTCATGAAAATTAGTGTTGGTTTTGATCAAAATCTATGTAGAAACGGGTTATACCAGATGAAAACTGTTTATAGTGTCTTTGTTCTCAGGTGTGCGATCTAGGGCCATCTTGGCCCTCTTATTTCAATTACAATTTTCAGGAGCACTTAGCAGACATCATCAGTTTTGAGACACGGATGCCCAAGGCCATAGCAAAAGCCATTAGGGTGACATTTTCCGAAAACCAGCCGGCAACATGCTCCTTCAAGGGAGGAGTGACTACCACAGGGACGCCAAGACCAAGCCTGCCTGAAGCAGAAAGGGACATGATAATAATGGTACAAATTTAAATTATCAAGTCTGTATTCAGCATAACATTAAGATCAATTTGATTACTAAAGTAATTGTTTTCTCATATGTTTGACAGTCAAGCTATTGTGATCACTGGGGTGTTTGTTCTGTCTTTGGCATTGTCATCAGCACTTTAATGTGATTCATAACTAAAAAAATACAAGAGAATAAGTGTCACTGAAGTACCTGTATGTGGAAAATATATAATTTTTAAATGAATTAAGAAGTCATGATTATGACCCCTTGTAAGGGTATATTGCTTTGCGCATGTCAGTTCCATCCGTAACTAAACCTTAGGCCTATGGTCCTCCGACTTGGCTGGGGGTTGATCATCACATGTAGATGACCTCTATTGATTTTAGGTCAAAGGTCAAAGTCACAGTGACCTTAAACACAAAAACCTTGTCCAACCAATAACTAGAAAACGATTTAGCCTTAGTTGGGAGGTTGGGCGTCACATGTAGATGGCCCCTATTGATGTTTAGGCCTGTTGGTTCAGTTTCTCTCAGAATAAAAGCCTTGTTTTGTTTGTTTATTTATATTGAGTTTTACGCTCCTTTTCAACAGTCAAAGTCATAATTTTTGTCATATTGTCAGATCAATGACAAGAAATTACTATCCAGTTGGTGCTTGCAGGACATCAATGTTTGACAAAACAACTTTTTTTCAGATGTCATCTCTCGACTGTTTTCTGTGGATGCCTCAGAAATATTATTTTAGATAATCCATGGTTTAGGACTATCCAGGGTAAAAGAAATCGATGAAGAAAGGGAGATCACTTATCACTTCGTTTGAAGGGGATGTATAAAAAGAAATCATGAAATGAAATGTACATGTGATACAAGAATATTGTAAGCACACTTTGAAATAAATAAAATCCTGACAAAAAATTAATGTTGGATAACACCAGGTTTTCAGATAATTCAAGTTAAGATAAAATTCGAATTCATTTTACACTGAACTTGAATGGTCCATTAACAATAAGCTTTGGGAACAGTGTATTGTCATCCTCTGATAATTGCAAATCTGTGGTTCAGATTCTAAAATTGTCCATATAAAACAGAATAACATATTAAATCATAAGTGTACATCTACTGATGCCAATTAATCTTCAGTAACAACTTTATATTACAAGCTCAATTGTTTACTGAATGGCGCGTTGTCAGCTATAAGGAGATTGCCGTAAGTCCATGAGTTTCCCGATAACCAATGTATGGAAAGCTTTCATACACAAGTACATGATGTAATACACTGTACACATAACAAGGCAAAATGATTGGAAATTACTTTTCAACCTGTGACATCACTTGTACATTTTCAGTTCCGATCAATCACAAAGCTTTTGGAAAAACTCGGCAAATGTTAATTGTAAACAGTATATCATATTTTGTCCGCCATATAAAATACTAAATATTGTTTTCTGTTTGTTATTTCTCAAGGAGGGAATAGCCAAATGAGATCGGATATGGGTCCTTTCTGTATCATTTCAAGAACAATTTTAATATCACAATTTTACAAGGTCTTAGGGTTGTACTTTGAAAATGATACCAGTTTTAAGAGACATTGTGACTTTAATCACCGGTGACTTTATGTATGATTTTATTGCTCAGATTTCCAGTATTATGCAATAAGTATGTACTGTATTTTAGTTATGGCATGTGGAACTGGTGATGAATGGTCCGCATTGTTGTATTCTATTCAACATGATAGAAGCTTGCCGTACACGGTTCGCACCTGACTGGCACTTTGGCCTTTGGAAGGTATGATTTTCTTGATTTTAATGCTCTAAGAACTGTATGATATTTTGAGGATGCTAGTCCATCTCTTTGCACTGTCTTGTTTGGAAAACTCATTTATTTTCATATAACCAGGTTTTCACTGATGTTAATATAAGTTCCAAAGCTTTATTTACCTGCTTGCTATTTTAATTTTTGCATGAATGTATATATTTTTATTACATTTTTTCTATGTCATTGCATGCTTTGTTCCAGAGCTTAGAGATACTTAATGTGTGTATAAAACAATTTTGCTGATTAAAGGGAGACAACTCAATTTTCCATTCAATGACCACCTCTTATTGTGATATATTCAAATCAGCTTTAATTGTCTCGATTGTTGTTGATTCAGTTACTGTTTACATATTTTTCTTGTTGTATTGTCCATTACTGTTAATACTTAATATGTACTATGTAATTATAGGTGTAATAGTAATTTTTACTGTGCCATCTTTTATTGTCAAATGTATATTTTGCTTTTTGTGTGCCGACTTATACTGTCATTATAATCTATCATTTACTGAATGTGTTATGTTAATTATCAATAATCTGCTTCATTTCAGATTTACAATCCAAACTATTAAAAATTGAAGAATGAACGCTGGAAATTAAAGAAGAGAGTTTGGTTTTAGAAAAAGAAAAAACAGAAGCACAGAAACAGATAGCTTTTGTTTCACAGACCTATCAAATAGATAAACTTTTACAGTAATGTGCTCCTTGTGTTTGTTATTTAGATGTTAGATTTGTTAAATCATGTGATATTTCTGTTTATATTGTTAGTTAATTTATGTCATATGAACTTTATAATTTGTTACATCCTCTTATACTGTTGTTTATCTTGTGAATTAATTCATGTCATGTTAAATGTAAGATTTTTTATTTCCTGTAATATTACTGTTGATCTTGTGCAATGATTTATGTCATATGAATTGTATCATTTGCTATTTCCTGTTATATTACTGTTGATCTTGTGCAATAATTTATGTCATATGAATTGTATCATTTGTTATTTCCTGTTATATTACTGTTGATCTTGTGCAATGATTTATGTCATATGAATTGTATCATTTGCTATTTCCTGTAATATTACTGTTGATCTTGTGCAATAATTTATGTCATATGAATTGTATCATTTGCTATTTCCTGTTATATTACTGTTGATCTTGTGCAATGATTTATGTCATATGAATTGTATCATTTGCTATTTCCTGTTATATTACTGTTGATCTTGTGCAATGATTTATGTCATATGAATTGTATCATTTGCTATTTCCTGTTATATTACTGTTGATCTTGTGCAATGATTTATGTCATATGAATTGTATCATTTGCTATTTCCTGTTATATTACTGTTGATCTTGTGCAATGATTTATGTCATATGAATTGTATCATTTGCTATTTCCTGTTATATTACTGTTGATCTTGTGCAATAATTTATGTCATATGAATTGTATCATTTGCTATTTCCTGTTATATTACTGTTGATCTTGTGCAATGATTTATGTCATATGAATTGTATCATTTGCTATTTCCTGTTATATTACTGTTGATCTTGTGCAATGATTTATGTCATATGAATTGTATCATTTGCTATTTCCTGTTATATTACTGTTGATCTTGTGCAATGATTTATGTCATATGAATTGTATCATTTGCTATTTCCTGTAATATTACTGTTGATCTTGTGCAATAATTTATGTCATATGAATTGTATCATTTGCTATTTCCTGTTATATTACTGTTGATCTTGTGCAATGATTTATGTCATATGAATTGTATCATTTGCTATTTCCTGTTATATTACTGTTGATCTTGTGCAATGATTTATGTCATATGAATTGTATCATTTGCTATTTCCTGTTATATTACTGTTGATCTTGTGCAATGATTTATGTCATATGAATTGTATCATTTGCTATTTCCTGTTATATTACTGTTGAGCTTGTGTATCAATTGATTCCATATAATATGTAAGATTTGTTATTTCCTGATACTTTATTTAGTTAATTCCTTTGATATTTTACTGATGATGTTGTTAATTCCAATTGTGCAACTACTGTAAAGTCTTTTTTTGACATTGCTATTTAATTTTCAAAAATAATATATCAATGCCATGGATAATGCTACATTAATGAAATATCTAATAATATCCCTGTACTAATGATACACATGTCATTTCATTATGTCTAAGAAAATAAACTTTTACAGTCGCAGTCTAACTTTTGAGTATACGTATGTTTCAAGTTCAGTTTTCAGCTAGCAGTATATATGCTTTCAACATGTTCATTGTATGAGTTAAATGTTTCATTATAAATTAGTCATTCATTTCTAAATATATCTTTTGAAAAAGTCTTAAGTTTCAGTAACAATGGGCAGTATATATTGCCACATATGGCATATTTATTTATTAACAAAGTAATATATGTATTTAAGAAATTGTAAAATGTTAAAACATTTACTGAGAATGAACATTCTAAAAGCAGATGAATTTTTTTTATTAACAATAATATTTCAAGCACTCTATAAATTATGTGTATTTATTCATTGGCTTTATGCTGATCAGGCTACACGTATAAAACATGGAGCAGGCATGAATTAAACGTACACAGTTGTCTAGAGTTATTTCAACGTGATATGTTTTCGTTTTTTATGTAAATCACTACACAAACACAAAATATCAAACTTAATGTCAATTTGTCTATATTACAGGCACAGTCTTATATAATTAATTGTTTTGTTTTTTATATAAGAACATCTGTTGGTAGCATTACGTTTTCATAAATGAACTACAATAAAAGCCATATTACGACAACTCATTGTTTATTTTATTTTTAAAGCTACAAGCTTCTCCAGTCTCCATCACCACGACACAAATAAATGAAAGAAATAACATTGCTTATGCATAAGCATAAGGAATGCTAATAAACAAGTGTGAAACTAGTTTGCACCTTTTTTCAAAGGCATTTGTAATGATCCTTTAATACTCACTTAAATACCACTGCAACCCTATATGTAACTCAATCAAAAGGCTATATGACAAGATCTACTATGTCTGTGTGAGTCATGATAGATCTAATGGATGTTGACAAATGCTGAATCCATGTGAAGTATTCAATCTCTCACCTGATAGGGTAATGTTCAATCAATGAAACACTAACTTTGGTATTATATTCTGCACGCTGAAGAGTTTGATATTCCATGAAAATCAGTTTTCTTTGGCCATGTATATTAATTTGACAAGGACCTGAAATCAGTGTGGAATTCTAGAATACCTAATAAAACAGAATTGATTCATAACAAACAAAAAGAACACTCCGTATACCCTGAAGAGCCGAACTGAACACAGTTCCCGATAATTTTTTCATGTCGAGCGGAAAAGTAAGCATCGGCTTGATTTATATCATTCTTGAAGGATCGATTATCTGTGTTATAAGCGCATACATTTTACAAAGTGTTATGATAAAATACTGTCGACCAAAGTCCAATTGAAGCGCGACTTTCATTGTGTTTGTCTAATAGGTTATATGAATAGACAATTTTGTTTTCAGAAAAAACTGTATGAAAACATATATAGTTTCCGCGTTGTCCGTTCATCTACTAACCATATTCACATTCTATCTGCGAGCTATTGTCAAACTACCCTACATAATTCAGAGGTGGAGGACAATTTGTCGTTTGTTGTAATAACATTAATATGTCAGGTCAGTGTCATGAGTCGCCCGGGGTTTGAACACATAACCTTTTAATCAATAGACCAACGCTTTAACCACTAAGCTGACCGACTCATGGCCCTTTTGTTAACCATGACATCAAATATGATTTCCATCACATTAATTTCAAATACCTTTAAATGTATGAAACATCAGACAGTGGGTCATTTCAGGGACTTCCGACCACCGCAGTACAGTTCATGTAGCATCTATTGATACGAGGTAGCCGCGGCCCGGTGGTTAGTGTGCTGGCAATCCGGGTTGGATACACGGTGGTGGCAGGCCATACACTTAAATGAACATCAGACAACAATGTCCATTTTTCTCCACATGTGGAGAAGTTGTCGGATCCACGCGAAAGGTTAAGTTAGTACTGGTTCGAATACTGTCCAGCAAAACTTGTTTAGTGAATATAACTGTTAAATTGTTGAAATAAATAAATATTATTGATACAAGACTATAAAGATTGGACAGAACTAGAAAACAGACACAATAACGACTACAGGGCTTGTATAAAATGTGCTTTATCAGCCTGTTATAAGTAGATCTCATTATATAACAGTGCCCATAATTGTGACACGTGCTTTAGCTTTATAAACAGCTTGAAGTGTAGTGCGTACATGCAGAATAAGGCTGTAAACGAAATCTGAAAATGGAAGATAACAAAAGTTGTATTGAGGGTATATACTTTTGTGACGAGTTATCAAATATTAACTGATGATTATTTGTATATGTGGATATTGTTGATGGAGCATTAAACTTAATAAAAATATAAAACTAACATTAACAATTAGATTACTTCAACAAAATAAAGAATAGGTCTGGACAGTGGTCTTCAACTGACGAGTTCATCTGTATCATCAAATATTTAGCTTGTGAGAATTTGAGGTCGTGCGCTAGATGGAAAATTTGTATAATCACTAAAATCACGAGAAGCATGCGTAGTTGGTAAATATTCGGTTGTAACTGTGGAATGTCATTCAGTAGGATTCAGGGAGTGTAAATAGCAGACGACATGTTGATTGGATCAATCAAAATATGTATATTGAATATTACTAGAATATAATAATATTTTTATGTTAAATCCAAAATCGTTATTCTGACAGCAAATTCTGAATAGAGATATTCGCACGGGTGAATTTTGGTCCCGTAAGATAATTGCAACACGGTGTCCCATAAATGGTATAAATCTGTGTGCACTGGAAGATATAGAAACAGTGTTGTCAGGAACATGCAGTACTGCTACATTCTTCCTAGCTTTTTATTCAAATTATTTTATCGAGACAACCACATGTTCTTTTGACTTACCAAGCCTTTGCTTCATCCTGTTTGATTCTAAGGCTATTCTCACATTAATGGTACCAGTGAAATAGGAGGAAGAAATTAATGTACAGTACCTGATGCGGGGCTCGGATACGCAACCTCCTTGCAAGTCAGATGCTTTGTAAACTAAGATAATCGGACTGTTGATATTACAGCCAATTTATAAGTATGTGTACTGTCTACAGTACTTCTACATTTGCATTTTAATCTTAAACGAGACGAAGGACTTTCATGCATATTTGTCATTGACAAGACTTATTAGCTATACATGTATTTATTTTCGAAGCATTAAAGCATTCAAAAATCTCAGGCATGCGTCGTTATCAGTGTTCAAATTTGAGTTGCAGTCAAATACGTCGACTACACTCCAATGTTATATTCATTTCACGCGGTTCGGTAGTATAGCGTGAACTATTTGTCTTTCCGCGTAGCATATTACTAAGGATGTTTAAAATTGTGGTCAGGTGGTATGGTGTGTAATTGGTCATTCTACCGGATAGTTCTTCACATGTTCAATTTCAGTTGTACATGTATTCAAAATTTCAAATGTCTGAAAACGATTTCGTTTATTATGATTATGTATATTTTGTATAATCATGATCATACTGTCGAACTTTAATATCGCATTTGTAAAGAGTGTGGCCCCATATGCTCTGCAATCTGAAACTTGACATGGGGTACGGGTTTCCAGAGAATGTTTTCCCTACAGGGTTTTGTTCTCTGGTTATTCCTGGGCGATTCAGTTTGCACACTAGAGTTTTTCAATGATACGGCTGTGTTATGTACTCGTATACAATGATTGATACCATTGAACATGTATATACATTCTATGTACAATCCACTTGCTGCTTTCTTGGTCGCCAAATAAAACACAGCACCGTCCGGTATTGCAAATAAGGGAAGTTGTTTGTATTTTTTTTGTAGCATACAAAGTAATGGTAAAGCAAACTCAAAAAGATAACGGGCGGCATTCCATTGAGAGCGATCCATTTGTAAAATTATTGGACAGTGAGAACAAAAGGATGACGTCACAGGAATGATTTAAGAAATGTTCAAACTGCTGCAAATGAATCAAAAGTATATAATGTCTGCTCAACTAATATTAGTTCTATAATTGAAGTTTAACTTTGTCATAAATTTTCTGAATTAAATGAATTTCTTTGGGATTACATCGAATTTAGGCAAAATTGTTTTCCTGCAATTCTTATATTTCATAATCATTCCGATTAATACCTATCTCATCTCCTACAAATTCAGTATACAAGGCCCAGCCCTGAAGTATAAATATATTTCGTAATGATCATCGCACGAGAATATTTTAACAGAATGTACACCTTGATACTAGATATGCTTTTTACTAGAGGGAGGTCGAAGTTGACCAAAAGACACAGGCTATTTATGTGGTATCACGGGGAATGTATTTGTGCTGTTGTACAGGTAAATTAAGGTCTCCCAAAACAGAATCAAAAGAAGTCTTATATAATGACAGTTAATGGAAGTACCAGTACATTAATTAGAAAACATGATCAGAAAAATTGGTTTTGCATTTTATAAGAGTATGGGATATGGCTATGATATAGACAGCAACAATTAAAACAACATGTTATCATAGATGGTTGCAACAAAATGCATAAATTCGACTGGTCACAGTTCGTGCTGTTCGCCTTTGTCCTCCGTGAATATGGCATTGTTTATATGCAACGCTGTAATATATGTTACCAACGTGTAATGAATCATGCTATCAAGGAGACAGTCTTATTGCATTGTTCTGTTTCATTCTCATTTCCTTAATTAACATGAATACAATATACAATTACACTATTTCTTCATAAAATTCCGATACTTTACCTCCGCATACGCAGTGTCGAACGGGAAGAAATATGAAGCATTATAACTCAGCCATTCAAAATGTTTACGGAACTCTAGGGCATCTCCTAAGATTTCACAACTTTCATGAAACTTGAATAATTTGTAATATCAAACTACATGTATAGCATTTTTTCCAAGTTATTACGTTTAAAAGTGAACTGCATATTTAATGTATATTCAATCATCCGATATTTACAGTTATTCAAATACAGATGGCTATATACCTTGTATGTTTGTACACAACATGACGTAAGAACATCATTTTCGCGCAACGCAATGTGGTGTACATTTTTTAAGTATTATATGAAGAAATTTTATTTTCAGTTATGACTTTTGTTGTTCATTATCACGAAAATTCGATGCTCCCGCATTCCGGGTCATTGGTATCTATGGTAACGTATTACTACAGAGGTATACAAGATATCTCACATATCGTTATTTAAATATGTTGTACAATATTAGAAGTTACTTACGTAAGAAAATCATTAACCTGCACAGAAAAATAAACTTTTTAGAGACACTGTGTGTAAATTTCTGGATCGACCCTCGTATACTTATACAGAATTAATAGAATACTTAGACTAATTAGTGCTACCCTTTTATACGTTGGGCTTCGTTAACAGACAAGTTATTTTCCAATTTAACGTAAGTATTTTTCCATTTTATAGGCAAAAACGAATGTACCTCAGCTTACATAAAAAATCCTGTTTAGTAGACATAATTCAAAGTCAACAAATAATTACATTTTCGCTCACCCAAGGAGAGTATGGTCAATTCTTCATCTGTGCACATTCTAAAATTTTGTTTCTACGCCCTTTACATCGGTTATATTAAATAAAAAATATTTGTATTTAACAAGTACATGCTACGTATGGTTCGATAAGTTTTATACTGAAGATTCAAAACATACTGGAGCGGAACGTTGAAGCGCTTCATTTTAAATATTGATTATGTACAGATTATCCTGTTACTGCTGTATATTATTCCTTATTACTTACTTATATTTCGGTCTATGTACAATAGCATAAAATATGCCAGGTCCAGACCCGTCAGCAGGATCAACTATGTAAAAAACACCACCACCATCCTATCCAAAGGCTCGTATTCTATAAGACTACAAAAATGTATAACACGTGTAATGATAAAACATTTTATATGACACACGTCAATGTGAACACCATCACAAATTGATATTCTAGCTTTAAATAATGCCAATGAACAGCAAGCAATGAACAACATGTTGTTTCAAAAATGAATACTGAATATCATTTCACATGGATATTTAGGAAATTAATGTGTTTCTCGCTTAAGGAAACCTGTTCAATTAAAAAGCTTGTTATCTTATTCTTTGAAGTTGGAAATCTCTGTAAATATTACATGACGCAATCAAGTGTGAAGTTAAAAAATTGCCCGTGTTTGCTTTATTATAATATTATCTATTATCAAATTCTACTACTTAGAATGATATAATATGATATTCCCGAATCTTGCCAATTATTGATGTTTCATCATATAATATTTCAAACAACGGTAGCCGCGTACTTCTAAGACAACCAAAACATGCGCATGAACACAATAGTAATTCTATTTTACACCCATACAAGTATAGCAGAAATTAGAGTTTATGAGAAACTTAACATAATTAACTTTAACACCATGTTTCCTTCATTCATTTTATCATTCATTCATTCGTTCGTCGTGCATGTGTATTTTTTTATTTAATGTTATTTTGCATGTTTCAGAAGGTCTCATGGAAATGTCTAATGTTTTATTTATTCAATTGATGTGTTCAACTTCTTTTAATAAAGATATTATAATTATTATTATTGTTGATTTATTACCCGTATTAAAGATAAGATAAGAGTTTTAAAAACTGTAATCATTATGTATATATGATTATTTCATGTACATTTGTATATCATATATTATTGTTGTTACTGTAAGGGAGATAACAAAAACAGTCTTGAGGGTACTTTTACGACAATAGTAACGGTTACCAAACATTGACCGGTATTCATTTGACCATCAGGATGTTTTGTAGATAGTGTTACTGGAGCAATAAAAACTTTACATAATACTTTATGTAGGAGATATTTTTTTTTAAATACGATAAAACAATATTTACGATTTGTTATCTGTTTGGACAGTCGACACATTAAGTCACTTTAACAAAATAAAGAATAGGTCTGGACAGTAGTCTTCAATTGACGAGTTATACTATACATACTGTATCATCAAATATTTAGGGTTGGGAGATTTTGTATAATCACTGAAATCACGGGAAACATGTGACATGTGTTACCTGTGGAATGTCATTGATGGCGAACAGATTATAGAATTTACGTGTATGAACAACAGATGACTTGACGTTTGGTTCAATCAAAACATGTTAGAATTATAAACAGAGCAGAACAGAACATATAGTTATTAAGTATAAGGCAATATTTAAAAGAGTACTAGTATAATATCAACAAAAAATTATACACAAGCTATAAGTTTAGTATACATTATACGAGGGGTGTTAAAAAATACGCGGAAAAGTGTTGTCATTCTCTCAATTATTGAAATAGCACAGCGAAATTTGCACATACTGTAAACTAAACAATTCTGTATTAATTGTGTACATTTCATGTTAATATCTCCACACGTTAAGAAAATACGATAGTTATGGTAACGTCATCGCGCAAAACCCGACCCAACGTCATCCAGCGTCAATTTTACGCCGCGCTATTTACGGTGCTTATTGATTTTTTTTTCACATACCTTGGTGAGATAACCGTCTAAAGACTCTCATCTTTTTCAAAATATTCTCCTTGAAATGTTATGCACTTTTTACAGTGTTTTACCCATGGGTAGAAGCGTTTCTTGTACGTATCAGACTCAATCATCCCATCGAACTGTCTTCCTCGTAAATACCGCTTTAGTGTGGGGAATAAAAAATAAATCACAAGGGGCCAGGTCGGGGCTATATGGTGGGTGATCCAATAGTTCAATGGATCGTCTGATGATCGTTTGCTGCTTGGTTGTCACTTATTTCTCTTACGGTAATGTGTCTGTCTTTATCCAGAAGTTCCTTAATATCCTGATTCTTACGTGACGTTATCGACATTGGCAACCCACTTTTCTGGTTGTCTTACACACTTTCTTTACCTTCTTTGTAACGGGCATACCATTTGTACAGAGCCGTTTTCTTCATTGCAGAATTGCCGTATGCCTTAATCAACATATCCATTGTTTCGTTTCTGGATTTTCCATTTAAAACACAAAATTTCACCTCCGTTCTCTGTTCGGCACTCATTTTTACGCACCTTGCATAAACAATATGTCCGCTAATGCTCAAATGATGTCTGACGTTAATATGAGGTCTTGGACGTCGTGCCAAGAGTTGGTGCAATATTATGACAAATTTTGGTGAAGAAATCTGATCAGACGCAAGAGAGAGACGCCGTTTCCTGAGCGACAAATGCTTTCTTTTTATTACATTTTGGGCCGGGTTTTCAAACATGACGTTGTCATAGTGACCGCCGTGGTAGTTTAGATTATATTTGGAAAATATTATTTTCCCCGGTAATACATGATTGTTTTATCTAAAAAATATGACAATTTGGTTGAGCGTAGATAATAGTTGTTTGATATACAGCACTTTTCCGCGTATTTAATGAACACCCTCGTATAAACACAATAATCATAAATATATGTACATTGTACACATAAGACAAGAGAAATACAGTAGATTTAAATAATGTAATAAGAGAAGGAAAATTATGTACTCGAAGCGGGGTTCGAACACGCGACCTCCTGCTTGCAAGTCAGATGCTGTACAAATTGAGCTAATCGGGCTGTCAATATTGCAACCAATTTATACATTCATTATACTATTTACGTCATTCCGCTACAATAAATTTGTAATTTATGTATCCGGGTATTGTATTTCTTGTGTAAGAATAGAATAAAACGTATATTATATAAATTTTATGTTATCTGTCTTCCATTTCTCTTTAGGCGTATTATCAAAATTGACAGGTCGCTTCCAATATTTATTATATTTTCTGCACCAGAGCGTGATTCATGTCGCATACAAACAGTCATTCTGCCAATGTACATCTGTATAACTTATACACTTCAAAATCAAACAACAAATATCTGGTTTTCACTGCTATCCCCGTAATATGGCGTCGATCTAACATCAAAGTAACTGTCAAAAAGAATTTAGTCGAAAAGGAATATTTTGGAAGCCATCAATGAACTTTCGATTCAGTTCCGACCATGATAACGCTCGTATGGTAGAGTCGGAATTTAATTCTGGCTCAGTTTCGACCCCCCAATCCGTACGGGCTTGTTAGAAAAACCGTGTATGTGAAGAGGTATAAAGTTTAAAAAATGTCCATCACATCACAGCGTATTGATGTTGTTGATGATGACAGCATCATTTTAACTCAAATGTATCCTAATTACATGATAACAATTTTACATTGCTTGAATACACCTTTAGACATCATTTTCTGAGCTGTATGCCCCAATGTAAGCCAGGTTACATGTTATACGGGAAACAACAATAACAAGTGAGGACGAGTTGGTTGTACAATAGAACGAAATGTTTGACCACATAACTAATTGTTCCTGTACATTGTTAATTTATTGTTGTGCTTAACGAATAACAAATGAAGTAAACAAAATCCTCAAGAATTGATATTTCCACAAGACGAATTACGTTTTGCACTGAACAAATGACAATACTACATTACAATGAACGTAACAAACTTAGATTCAAATGTAACGAATTGAAGATGTACGATGTTAGTCAGTGGAGGCGTTCCATATTTGTTTATGGATACTCGAAATAATGGTAATATCCTTGCCACAGTCGATTTGGGCATATCCGGTCGTAACATACCAACAGCCTCGGAGCATTTAATTGGCGATTCCTGTTCGTAACATGTCAACAGCATCGGATCGTTTATTTGGCGATACCTGCTCGCAACATGCCAAAAGCCTCGGAGCGTATATTTGGCGATACCTGCTCGCAACATGCCATCAGCCACGGATCATTTATTTGGTGATACATGCTCGCAATATGCCAACAGACTCGGAGCATTTATTTGGTGATACATGCTCGCAATATGCCAACAGACTCGGAGCATATATTTGGTGATACATGCTCGCAATATGCCAACAGACTCGGAGCATTTATTTGGTGATACATGCTCGCAATATGCCAAAAGCCTCGGAGCGTATATTTGGCGATACCTACTCGCAACATGCCATCAGCCACGGATCATTTATTTGGTGATACATGCTCGCAACATGCCATCAGCCACGGATCATTTATTTGGTGATACATGCTCGCAATATGCCAACAGACTCGGAGCATATATTTGGTGATACATGCTCGCAATATGCCAACAGACTCGGAGCATTTATTTGGTGATACATGCTCGCAATATGCCAAAAGCCTCGGAGCGTATATTTGGCGATACCTACTCGCAACATGCCATCAGCCACGGAGCATTTATTTGGTGATACATGCTCGCAATATGCCACAGAATCGGAGCATTTATTTGGTGATACATGCTCGCAATATGCCAACAGACTCGGGGCATATATTTGGTGATAGATGCTTGCAACATGCCAAAAGCCTCGGAGCATTCATTTGGTGATATATGCTCGCAATATGCCAACAGACACGGAGCATATATTTGGTGATACATGCTCGCAATATGCCAACAGACTCGGAGCATTTATTTGGTGATACATGCTTGCAATATGCCAACAGACTCGGAGCATTTATTTGGTGATACATGCTCGCAATATGCCAACAGACTCGGAGCATATTGGTGATACATGCTCGCAATATGCCAACAGACTCGGAGCATTTATTTGGTGATACATGCTCGCAATATGCCAACAGACTCGGAGCATTTATTTGGTGATACATGCTCGCAATATGCCAACAGACTCGGAGCATTTATTTGGTGATACATGCTTGCAATATGCCAAAAGCCTCGGAGCGTATATTTGGCGATACCTACTCGCAACATGCCATCAGCCACGGATCATTTATTTGGTGATACATGCTCGCAACATGCCATCAGCCACGGATCATTTATTTGGTGATACATGCTCGCAATATGCCAACAGACTCGGAGCATATATTTGGTGATACATGCTCGCAATATGCCAACAGACTCGGAGCATTTATTTGGTGATACATGCTCGCAATATGCCAAAAGCCTCGGAGCATATATTTGGCGATACCTACTCGCAACATGCCATCAGCCACGGAGCATTTATTTGGTGATACATGCTCGCAATATGCCACAGAATCGGAGCATTTATTTGGTGATACATGCTCGCAATATGCCAACAGACTCGGGGCATATATTTGGTGATACATGCTTGCAACATGCCAAAAGCCTCGGAACATTTATTTGGTAATATATGCTCGCAATATGCCAACAGACACGGAGCATTTATTTGGTGATACATGCTCGCAATATGCCAACAGACTCGGAGCATATATTTGGTGATACATGCTCGCAATATGCCAACAGACTCGGAGCATTTATTTGGTGATACATGTTTGCAATATGCCAACAGACTCGGAGCATTTATTTGGTGATACATGCTCGCAATATGCCAACAGACTCGGAGCATTTATTTGGTGATACATGCTCGCAATATGCCAACAGACTCGGAGCATTTATTTGGTGATACATGCTCGCAATATGCCAACAGACTCGGAGCATTTATTTGGTGAAACATGCTCGCAATATGCCAACAGACTCGGAGCATTTATCCTGATCCAGCTTTGACATATTAGTTATTTTAATGACATTTTTTGATTGAAACACATAATTCTACATATGTGACATCTGCTGCAAAAACCAGGCCAATGGTTAAAAAATCACATTTTTAGTTTTTTGTATTTCCTGAAATTAGGATGTATGACATGAACTCCCCGAAAGTTTGAGTGTGTTTGAGTCACCTTTTAACTTTTTTACAGCCGTTTAAAGACAATGTGTATCGATCAGTTCAAATTGACATACTCAACGCGCATTGCTTATACAGTGTGATGAATAAGCATAAACAAAATCATTTGACTGTTCATATATTATAAAGTTTTGCGCATGTTTCAATAGAATAGCCGATTTTTGTGTTTTCTTGAGAAAGTCGCTTACATTTTCGTGAATATTCACGACTGTTTTCGAAATAAACTCGTGGATAGTGAAGTTCGTACATGGATCTTTTTCATGATTGAAACATAGTTTTCCCGTCCATTATAAAAATCATGTGAATTCGCTTTCTACGGGAATGTCATTTTTACAGTGGAAAACGATATCTTTTAGCATAAAAAGAAATTTGACATTAGATAAACACGGCCAATTGCTTGTTTTGCAATCAGAATCGTGTACTGTCTTATTGAATTCGAGAACGCGGTTCAACATTTATCACAGTCATGTCAAATGTTTTATTGACTTTTAAATGTACAGTCCATGGCTAAATAAATTTTAAAATTACTTACATTGGCGATACATGGTTATTACAATATTCAAATATAATGAAAATATACTAATTATATGTACCAAGTACAACGAAAAGCATGTATACGTGATAAACATGGCAAAATATGAGAGATAAAAATCATTACTTATTGCATACAGTAATTGGGGCTGATGCAGTATTTTGATACAATACAATATAAATTATTTATTTGTTTCATCGTATTTTACGCTATTTTCAGCATTATTTTAGATGAAGTGGCGAGCAGTTACCCTGACCAGCTTCCTTGGAGTTCATTAAAGGCATTAACCAATACTAACCACATTCTATACTCAAGCAGCTTCTTGCCAAGCTACCCCACATAATTCTGAAGTGGAGGACAATTTAACAAAGGATGTTATATCTTCAGTCTTCGTCGCGGTCAGTGTTAGACTCGTCCTGTGTTCGAACTCACATCCTACTGGCTAGTTGAAGTGGCGTAAACTTTCTTTTGGCGTTCGGTGTATATTTATGTAATTATTTGTAACGTAGAAGAGTGGGAGTCTAACTACAAAAGAGACTACAAAAAGCGTCGGATTCATTCTGTCACATTGATTTGAAAAAGTAGATACAACTTTATTGAAACATTTACATTACTTTTCTTAACATTGAAACAGCAATCATATAAATACGGCTTTGGATATGTTTGGATAAATTAGAATATTTGTGATTTAAAAATGTTTATCTCTTCTTTTAAACATCGTATAAATGACTGTATGAAGCAAAACTGGTCAGGTAAAGTATCAGCCTCTACGAGATGTTATACATATGTAACTTTTAAGTCCTTATTGAATGTTGAAAAATATCTATGCATCGATATACCATTCTCATCTAGAAAATCACTTGCACGCTTCAGATGCTCAAATCATAAACTAAACATCAAACTAGGAAGACATTACGGACTAGAACCATCCGATAGAATATGTCTATATTGCTTCATTCACTTCAATCATTTGATATTAGAAAACAAATAACATGCATTCTTTATATGTCCAAAATATTCTTAAATAAGAGAACGATACTTATTTAATTGATATACTGGAAGATGTGATACTTTTGATTTTGAAAATTTAATGCGAAATGAGAATCGTGTTGTTTTAAAAAAAGTAGCACTATATGTATCAAACCTACTGCAGTGCATTGATAAATTAAAATAGAACATCTTGTGGCATTAAATTAGACACCGTTACATTGCTAAATCGTATTCATATTTTAACTTTTGTGAGAAAATGTGACACATGTCCTATTCCCTATTTCATGAGATCATGGTACATCGTTATATGCTTTTACTTTTGTTCAGTAACCTCGAGACTTTTTCTTAACATTTGCTGTGGACACAACAATATATATTAAATAACTTTGTGAACATGTATATGTAACGTATTTTGGGTCGGTGGCCTTTATTTACGAAATAAATTTGTTTGTTTTTTTGTTTGAGTTTTACGCCCATTTTCAACAGTCAGAGTGATATAAGTGGCGGACAGCTCATCTAACCATCGTTTCTGGGAAGAACCAGTATTAGATCCATCTTCCGTGAGCAACTGCCTTACTCTGTTACATGAGAGGATTCAGTACGAATCATATTTAATGACGGTGTCATTGTGATGGGGATTTAGAATAAACCGTCTGTAATTCTTATAAATGTTTTCATGGACAGTAGGTATAAATATAACAAACACAGGTTTCACATGTAGCAATGAAACTCTCAAACATACTCGTATTCTACGATCATTCAGACAGCTACATATTTTTCCTCTCAACTTGAAACAATGCTACGTTTTTTGGTCGTCATTAAATGAATGTACGTATTTACCAGAGGCATAAATTGTGCCTTTTTGTTGAAAAAGTTAATCAAATTTCACACACAATACGAGCACTACCCAATTTTATGTTCAATGTACATGTATAAATGAACATGTTTTGACACGCGTGTTTCTCGTGTAAAACGAGATTTACGTATAATGGGGTTTCTTTTCCAATGCACCTCTCATATTGGCTGGAGGATAAATTCGGTCAGATAATTACACATTACAAAATATGTATATGATAGATAACGAGTAACTGTTGTCTATTAAAAAAGAAAAAGTTATGAATTATGACCCATTCCATGAAGTTTTACCTATAATTTATCAGTTTCGCTATAGACTTGTACACGCTGCGGTTTTATGACTGTGTGTCGTTTTGTAAAAGTTGACCAGTTTTCGAGTGAAAAATCTTCAATAGCGAGTTTTAAATATCTTTTAAGGTTACCGTAGTAAAAGTATAAATTTTCTGTAAGCGTGTTGAGTTGTCCACACGTTGCACTGTATTTGAGTTAAATATTTCGTACTGCGTTGCATTTATAACATGTGTTGGACAAATCGAATTGTCGAAGTTCTTTCCCTTCTATACATATATGGGTTGCATGGACTTTTTTTAAGGATTTTTTTTCGTGACAATACCTTTGGGCAAAATCTTCACCACAATAAATGATGTTCATTAAGAGTTACACATACAAGCCGAAGTATGCTTGCAAAACAGAGACATATAAAGAGTAAAGTATCTATTTTGTGTCGGCGTACTTACCAATTTCTAGTTGCAACTATATTTGCAATTATTTTCCTATTTGTATTTTTAAAATATTCAATGTATTCTAATTCTTTCCAAAACACAATTTCTTCATTTTGAATTGTCAGAAATGAAATTTCACATTCAGTAAATAGACTGAAATATAATAGTCTTGCTTCAACGGGTTGTTTATGTATTGTTTCGCCAATTAAGTTAATTGATATTATTTTCAATATTCACAATCAATAATACACGCTTGTTTGTTTACTTTATTAAGTTCCGTTAAAATATTCATAAATCTGGCCATTTTTGTATTTAAGCAATTCGAGTCAAATAAAACTCAATAGTGCGAGTGTAAGTAATCTAAAGTAATATTCATAATTAAAAATCAAACACAAACGAAGTACACGCATGTATCATGCATGTATATCGTGTGTAATTCATTTAAGTCGACAATTTAGGATTGGTGTGCGAAAATATATCTAGCAATAAAAGACATGATAAGCTTGTTGATTATATCATTAAGTTAATCCAATCATTCCAAGGTACATGTATAAACAATTAACCCCGCGACTGGAGAACCATGCATTGTCCGAGCTAAATATTGACAATTTTGAACGATTTTTAAACGAAACCAAGCGTTGTTTGAGTATGAATAGAGCCAAACATATCTAAAACTTGCAGAGGACGGTATTTTGATTACTTTAAAATCAAATATTCTGTGTAAATGAGGGAATAAAATGTCCGTGGAAAAGTAAACACACCTATGACCTGACTATCATGCATGTACATCGTGTCACGGTAATTCATTCAAGTCTGTTGTGCGAAAATATATCTAACAATTGGGCGATGGAATTAGTCTTTTGTTGCGCATGCCGAGCGTAAATGGTAGCTGTGTACCTTGAACCTTTTGAAATGTCCCTTCTGTAGAGAGTTGAGACAAAAATACATCCAACGTCGTCGTTATAGTAACCCGAATATATTGAAATACAAAGAGTTAAATCATTCCTGTGATGTCATCCTTTTGTTCTCACTGTCCAATAATTTTACGAACGGATCGCTCTGAATGGACAGCTGTCCGTTAATTTTGTAATATTGGAGTGTAGTCGACATATTGGACTGCAACTCAAATTTGGACACTAAAAGCGACGCATGCGTAAGATTATCGAATGCTTTAATGATCTGAAAATAAATATATCTTACGAGTCTTGTCAAGGACTTGTATATATGTATAGAAGTCCATGGTCTTTTTTTAAAGATTTTAATGAAAATGTAGCAGTACTGTATCATAGTACTCGTAGTACTGTCCGTTTAGCTCAGTTTGCAGGGCATCTGACTTGCAAGAAGTAGGTCGAGGATTCGAGCCACACATCGGGCACATTAATTTCCTCTTCCTATTACCTTTGGTGACATGAATGTGAGACCAACCTTGGAATACTACACTTAGGGTGAAGCAAAGATTGGGTTATTCAAAAAACCTCTGGTTGACGCGATAAATTATTTTGAATAAAACAGTAGGATGAATGTAGCAGTACTATACATTGTACTTGTATTTATGAACTGGCTGTAATATTAATAACCCGATAAGCTCAGTTGGTAGAGCTTTCTGACTTGCAAGCAGGAAATTGCGGGTTAAGCCCCGCACTGGTTGCATTATATTCCTCCTATTACAACAAAAATATATATGAAGAATCAATTGATCAAATTTCATAATACTCAATATGAACAAATTTTCAATACAATTCATACCTTGAAATATAACAAATTAAATCAAACAAAAGTGTTAGACGGAAATCCTACATAAACAGTTTTTCCTATTCACATCTTCCAAATTATTCCACGCTGCTTTACAAACCCATTCCCAACAAATGAACACATAGGAATGACACGACTTGAGTAGATGCGAATAGTTTGAATAAAATGTATATTCCTCGTGCTACCCGTGCAGTGTGATTGAAAGATATGATTTAAAGGTACTTCCGTGATGGCTTTTTAAGCAGTTAAATTCAAACGCTATTTTATCTATTTATCTGGTCATAATAATGAAAGAAAATGAATCCCTACTACTTTTTTAAAGCCAATAGTCTTCTTTAGTGACTTTTAATGAGTAAAGTGTATTATCCAAAAAAAAAACAGGAAAGAAAATCAATATGAATCACTTGATTGTCATTGGGAACTAGAATGATTAAGTCGACGGATGCCTTTAAGAATGATAAATTGTCATGGTCAATTAATTGTGTAATCCTATCGAAATGATTTAAGTTACATATAAACCTCAAACTGCCCATTATGTAAAATATTGGAGTGTCTTCGGCGCTACGCGCCTCAAACACTCCAATATTTTTCATAATGGACAGTTTTCGGCTTATATCTATCACTTAATGTCGACTGATAGTTCACCATTGCTCTACAAGTTATGTCAATTCATTCGCCATCTTATGAAGAAGTTCTCCTGACCGGTTACAATTATATTAACTAATTAAACACATGATAATATCTTAAGGCAAAGATGACCTATCTACATTATAGATATTTGTAGATGTCTATGTATATTTACAAAATACATTTACATAATTGGAAATATAGGAGGAGTTTTATTGTCCCTTGTTGTTATCGTTGTTCTGTCTGACTATAGTATAAGCACCATAATTATTATTCAAACAAGAAAACCTGTTTTTCATATAAATCCTAACTGTCTATGTATCCTCTGGAAGCGATTGTATCTTATTGTTAATTATAAGTTTATCATATGACAAATAAGCAGTTTTGTTATTTTCTTAGCTTTCAACATTAATGAAATCAACTGTTTACATTTTTCTTGTATGATTTTAATGTATTGCTCACTGACGCATATATCAAACTGTTGTTGTTCAGCATAACTTGCTGTTTGTCAATTATTTGAAGAATTATGCACTTTCGGGTTCGAGGTTTTGTTTTCAATAATAGATTGCTTGATAAGAAGTTATTCTTGGTAATAATTAAACTTATAGTGACTATATATGGGTCGAGTTTTATTTGGGATGAATTTGTTTCCCAGAACGATGTGCTCGGTTTATCTTTGTGGTTGAGTGCGGCTCTTTGATTTTTTTAAACGTATCCAAGAAGTAGTCATGAAACACTTGAGTACAATTTTCAGCCTTTATCTCAGGTATGGAATTAATATATTCAGGGAAGCCGAAAAACAGGAGGTTATCCCTCATCAATGTAGATTGTAGATCCAATATTTTATTTGGCATATCTCCGACATTTTTTCATCAGAATTGTTTAAATTGATATATTGTGCACGGTATATATGATTTGAAAATTCTAAAATGTGAGTATATAAACGGCTTGTTGTTTAAATTTTTTTCTCATTATTTTGTGTGAAATTGACAACGAAAGAGTACACAAGATCAGCGACTGGATACCAAGCATTATCGTTATAGGTATTGGCCACTTTGATCGTTTTTTCAAGAAGACCAATGCCTGTGTGTTATCAAAGGAATCTAATACATTGAACTTGCGTAAAATGAGCGTAGCGCGCATGTAATTTACAAAAAATCTCATTTCGTATGGAAAAAGTACTCTTGACCCATGACATGAAACATAATTTATTCATGAAAAAAATAGTAACTAAAATAATGGATAATCTTTAAAATTTGTATATCATTTACTACTATCTGGCTTGGTGGATCTGAATACATGTACGTAAAAAAGGACAATAGCTTTTTAAATTCATTTCTTTTGGTTTCTTAATTTTATGGCCCTCGATGTCTAACAGTATCATCTTTTCGGGCATGATATCATGTAACTGTATGGTTTAGATACTTCTTATAACGTTGCAAAGATGTTATTTAGTAATATTTACAACGAATATGATACACTCAGTAAGTAACAGGGGAAATCCCATATTCAGAGGTGTGTTTCAGAATATTCCTGTAATTGGGGTATACCAGTATAACAACTTTTAATTTAACTACATGTATCATAACTTTGAACACAGCTTATCTATACGGATTCTTTAATAATCGTTTTTCTGAAAACAAATGTTCGATGTCTACAGGCATGTTAATTTCCTCATTTTTGAATAAATCAACTAGCTATTATTAAATAACTAATTCACAGAATTGCAGTTTACCCATAATTTTAAGATCAGATAGCTTAACTGGAAAGAGCAACCCAGGCCAGTAATTGGCTATGGGGAAATTCGGGTTCGAATCCCGATCTGACTTTTATGCCGGGGTAACCGTAAAAACCAAAATTGTTTCCAATTTGAACAGTTTGTTTGAGCTTACATTTAAGCAGTGCTTATTAAGTAAGAATCCTATTCCATATTTTGACAAATGGGTTACAAATCCTCGTTCTTGGCAGTGCTTATAGTTTCATATAATCTATATAAAGCTATGCGCCTCTATTCTTGATATTTTGAAGCAATTCTGAATCCATCCAATAATGGTTTAGTACTAGCTTAATATTGATATAATATTTTCTATGTTAAACTTGTACGTTGGCTGTAGATAAATTTTGATTGTTTATTTTAACTCTTTAAGAGAGAGACAGGGGCGTAGCTAGACCAGTAATGATGTGTACGCAGAAATTCTGAATGCTAACTAGTGGGACATTCTTATGAATTTAGGCCAAGTGCGTTTAACAGATTTCGCTAGAAAATCTTAGCTTGTATTACGAAAAATGTTTCAACGACTTTGTTGCATCGATACAACTACACAATAACCTTCTGACTTAGGCTATATCACTGACAAATAATTCGCACGTACAAATAATTCGTACTATATATGAAACCAATAAATCTGGCTGCATACGAAGTCACATGTCTATATGTCTGTTGTATCCACAGAATTCTAATGCGAAAAAAAACAAGTACATGTATAGCTCGACCATGACGGAAGAATGCACTGAAGCAGCCGGGTATACATAATACTTGAGCATGCTCCAATTATCTTATCAATATGTTTCAGTCAGATTTGTTCCGAGTATCCATATCCCCTATTTGTTTGACTTTAAGTTAGTAGATTGTTCTGAATAATTTCGTCATGGCTCAAAAACATGATCAAGCTATACCTTCAATTTTTATTTTCCAAAGTACATTTGTAATCAATATTTATTATGTGGTTGTTTCAGTCGGAGCAAAGATATTGCGTTGATCTCAAAACACTGCCCTTATGACCAGGGACACTAAATTCACCTTATATTACAGTATTTATGATGCATTACGAAATGTATTCAGTTAAAATTTAGGCCGTGTGATTAGAGTTTGATCCCCTGTTGCGGAAGGTTATACCCTTCCATGAGAGATAGACAAAATGTCGATATCATGGTTCCCAATTTTGGAAAACATGCCGGTTCCTTTTTAAAGGGCAAGTTAACTCTGGATAACTACTGGTAATTCGACCGCTGAACATAACGGGAATATGTCAATGTAAAAAGATAGTGTTGAACCAACTAAAACAAACATGATGCTTTATAATTTATGGAAGTCGTTGTTTTATATATTAATCCAGACATAAGGATACCGAGTCATTATTTCCCCAATGGATATGAATGTATCCACTAAGTATTGTTGTTGTAATGTACATACTACTCATATGAATATAATTTTGGCGGAAAACTATAACAAACTTGACATACCACACGCAGTCGGCAAGTTTTCACATGTTAAATATCACACTGGCTGTATTTAATTCCTGTGAGTGTACCTTAGGAAAAATCAAACAATATCTTTCCGAATCGACGTAAACATAAGATTCTTGAATTGTTAAACTATATGATTTGCACAAATAGAAATTGGTAGATGAATTCAGTTCAACTCATTTAAGAATCAGCAAGGTCATGTGATGGTAGGCCTATATTATTTTGAGCGTGTGTAATCATATCAAATAATTGTTGTGCTAACCGCTGTTGAAAATAAACCGCTTAAACCGATGACAACTATTTGGTCAAAATAATCACACTGACCTGTTTTTAAACATTTTCATTAACCAGGACAGCACCGTAAAAAGGTCGGGATATATGGCGGTCCTTTTCCCAATGTTGAGTGACGCCCCACCACGTTTGAAACTTCGTGCTATGTAAATATTACAATCGAGTCATTTACCATGGAGCGATTGTGACATTGTTTTATGAAAATTCAAATTCTACAATGATATTCCGACGAAAAACTTCAGGTCAATACTCCCTACCAACTCACAGACCTCAGTTTTTATTGCACTTTTGGCTCTTTTATTTTTACCATATTCTGGACTGATGCGTACGCAGCTGCGTATTCTGCGTACTGGCCCGAGGTTATAAAACTTGCGAACAGTCTCCGAGCTTAACTCTCCATTCCATTCTCAAAGTATTATGGTTGAAAATACATAGCTGATTCATGTTTAAATACATGTTCAGATCTATTATGCTGTTAGATTACTGTAGTAGCAATAATACCAGTATTGTCTGGTAATATGTTACATAGAAATTTTAAAAGAAAAGATTTGAGCTAGTCGAGACCGATCTCAAGTTTTATAACCTCGGACCCATGTAGCTACGCGCCTGATGAGACGCTGTGAATGATTCATGTATCGGATGCTTTGGATTTTATAGTCTGGTACCCGTCTCCAATCTTACAGTATTATATACTGTAAGATTGTAGACGGGTACCAGACTATGGATTTTTGGCTTGGAGCTACGGCTCCAAGCCTATGTATTGTTTTCGGTTACGTTTGTTCCCTAGATGCTGGTAGATGCAATACAAAAGCTGGGTACAAGTGCACAAAAATGTTAAGAGTCCGGCGATTGGTTGAGAGCTATATGTTAACAGTCCGGTGATTGGTTTACGCTTACTGTGTGAATCGGTATCACATGACTTGAGTGTACCAACTTCACTGTGCTAGTCTATTATGAAATCAGGGTGTTTCACTAAAGATCGGTTTGTTCTATTAACATTAATTACACGTAAAGGTACACATTTTAAAACTGTCTATTTTTTCTGTTACTATGTACAATATGTTTAAATCAATTATTTTAATCATTACTGAAAGACATATTAGTGGAGGATTGTTCAAGAGAATTTAAGGAAGCCCCTTCTATAATGAAACCTGCGGAACGCTATTGCCGCCAATAATTTTGTCACGTGATTTTGATGTACACATTTGCGATTTCATTGTAAAATCGGGGTGTTTCACTATAAATAGGCATGTTCCATCAACCGTTAAGGCACGAAAAGATAAGATATATTAACGCAGTCTCAATTATTTATACTTTACTAGCTCTTTGTTTAATTATCAGCATAATTGCTGAAGGTAATAAGCGGAGGATTAATTAATTAATGAAATACACCCCTACTATAATTTAACTTGCGAAACGCTTTCTCTGATGCAATTTAAAACTTGTGTACAGTACGATGAATTATAGGAAAATCTATAAATAGAAAAATATGCCGATGATTCAGACTACCTGTTGACTTTGAAAGAGGACAATTCCATAACAAAAATGGTCAACAAGACGAAATAAAATGAACCAATTTAGTTATGGTATCAGAACTAACTTTTATCAGCAACAACCAGCCAAGCCTTTCCTTTTTAAAAGGAAACTTTATATTTATTCAAAATTGCCTCCCTTAATTTGATCTAGGTCAGCAAGCGTCCAGTACCCTCGAGTATCAAAGTTCTTCACATGTTGATCGTTGATCTATAGTTGCTCCTATTATTAACTACTTTCTGGTGAGTGTTGATTCTTGTTGATAAAACACGGCGTAATTAACGATGAAATATAATTGTTGGCTTTTTTAATTGTACTGTATACATGTGCTAGTTTTACTGTATGAATGTCATATAATTTCGCGATTTTGCGATGCATTGTTGTAAGACAAGTTTTCGTCATAACAAAGACCTATACATACATGTATGTATAGGTCTTTGGTCATAATAAGGAATAAAATCAATAAGATCACGGAACAATTACACTAAGTCAATATTCTAACCATTAATCTTCTAAAGCTATGTATTTTCTAAAATACCAAATGCATATTATTCATATAAAACTCTAACCACAGGTGCTGGGTGCGTAGCCACCCCGCCCACTAAGCCCCATTTGACTTTTCCAGAATTTCGATCAATATATTATAGAAAGGTATGTGACTCTGCAAAACCGAAAGTACACCTGGTTTCGAAAAAAGGCTGTCACTCAGTCATATTTCAAGCAATTCTCACAACCAGGGCATCAAAATAACGCCAACATGTGTGGCTACTTATTTATGTACAGTTTCAGCCATGACACGCATTTGAATTGAGTACAGATAGGTAAAAACACAATAAAACCGTTAGTGGACCGACTTGGGACCGACATGCTAACGGTAAAATTAACATACTAATTCAACCGTTCTGGCAGTGGAGCCTGTAAAAACATTGTTTTAATTATTAAGTCGGAAAAAAAATACAACTATTTACTATCAGGGCTTCTAGTTATTACTCCCGAAAAAGTCAGAACGAAGCATTTTCTGCACTTGGTATACTTTCATTGATTGATCAGGTGAGCTTTTAGGATCGATCAATGTCCGGTGTTCGTCCACAATTAGTTCGTTTACTCTCTAGTATCCAAAGCTCTTAACCAATCGTAACCAAACTTTGTCACCGCAATGTCTCAGCTAAGTTTAATTATGGGAAAAAATCGGACAAGGACTTCAAGAGTTATGTGCCCTTGACTTAGAAAATTTGCTATATTTAGCTTGTTTACACTCTAGCGTCTTCATTTCTTCACCAGTCCTAGTCATATTTTTAGTAAATGTGTATGATCTTAAGATCTTGAACAAGTTTGATTATGAGTAAACTTGGACTAGGACTTCAAGAGTTATGGGCCCCTAACTTTGAAAATTTGCTATACAGTGTAACTTAACTTGAGCTGCAGAATGAGAAAATCAACAAGATAGCTTCTTGACTAGTTAGGATCTAGATTAATCTGCAAATTGAAGCTAAGGCTGGACAGGTCTTCTACTGGTCAAAAAGACATTTGTCTTAATTCATTTATTGGATTTTATCAAAATCAAGTCCTTTGTAATCGTTGACCAAAATTTTGTCGCTGGACTCCATAACAGCTTGGTTAAAAGAATGCCGCATAAAGGAAATAGTATGCAACTAAATGGTGTGATTATATAGAAGTATCTGGAAACTTCCCCAATTAAGTGCGTCAGATCTAAATATATTTCAAATCATTTTATTGTAACTTCATGGAAAGAGGCATTTATCTAAATATGTGCTTGTCGGTAGATACATGAGATATTCAAATACGTAGAATTAAAACCGAGTATTCACTGTCCAATAAAATATCTTGCCGTAAAAGTAGTTCTACTTTCGTTTTTCATTTGATAGTTCAGAAACATCTCTATGGACGTATTCATGCGTTTGCAACAATCTACCATCGATGTATGTGTTTTGTGCCTTTCTAACATTTCTTAATATTACAAAGCGAATTCTCATCTAATCGTATTTCCGTGATATTCACACCAACTAGTATTAGTTTGATGAGGGAATCGCTATTTATAGACTCACTCCCCGCAGTGGCTAGTAGGAAAGCGTAACCGGTGTCACGTGTGGGGAGTTTGATTTATTGAATGAGTTCATGTCAGGTAAACATCGAAGGTTGAATGTTTAAACTGCGGCTTACGAATAATAATTCAAGTCGCTAAATACGAACGTAAATTACTGGATACGTGCTTTTAAAAATTACAGTTTAGGAGTTCCTTTTACGCCAGATAATTTAGAATTACATAATCACGTCTGAATTTCATGCAACATAGGGTTAACTATAGGTCATATAGGTCATACTCTACTGTGTCAGGACCTTTTTGATTTGAGTGACCCTGAATGTGTTCAATGCGACAATGTTCTGTTGTGTTAAAACCAGAATAATCAATGTTTGTATTTACTGTTACTGAAGTGTTGGTCACTAGTTTGTGTACAATAAAGAGTTTTTAATGCAATTAAATTGTCTTCAATTAATGTGCTAATCATTAAACTTTCCAATATCAGGATTTTTTCATTTTAAAATTTTAGCAAAGGGACTATAGTAAAGCCCTAGCGTATGTCATTTACCTACATGCATATGACCGGCATTACAGTATGAATGAAAAATCGGTCCGTAATTTTAAATGTTAAAATATTTGTATGGGCTCGAACGATGTGGGTACACATTTCTCTCTTTTGCCTCGTCTGGTAAAAATCAAGTCTGACAGTACTTTCAGTACTTTGATTATTATATTAACTTAAGCATTTATTCTTGGAAATCTCTCGATATAGAAATAAGAATATTAAGAAACACATTGCCATTTCAACTTGAAAACTGAAAAGGCGACATAGTTTCATAATTTTTAGCTCACATGTCACTTTGTGACAGGGTGAGCTTTTCGGATCAGTCTCTGTCAGGCATCCGTTGTCAAACTTTACCTTGTGAACACACTAGGGGCCACATTTCTAGCTCAATTTTAGCAAAACTGATTACAAATAGTGTTTTGCTTTGTATATGTGAATGTTATTGTAATATTATGTATGCATCATGCCCGTTACAAGTTATATCCAATATTCAAACTCCTATGTTGCTATGTTGTTCTTTGTTTCAGCAAGTATATAGGAGTATAAGACATTGTTCGAGAAACACCAGTGTTTGTCTATAGTGATTTAGTCGAGGGTATTTTGTATTAGTATATACACACTGCATAATTATAATACATCAGTTTTCTTTGTACATTATTCTGTAAAATGTGTGAATGATGTATATATATTTAATTGTGATATATTTGTACATGTGATCTCCTGCTTTAGAGGTAATAAAAAGTATGTACAGGTTTTAAAGGTTGTCTAAAACTAGTATCCAAGACATTTATAAAAATACATGATATGACTGGATTTGAAAGGGGAAGATGGTCAATTTTAACTTGTAAGACACCTGATTGAATATAACTGCACAATATTATCATTAAATTTACATGTACCATGGTAGGATATTCCATTTACTTTACTTTCTTTCACTTTCTACATGGTAGCTATTCATATTTATGTTCATTACAAAAGATTGTTATGCAGTAGATATGAAATTAAATGTAATGTATGACACTGACCCCCCCATACCTATTACTGACAGGAAAGAGCATTAAGATTTATTAATGATGATATCCGCCTTCCTACAGAAAACTTCTGTCTGTCAATGGCCAAGATATCAGAGACTTTCATATTAAACGTATAGGAACAATATTGAGCTAGAAACATTTAGAATAATTAATAGTATGGCCATTCCTGTCTTTTCAAATCATATTCAATAACATAATTATGCTTTTTGTTTCTAATCTATCACAGATTCCACATGTGAGATCAACTAAAGCTGGTAAGAACTTCTTCAGGTATGCAGCCCCTGTACTATGGAACTCCTAGAAGCCTTTCGAAATGTGACAGATTCAGACTGATAGTAAATGTAATGCTTGTAAAAAATGATATATATCACATAACTTTTTACACTGAGTACAGGTGTTGTATGACATATGAAAAAAGTTCCAAAGATTGCTATTTAAGTTTTTGCATGAATGTACAAATGTATGTAACTTTTAAGTTTTTATTGTGTCATTGTATGCTTTGTTGAAAGCTTAGCTATGCTTATGTGTATGAAACAGTTTTTGCTGATCAAAGGGAGACAATTCAATTTTATTTTTCATGCAATGTCCAAGTACAAGCTGCTGATCAGATCATTTCAGTACTGATTGGAATAGATGAAAATTATTCTTACTTGATCTTGCAACTCAAGGATCAGCTGCTGAAACCAGGTAATATTGTCATACCTGATGATACCAAATTAGTTTTTTTACCTATATTTATTTATTTATTAATAGATGCTCTACTTATTACTACATGTTTAACATACTGTAAATCCGGTATTATTCGCGATGTTTTTATTTTCGCTATTATTCGCGAATGGAAGGCTTCGCGAATTCATAAATCCGCGTAAATTTATTAATATAACGTAAGTGCTATCGGAAGATCATTGTCCGAATTTTCATTACAGACTGATAAATAAACTACCCCTTGTCCGTATGTACACTACATGTATATTGTTTTGTTCAGTTGCACCAATTAAACACATAAAACAAACAAGCAATGTGCGCATTGCCTGAGGGGGCAATGTTTGGTATAATGATCTTTTGCACAAACTGGAAATTTAAACGCATTTCTTAAGATAACAAAAGGGATTAACGGACAGTTTGTCACTTTTCTATATTCAATACTGTATTGATTGTAACAGGTTTGGACGATTTAATTTTTGCAGGTAATGCATGATATATGTTTAACCCGTTTTATTTATCTATTTATTTATATTATAATTCAAAGCCTTCGCGAAATTTAAATTAAGAGCCTTCAGACGCGAATTCATAAACACGCGAATATATTCAGGGTAGGCAAAAACGCGAAATAAAGATCACACGAATATAAAGTGATTTACAGTACTGCTTATGGTTTGTATGTTCTTAAATGTGCATTTGTCATTTGTCCAGCTCTTGTATATGTTGTTATTATATTGCTTACTCTAGTTGTATAATCAGCTCAAAAGCTCTATCTTATTTGGGGTCTTTCGGATTCAGGTTGAGGTCACTGTTACATGTACATAACATAGAAAAACAGTTTCTGCATTGTGCCTATGTAGTTTGATACCTTAGCTCAAACCAACTTATCAACCGCAACCTGATATTATTGGATGTATATTGATTGTTAAAAGTATAGATAAATAGGTAGTGAAATACACGTTTGCTTGTGTAAATATGCAAGCGAAGATGCAATCAAATATTGTATAATACAGGTAATTGAATGAAATTATTGTATGCAAAATTTCCAGAATTTCTGCCACATAATTTCAGTGAAATTTCTGTTTACAAAGTGGCTGTTTATAAGTTTGTTATATCACATATCTTGTTATAATGAGAACAGGAGTTGCATTACATGTATACATATTCCAAAACTTTGTATTTTAGTTTTTGCATGAATGTATGTTATTACATTTTTATTGTGTAATTGCTTCCTTAGATATACTTATGTGTATGAAACAATTTTGCTGATCAAGGGGAGACAATTCAATTCTTCATGCAATGACCAAGTATTATCTGCTGATCTGAGCATTTCAATACTGATTGGATTAGATGAAATGGATATTTTCCCTTATAGATTCTTATCTATATTACTTAATACTAGTTGTACACTCTTATAAATCTTAAATTTATTTTTACTTGATCTAGGATCAGCTGATAATACCATTTCTTGTTAAATCCTATTTTTCCCCTGCAAACTCATGCTTAATTATTACAAACATACATGTATTATGGAAGTGTTTTCAATAATCAGTAAACATTTTATGTAGCGGCTACCACGCACGTTGCGAACACTGACTTCGGCACTGAGAGCGCACAGAGTCGGGAGTGAATATATCCCGTGCTGTATGTGTTTGTAGTTCTTAAACACACACAACGACGCTGCTGTTATCTGTAGAATAATCTGGTTCCTAGCTGGAAACACAGAATTATGACAAAACTTTATAATTTGTCTAATAAGTTTAATTGTCGAAATCCAGTATACAAGTGATATAAATGTCAGAAAATAAGAGATAACAAAAGTAGTATACAAAGCATTTCAAATGAAAACAATCTATGCAAAAATTACACAATAAAAATAAAGGTGGGGAACCTCGCTTGGCAGTGATCGGTACAAATTATGTGTATAATTACAAAGAAAGTCTCATAGAAAATAGCAGAGCAATAATTACTTAAGCGAAAAACAAAGATTCTAGAAAAATGTCCCAAAATGTACTTAACTTACAAATTTTATTAATTAATCAATTATTCTTAACTTTATATAATGACGTTATTTATTAAAGTGCCTAATTCAGACTTGTATCATTATTGTTAATTTACACAAATGCAGCATACCTTGTTATCTCATTAAAGTTACATAATTATAACAGTCACACTGAATAAAATCATTACTGACTAACTTTTACTGTATTTAAACAAAATCAAGAATAAGTTAAATTAATCGATATAGAAGTTTTGCAAAATAAGAACTTAAAATATTAACATTATGAAAACTATAATGTTGTACTTAGAATTAAGTATAATAAAAATTAAGGGTTTATAAAGTTCTGTGTCCCCAGACTTACAATTGCCAAAACAAACTGCTGAGCAAACACTGAGACTTAAGCTCATCCTGCCAGTTTGCAGTTTCCTTTGTTTTGGCCTTTGATGTGGCTTAACTAGTGAAAACATGTCAAAAATTTAGGAAGTTAGACCCTAAAAGTGTTGATAAAAACTGCTTAACTTGTGATAAATTATTAGTCTAAGCTTCTTTTTCCTGATTATGCAAAAAGTTTAACAAAGTAAGTGTTTATTGAAAACCCTAAAATATTTCTTATGAACAACAAGTTGTTTTAGTATGCTGCATTTGAAAAAAACAAGATTAAGAATTATTAAATCTCCTTAAAAATATAGCATTACATAATTATTTAAATGTCCAAAAGGCCTGAAATATAATGAAAAAGGAAAACAATATTTTATAAAATTATGCACTATTTGACAAGCAAATAGGCAAAAATATGCATCATAATATCTCCTCCAGAGTCTGTTAACTTCGGACCCCGAAGTTAAATATAATTAAAGATATGCATCATAAGAAAAATATATAGTCAGATATTATCAGGATACAAAGAATTTTTTTTTTTAGCATATGCATGATATATACAATAATAATGACATGATATGATATATACAAAAAAACAGTATGTGTATTAAAAGAGAAAAACAAAATTATGGTACCTTGGCCTATTTATTCTTGCGCATTTATCACCTTGTGGTGAGCTTATTATTTGACACCATATGGTGTTTAGTTTTAGTCATTGATTGACTATATAATAATAAACATATATATATCTCCACTGATAACATTCAATGTAGGAATGATACAATTACTACAATAAGGAGTCAAAGTTCTGAAATAGAAATTGGGGACAAGTAGCCGTTACGAACACTGTGCAAATTGATAAATATAATTGAAAAAGGGACAATGAACAATAAAGACATCACTCAACAAAGGTCCACCAGGAAATGGGAAAAAAATACTAACAGTGAGATAGGGGTTTTGAATATCTGCAGAATATTCTATAGCACTATTTAACAAGAAATACGAATTTCTTTTATCTCACTACTAGGAAAAATAATTTTGAATTTTAGTTGATCAGGTTCAAATATACCTAACTTTCCAGGTTAGGATTTTAGGCAGATAGTTGTGAGCGAGTCTATATTATAATACATGTATTTTTTTTTAAATTAAGTTTTAGGTGGTTTTGGGTTTTGTTTTCCTCCAGAATGTCAATGTTTTTTTGTTTTTTTTCTGTTTTTGCCTGAATAGGTGTGAGTTTTAGGGTATTCTTCCAAATACTTTGGGTCAATTAAGGACTCAGTAATCCAGTCTGATTTTTTTCGGCCTGCTACAAAACACCTAAAATATCTTTCACCCTTGTATCTACTGATTTTAGATATTCTGTCTGGTATAATTAGAGGTGAATATCTATTGTTTTCTGACTGAGAGTTTACATTGTTATCAGTGGGAGATTTTTGGCTCTCAACTGGCTGAGAACCAGATTCCGGTTGACGACACTTGGTGGCTACAGGCTGCGAAGGAGCAGGCTGAGGACCTGGTGCCGCAACAGGTTCATGGTTATCACCAGACCCATTGTCATGGCTTCCACTCAAACTGTCAGATGAACTAGTTTGGGGATCCTGACCTTGATTGGGTGGTGGATCACTACTGGAACGGTTTTCAACAGAGTTAGACTGATCAGAGGAATCAGTATTTAGAGGTTCCTGGTAATGTTTTAATCTTTGTGCATTAACATGACTCTTCATGACTTTGTTGGTTTCACAATGCTTTATTTTATAAGTAAGGGCAGACCCTACAGACACAATGATATATGGACCATCCCATTTTGGAGCTAGTTTAGGGGACAGACCAACTTTAGTAGCATTACACCTTAAAAGTACTTTGTCTTGAATTTTGAAATCTGGGGCCTGAGCCTTCTTATCAAAATGGTGTTTTGCTTTTTTCTTAGCTAGCTCCATGTTATGACTTGAAAGGTTCTTAACAATTTTTAGATGACCCAATAAACTATCCATAAATGTTTGAGCCTGGCTGGATAATGTGGGTTTAGGAAGCAAGTCAATATCCACTGGAAGGATCATCTCTTTACCAAATACCAAATGATAGGGAGAGAAACCTGATGATTCAGTTGCGGGAGTTGCCCTAAAAGCCATCATTACACTAGGTAATATTTCAGACCAGTTTGTTTGATTTTTGTCAACATAAGTAGACAATACCTTGGCAAGAGTGCTGTTTGTACGCTCAACTGTGGCATTAGTTTGTGGATGGTAGGCACTTGTATGATACCTTTTGATTTCAAACAGTTCACACAGGGCGCTAATTAGTTTGGACATGAAATTTTCCCCCCTATCAGACACAAGTGAACGAGGAGCTCCATATCGACAAATATACTCATTATACAGTACTAAAGCAATATCAGTAGCATTTTGAGTTACCAGAGGAAAAGCTTCAGGCCATTTAGAAAAACTGTCAATGGCAAGAAGGATGTATTTATGGCCTTGCTTTGTTTTGGATAAAGGGCCTAAAATGTCAATATGTACTCTACTCATGGTGTCTTCAACTGGTAAAGGATGTAAAGGAGGTGGTTTTCGACGTCTGTCGGTTTTAAAACATTGACAAGGATCACAGGAACTAATATAGTTTTTGACAAATTCATACATTTTAGGGAACCAGTACTTTTGTCTCAATTTATCAAAAGTGCGAGTCACGCCAAAGTGACCGCCTCCTGCAAGACTGTCATGATAATGATGTAAAAGCTCTTTCCTTTGGCATTGTGGCACAGTCAGTTGGAAAACATAATGGTCTGTAAGGTCTACCCTGCCTTTGAATTTTGGTTGGTATATTCGGTGCAATAACCCATTTTTCATAACAAATTGCTCTCCAGCTTTTTCACACATTTTTTTCTGTTTTTCATTAGTGGGCATGACTCCGGTTTCTAAGTACACAATTAGAAAACTTAAGTCTGGGCACTTTCTTTGTAAGGTAGACATATCAGGGTTTGTCAAATTATCTAATTTATCTATAGAGTTAAGTGTTACCTGGTTCCCATAATCAAGTATGGCTTCAATAGAGCAATAATTATTAGTATGATCCTTAGACTCAATATGCATCATTGTCTCAAATGGTTCAGTACTAGAATATTCCGAACTATCTGTTTGGCTATATGGTTCACAGCTGTCATATTCCAAATCACTGGAGGAGGCAATGCTTGATTTTAAGTATCTTTCACTGGTTTGCAAATTAGATACAGATGGTTTTAACGAATCAGTAATATCAGATTGATCTTGTAGGTGTGGTATTCTTGAAATGGCATCTGCATTAGAATTTTGTTTTCCTGGTTTATGAATAATGTCAAATGAATAGCTTTCAAGAAACATAAGCCATCTAGCAAATTTACCTTTAGGATCTTTTAGACTATTTAAGTAGGACAATGACTTATGGTCAGTATAAATAGTGAACTTTTTATGAGAAAGGTAGTGGCGATAAGCCTTTATGCCTTCAATGTCTGCAAGACACTCTTGTTCTCTAACAGACCACTTACGTTCATCTTTAGAAAGAGCTCTACCCCCATAAGCTATGACGTATTCTTTACCATGTACATCCCTTTGTCCCAAAATATAACCGAGGGCACTGCCTGATGCGTCAGTTGACAAAATGAAGTCTTGGTTCATATCTGGGAAACCCAAAATTGGAGCCGAACAAAGGGCATCTTTAAGTTTTTAGAAAGCATTCTGACAGTCGTCTGTCCAGTCCCCTGCATGAAACTTGCCCTTTTTATTCCCTTTTAGTAATTTGTTTAAAGGTGACGCAATGTTAGCAAAGCCCTTTACAAATTTTCTGTAATAATTACATAGGCCTTAAAAGCTTCTAAGTTGAGTTTGTGATTTGGGTACTGGAAAATTCATAACCTTTTCAATTTTGGCTGGATCGACAAAGATTCCATCTTTTGACAAAATATGACCTAAAAACATGACCTTTTCTAACCCAAATTGACATTTATCTGGCTTCAAAGTGAGATTAGCCTCCCTTAACTTGTCAAAAACTAAGCTTAAGTGCACTAAGTGTTCATCAAAGTTTTTACTAAAAACAAGCAAGTCATCAATGTAACATAAAACAAATTTCCATTGGAGCCCCCTGAGGACTTGAGACATAAGCATCTGAAAACTCATTGGTGCGTTTTTCAAACCAAATGGCATCCTATTGAAAACATAAACACCTTCATGTGTTACAAATGCTGATTTGTGCTTAGGTTCAGGGTCTAACTCCATTTGAAAATATGCTGAATTCAAATCTAGGGTAGAAAAAATAGTGGCTGAAGAATCGCCTATACAATCAAGAACGTCTTCTAGTCGGGGTAGGGCATGAGAGATAGCTTGAGTGATATTATTTAACTTTCTATAGTCAATTGCAAATCTCCAAGAGTTATCTTTCTTTTTCACTAACACTACAGGGCTATTCCAGACAGAATCAGATTGACTAATTATACCATTTTCTAAAAAGGTTTGGGTTTGGCGTTCAATTTCCGCCTTTTGTACTGGACCTGTTCTATAATGATTCATATGGACTGGTTTTGCACATGGTAAAGTGTCAATTTTGTGTTTGAAAGCATTAGTTTTGCCAAGTGTAGCTAAGGAAGTTGAGAAAATATCACTATTGTTTTGAAGAAATGCCTCAAGTTTTGAACATTGTTCAGTAGTAAGATTTGAATTTGAAATATCAAAATTAATTTTCTCAGAGTTAGCACTGGATTTGTTGGAATTTTCCTCAGAGACAACATTGACATTTACCCTAATCCCTACCATATTTTTATTTAAAGGAGCAATGAGTGAAATCTCTTCATTTGCACTTTGTTTATTTTGATAATTACTGTTCAAATTATTCTCAGGTTGAGATTCCAAAGATTTATTTTTATTAATAGTGTCAGTAGTGATAGGTGATTTACATTTAAGATTTTGATTTAATTTTCAGATAATGTATCTGAGTTATTCTCTTTGTGCCCGTCCATGGGTGTTCCCCCATGCACAGGCGCGAGTCCCTATTGTTTGGACTGCTGATCCAAAAAGATTTGCCTACACTTATCAATATTGGGACAGTTTTGTTCATAATGGCCAACAGACATGGGGTCAATTACTTGAAAAAGTAATCGATTAAATTAATGATTATTACTCCCTTTTCAGTAATCGATTAAATTAATGATTAATGGTTTCTGATCAGTAATCGATTAATAATTGGTAATCACAACTAAAGTAATTGATTATTAACATTTACGTATATTTTGGCTATAAGACTTTTCAATGGTATTAACCAGTGTTTATCTAAAACACTACAATTTAGGCACCTTCTTGGATGCCATTCTTATCGATTTTATGTGACTTTTGTATAATTACAATAAAACATAGAACACTTGGCGATAAGATGAGAATATTAAGACACAGTTAAACAAAAATTCCAGAAATGAATAAATATCAGTGTTTGCACCGGGTTTTCACTGGTCCTGGTTCAAATTCATCCGGAAAAATAAAATGTTCTCTTGATACCACTGTTACAAGCTGTGAAATGAATACTTGTGCATACCCAACATTTTATAAGTACAACGGTTGACATGATTTTACTGAAACTCTCATGAAATCAATTTTGACACTACTATTACTTTACCAAGTTTATTTACCCTTGCCACTGGGAATTCCCATATGGGCGAGCTTTCTCTATCTTTAACAATAAACTATCTTTGTTTAATAGCCTTTTTTATAAAAATAAATTTGTTAAAATCTAACATAATATATAAGCTATTTTTTAGAGAAGTTTGTATGTGTGCCTATTTTTTAACAATTTTTAACGACAATAGATATCAAATATAATTATAGTGATCTAAAGAGTCTATACAGTATGCTAACTTTCCTATATTTCTATTTCTCTTTTAATAGCATACATTTTCAGATGGTACCATTTTAAGTTTAGATATATCTGACAACTATTTTAAAGTCTTCATAGTTATATTTAATTATATCTTCTTTTTTTCTTTAAATGTACTCATTTTATTTTTTTATTCTATTTTGATATTTATTATATAATTATTTTGACACTTTGACAACTTCACTGTTTTTATACACACCTTCAAATATGTTGGAGTAAAACTACTTATCTTTTGCATTCATGCAAATCATCAATTGATACAATAGCTTCTTTGTAGGTACTTAATCCTTAAGCTTCTAATACCCCTCAGGCAGACACCTATTGCACCAGGTTAGCAATTAGCAGGTGTGAAGTTGACAATTGTCTGGGGTAATAAATTTGTCACATTGGATCCTTGATTTGCTTTTTGGTCAAAACTAATCATAAAGTAATCATAAAATAATCATGATTATTGGCCTTTTTTAGCAGTAATCGATTAAATTATGATTAAAGTAATCAAAAACAGCAGTGATTAATGATTAATGCATGATTAATGAAAAAAGTAATCGATTAATAATCATGATGATTAACGATTATGATTACCCCATGTCTGATGGCCAAAACTTGTACAAATTTGGCACTTATGTTTTGACTCCCTATTTGAGTAAGTGTAATCATTCCTACCTTGTATGTTGCGCTGTGGACGATTGTCCCATGACATTTGCTGTTGGTAAGGTTGTTGCTGTTGGTAAGGTTGTTGCTGTTGGTAAGGTTGTCGAGCAAACTGCTGCTGGTAGACTGGCTGGGGTACCGGCTGTGGCTCAAACTGCTGTTGAACTGGCTGAGGCATCACGCTCTCACGATTCTTCACTATCATGAAGAGGTGTTCCACCTGGTTGGCCAATGCACTTATTTTATGGTCAATGTCCGAACCAACCACAGCCGACACTTCGACGCAATCCTGCTCGGAAAATTCAGCCCGAATTGCAGCTTTTCTAGCCTCATCCAGTGTTTTGAGGTCTTGTGGCTTCATTATCTTCCTGATATTGGTTTTAAGTCCATCAATATAGGAAGCCACAAGCCACTGAACAGGCATGTTCTTGTTGTTGGTGGCCTTTGTATACCTAGTGGTATACTCGCTGACCATTACGTTTGGAGTTTGTCTGATAGATCCAAAGGAAAATGGAGCATCGCTTCCGTCAAAGCGTTCACGAAAACTCTGCTCCACTGCCTCGGCATCTTCCTGTTCAGCTGGTGTGAGGCTATTATACCAAGCCTCTGCTTGGCCTGAAAGGTGAAAAGGAAATGTTTTTTGGCTCTTTTCCCTGTCGTAGCCGAACATGCTGCTACACTGTTTTAAATAGCGATGCAGCCATGCTGGCCCACTTTCACCTGGGTTACCCGAGAAAGTTGGAATTTTTATGTGGGGCCCCATTGCCATGTTGTCTAGTTGTGGAACTACGAGTTGGGTTCCACCTGTGGTGATACACTCCTGGGCTACTTCCTGGCTTGATTCGTTCTTTAAAGCAAGTGGCTCTAGCTGGACGTTGATGGCTGAGTCAGAAGTAGATGGCTCAGGTTGATTGGATGCTGGAAGCTGGTCCACAGGAGTAGGGTTTTGAACAGCTTTCCTCCCTAGGTTGCCTTTACCACTCTTCCCTGAACGACCCGATCTGGTAGTCACGGGCGTTACCAAGCTGGAGAGAGTTGTTCTTCGGCTACGACCTAAGCTCTGGTCTCTACGGAATTGGCCAAAGTCTGCGTTCTGTGGAGTTGCCGTCATACAGGATCTTTACTCCACCAGTTTTAATGAAGCGGCTTGCACGCACTTTGCGAACACTGACTTCGGCACTGAGAGCGCACAGAGTCGGGAGTGAATATATCCCGTGCTGTATGTGTTTGTAGTTCTTAAACACACACAACGACGCTGCTGTTATCTGTAGAATAATCTGGTTCCTAGCTGGAAACACAGAATTATGACAAAAGTTTAATTTTTTGTCTAATAAGTTTAATTGTCGAAATCCAGTATACAAGTGATATAAATGTCAGAAAATAAGAGATAACAAAAGTAGTATGCAAAGCATTTCAAATGAAAACAATCTATGCAAAAATTACACAATAAAAATAAAGGTGGGGAACCTCGCTTGGCAGTGATCGGTACAAATTATGTGTATAATTACAAAGAAAGTCTCATAGAAAATAGCAGAGCAATAATTACTTAAGCGAAAAACAAAGATTCTAGAAAAATGTCCAAAATGTACTTAACTTACAAATTTTATTAATTAATCAATTATTCTTAACTTTATATAATGACGTTATTTATTAAAGTGCCTAATTCAGACTTGTATCATTATTGTTAATTTACACAAATGCAGCATACCTTGTTATCTCATTAAAGTTACATAATTATAACAGTCACACTGAATAAAATCATTACTGACTAACTTTTACTGTATTTAGACAAAATCAAGAATAAGTTAAATTAATCGATATAGAAGTTTTGCAAAATAAGAACTTAAAATATTAACATTATGAAAACTATAATGTTGTACTTAGAATTAAGTATAACAAAATTAATATGAAAAGCAAAGCCAAATACCTGGAAACACAGAATTATGACAAAACTTTATAATTTGTCTGATAAGTTTAATTGTCGAAATCCAGTATACAAGTGATACCTGGAAATCAAAATTAAGGGTTTATAAAGTTCTGTGTTCCCAGACTTACAATTGCCAAAACAAACTGCTGAGCAAACACTGAGACTTAAGCTCATCCTGCCAGTTTGCAGTTTCCTTTGTTTTGGCCTTTGATGTGGCTTAACTAGTGAAAACATGTCAAAAATTTAGGAAGTTAGACCCTAAAAGTGTTGATAAAAACTGCTTAACTTGTGATATATTATTAGTCTAAGCTTCTTTTTCCTGATTATGCAAAAAGTTTAACAAAGTAAGTGTTTATTGAAAACCCTAAAATATTTCTTATGAACAACAAGTTGTTTTAGTATGCTGCATTTGAAAAAAACAAGATTAAGAATTATTAAATCTCCTTAAAAATATAGCATTACATAATTATTTAAATGTCCAAAAGGCCTGAAATATAATGAAAAAGGAAAACAATATTTTATAAAATTATGCACTATTTGACAAGCAAATAGGCAAAAATATGCATCATAATAAACACATGTGTATGAGTTACTCAGACTTATTTGTGAAGTTTTACTGACAGTATTGATTGATTGAGTTTAGCCCCATATTATTAGCTTCCTAAAAATCAAATACAAATGTAAGTTTAATGAATTGAACAAAAAGTGATACAAATGAAGCACTGAACTGAGACAATGGAAGACATATTGAGGGTGTACTAGCTTTGTTATGTGGTTACAACATGCCTTAAATAGTTAATGAATGGGACTAAGGCAAGTGTCCATGTACTCAGACGATATAGCAAATCAGATTAAAAAAATTTAGTATAAATAATCATCATATAAATGAGATTATGATTGAATTTATTAGCATTCTTGTTTGTTTACAAAAAGTTTATCCTTTGTTTTTAAAAACACTACTCTGAATATAATTAGATTGTTTCATCAGGGTCTATACTCTATACTATATAGAATGTTATCTAAATATTTTTGTTGTTAATGATTGTCTTTACTCATAAATCATGCTGAATTATCTTTATCTTTAAGTAAATATAAGATCACTAAAAGGTAGAGATTTCTAATATTTCTTTTGTATTAAAATACCATGTATGTTTGATTTTTTATATGCTAAAAACATGGTTTTTCATCATATCACATCATAATGTACCTGAAAAGCTTATATTAATTTTGTGTTATTCGATCCCCAAGGTATATTACATTGCTTCATACAAGATATACAAATTTTCACCTGGCAATTCCTCTTTATGTGCTATACAAATTAGTATGGCTGTATTGCCAATTGTTAAATATGTTTAATATAAAATTATGCTTTTCTTATTGTTTTGAGAAAGTCGAAGCACCACCAGAATCTGAAGAAACTTTGGCATTGCTGTAAATGATGGCTGTGCTGAACTATATACTGACCACATAGCGGCAATTAATGTGCATATACTGAACTGCTATGAAATTTAAATGCTCTTCTATGTAACGTGGGATTTCATCTAGAACACCTCTGTGTAATGAATGATGTGCCTGGATGTACCTGTAAAGATAACAATATCAAGGAATAGTGGTGAAAAAATGTCTATAATCAACTAGCTGGCGGCTCACTAACCGACCGCATCAGTTCTAACCCAGTCTCCACTGGGGTTCGAATCTTCGATCTCTCGATCACTCTAAAGGCGGACACCCTAACCACTTGACCAGGGTTGCGGTATTCATGTATGCACGAGTATTCATTTAACAAGAATTATTGTTTCAGTTGTGAACTCATATACATTCATAAAACAAACTGTTAATTATTTTGAATTACATTTTGTATTATCATTCATGTAACATCATGTTTGCATGCAATAGTTAACCCCCTTGCATGATACGGAATGTACAGAATTTAACATTTTCCAACAAGTACAATTCATACAGAAATTGTTTATTGGAAACCATGGATTATCCAAATAATTTGTCAGGTCCCAACAAATTTGAGTTATCAGGGTTTTACTGTATTTGTTTAGTTAAATAATTATGTAGTATTGTATTGTTGTTGTTGTAAAATGAAGCATCACTTTCATGCACTGGGTATGAAACAAACCACCATAGAATCACTAATGCCCGGTGCTCAGCTTCTGTCAATATGAATGCATGAACATGCAGATGTCTTCAGTTGGACACAGTCAACCACTCACCTAATGCCACAAATATGGGCTTGTTGAAGGTCATGGAAATGATATTTATTTTGCTGGTTTATATCAAATTATTCTATGTATATCATAAGTAATGCTAGTGTTATTTCCCATATACATGTAAGACAAGTATGAATTTATGATTTATATAAATAAAGCAGATAATTTAATTGTTTCTAATAATTGATTTCAGAAATTTCTGTGACAATGACTGTTTTGTTATCATTTCAGATAAAAGCTTACATAGCAGAGATGACACTTCCATCCACCTGGTCACAGAGAGTCTATGAGACATAAACAGAAGTTAATCAGCTTATCTTGGATTTGCTAACAACAGTACTAATAACTGTGAACTAGCTATCACTATTGGAGAAAGAGAATGTCTGATCTATAGAGGTAGATCTCAGTTGATTGATACAAATATGCGTTTGATCACATAATTTTGAGTATAAAATCTAACATAACTTAAAGACGTATATCGCAATTGTTAGTGAGCATTGCTATTGCGCAGGTAAACTATAGGGATTAGTTAATTTGACCGAGAATGGGTACTCGCCGATCGTAGATTACGCGAGTTTGTATTCCGTGCTAGTTTAGATAAATTCATGAAAAATATATCTTTTATGTATTAATTCACATCTTTAACTGTTTATAAGACAGTATGATTTGAAATAACAGTGAAATATTCAAGAAACTATGTTTGATTTATATTTTATAAGGGATGTTGGTTGAAATTCCTGATTTTTTTGTACATTTGACTCATGCGGTCAGCGTTGATCATGTGTATTAGAAAAAGTAGCATGGGTACCCCTCTTTTTTCCATTTTATTGTACGGCGGCGGAAGCCCGCCGTACACTCTGGTATGCTTATTTTTAAGTGGCAATGCAAAATCGCAACTTCTTGCGCGAAGCAGATTACTGACAGTGCCCGAAATATTCCGAAATATCCGCAATGGTCATCACGTGATATAAACAAAACAGAAATAGAGCGAGATCACGTGTTACTCACACCAACTAGTGTTAGCTTGATGACGCAGTCGCTATTTATAGTCTAAGAATGGAGCGAGCTCGATAAACAACGACGGGAATGAATCTACCCATCTGTCAATAAATGCAGCCGAAACTCTTTATATCAAAGGACTTAGGAAATGAACTTCCATATATAAATTATTAGAGAAATTCGCTGGTTTTATTATCGGTGTATTGTAATAATCATTTACAATAAGATACGGAACACGGTATTTATACGTTTCGATGTATTTAAAACATTATAAACATATTCACACAGACTAATTTTATAATCGCGAGCGTGGACACTGACTTGTTTACGCAATTGTTATGAATTAAATATCGATTTCGGAGCTCAATACAAAAAATGTCCGATCAGGTGAGAAATGATGATCAATTGGTTCGACATAGACGGTCACTTTATGGTTCTATATAGATGGTCACTTTACAGTTGAAAATCTATGTTTGGGACCGTTATACCAGGTTTTTATGACAACGTACCCTCAGACAACGGAGTATATTATTTTATGAGACTTTATTTAAATATTTTATGTGCATTCCAGCAGATATTGCAATGTCTGATACATCGAGGTGATAGTTTCCCCTGTTTTTAATTTTAGGGTGGAAACAGGGACTACATATAGAGTACCTCGTGAACTGTAGAACCATATGACCAGATTCATGAGATTCATGAAACATCAACGGCTTGTATTTTTGATGGAGTAGATGATCACTTTAGTTTCGGGATCAGTTTAGTCAAAATAACAAATTCGTTTGATCTGAAACTTCGCACATCCTGATAAAAATGCTACATAGGCCACATTCTAGTATTGAATTGTCTGATGCGATTTTGCGCCGTACAAACATTTAACTTGTATTGTTTAGTATTATATTTTGTGTTATTCCTTGAAGTTTTAAAAAATCTGTACATTGAAAAAAAATTATGGATGTTTTTTTCTTCAATCATATGCTGAATCGTCTCCCTTTTAGAAGGTTTTTGGTAAATAAATACATTTTTTTCCAAACTGAGGTAAAATTGGACAGATTTCGTCCTTTAAATAATATTTACGCTCTATTCCAGTAAAAACGGTGTAAAGGAATTGGTTGTTGATGAAAAATTACGGTTGTACCAGCCATTTATCAAAAGTACATGTTTTTAGCTCACCAGAGCACGAATGTGCTCAGGGTGAGCTTTTGTGATCGCCCTGCGTCCATCGTGCGTTGTGCGTCGTGCGTCGCTACGTGGCGTCCATGTTTACTTAAAACAACATCTCCTCCTACACCGCTATGCCGATTGCAACCAAACTTTGCTGGAATGATCCTTGGGTGGTCTCCTTTCAAAGTTGTTCAAAAAATTAAATTTCATTAAAAACTCTGGTTGCTATGGCAACAAATAGAAAAAACTTAAAAAATCTTCTTGTCCGAAACCACAGGTCCTAGAGCTCAGATATTTGGTATGTAGCATTGTCTAGTGGATCTCTACCAAGTTTGTTCAAATAATTGCCCTAGGGTCAAAATTGGCCCCGCCCCGGGGGTCACTTGATTTATATAGACTTATATAGGAAAAATTAAAAAATCTCCGAAACTGCAAGGCCTAGAGCTTAGATATTTTGTATTTGGCATTTTCTAGAGGACCTCTACCAAGTTTGTTCAAATTATGGCCCCGGAGTCCAAAATTAGCCCTGCCCTAGGGTTTATTCTATTTTATATAGGAAACTTTTTAAAAATCTTCTCCGAAACCACAAGGCCTAGAGCTAAGATATTTAGTATCTAGCTTTGTCTAATAGGCCTCTTTTAGATCTGTTCATATAATGGTCATGGGATAAAAAACGGCCCAGGTGGGTCACTTGATCTTACTTGGACTCGTATAGAAAACTTCAACAATGTTAATCTCCAAATGACCTTTTCTCCTGGTGAGCATTTATAGGGCCATCATGGCCCTCTTGTTTTGATAACCTGCTCAAAATGGTCTTATAGGGGGGTCAAACAATCGGGCATATCTCACAAATGAGCATGGAGACCTATATTTTTCTTTTTGTTTTTGTGGTAGGAAAGGAGTAATCTTTATATAAAAATTATGCAAAGTTTTAAAAAATCTGTCCGTTAGTTTTTTAGTGTGGTATACATCCTTAAAAGTAAACAGAGTTGGAAACGGTTAATTTATTCATTAGATTGTGGTATTATGTGCTTTGTCAGAAAGACATTGATTTTAGATTACGAAAGATCGACCTGTTGTTGCTAAACTTGGTATGTAGCCAGTGGTTGAGTGACCTAGCTTTGGATATTATTTGAGGATTCTAGAATGAAGGTCACTAGTGCAAATAATTTATAATTTCTGCTCTAAAACTATTGAAACCCTAATTTTGTGCCATTGCTGTGTTTCTTGTTCACTAATAGATTTGTGGAGAGGATTATTTCTGTTACTGTAACTGAGTTTATGAAGAAGTTTTCTCTAACTCTACTCCCAGAGGATTAACTTGACACTTCATTTAATAATATGCATTCATAGTATTGTGCTGCATGAGTTAAAGTAATACATGTACTTACTTATCCGTTGCCGTGCTTTAAGCTGATTTGTTCAATGCCTTGAAAGCAAAAAGAAATCTGTATTGAAATCTCTGTGTTTTAGTTTCATTTTGTTCTGTAATGTATATCTGCTTTATTAATTACCTTGAAATGTATATGATCCTCCTCTGAGGTTGAGTGGTTAAGTTAGATGACTTCAAATCACTGTAACTCTTACTGTAGATGGTCATGGGTTCGAGCTCAGCTACAGACCATGTCTCTTTTAAGTGAGGAAATAGGCAATTGCTTATGGAGGATGGGAGTCTAGTATTGGTTTTTCCCAGGAGCGATGGTTCATGAACTGTCCACCTCCTATGACTTTCACTGTTGAAAGGGGGTGTAACACTTCATATAAACAAATTAACAATTTATTGCTGTACATTTATTAAATTATTACTGTTTGATTTTCAGTTGTTGGTTGACAGTGCCAGAACAAAGATAGGAGCTTCTGAATACAACAATAAATTCTTATCATAATACAAGGATTTGACTCGAAAATTCTCATCATACAAACAAGAGGATAATTATTACTTGTGATATTTTCACTGACACGGTGTACATAATGATTCATAATGACAGTCTGGATGTATGGTTACATGCTCATCAAGTATAGGGTTATTTATAAAAAAAGAAATCATTCTACTTTGAATGTGTGCAAAGGCAAAAAAGTGGGAATCCAGGATGCGCCACTTGTCAAACAAGTCTAGGGTCACAGTGAAAAATTAGGGTAGATTGAGTAACTAGAGACAAAAACAATGCTTATACCTATCCTGAATTGTGTTTTTTAGCATACATGAGCACAAGTGTTCAGTGTGAGCTTTTGTGGTTGGTCTTACCTCCAAGATTTAGCTTGGGGCATACAACACATCCTCTGACAAGCCTTGTTTGTCTCATTATTTGGTGATCAAATCAATTTAATAACTCAAATTAGTGAACAAATTTACATAATTGACCCATTGTTAATGTCTGAAATTTATATTAACACTTTATTACAGTACAACCTCTAGAGCAACACCCTGTGGGAGCTGCAAATATTAGAGGTTGTTTCTCTACAGAGGTTAAATTTATAGTAAATATCAGCTTTGGGAAATTTTGAAGGTGTTGTTATAGAGAGGTTGTTGCTCTACAGAGGGCCGCTCTGGAGAGGCTGTAGTGTATATGATTTGTTTTTAGCTCACATGTCACAAAGTGTGGCACAAACTTTATGTTGTGAACACACTAGGGGATTTTTCACCAAATTTTAGCAAAACTTGGTCAGAACGTTAATATCAACAAAATCTCAGATGAGTTCGATATTGGGCCATTTGGGGTAAAAAAACTAGATCACCAGGGCCAAATAAGGGAAAACCTTGTGATCACTTTAGAAATAATGTAGGTCAAGTTTGATAATGGGTCATTTCTGTAGTAGAACTAGGTCACTAGGGCAAATTGCTGGAAAACCTTGTGAACACTCAAGAAGTCACTGTTTTGATTGTATCACCTTGTCAGAATGATTGTCTTCATAATATCTTGGACGAGTTTGAACATGGGTAATATTGGGTCAAAAAGTAGGTCACTAGGTCAAATCTTACGAAAAACCAGGTTAACACTATAGATTTCACAGTTATAATTGGATCTTCACCAAACTTTGTCAAATTGTTTGTTTTAATAATATAACGGTCAAGTACAAATATCGGTCATCTGGGGTCAATAACTCGGTCACCAGGTCAAATCTAAGGAAAACTTTGTTAACACTGTAGATGACATAGTTATGATTGGATCTTCACCAAACTTAGTCAGAATGTTTACCTTAATGATATGTGGGTCAAGGTTGAACATGGGTCAGTCGACGTCAAAAACTGGGTCATCAGGTCAAATCTTAGGTAAAAATCTTATAAAAGCTCTAAATGTCATGCTTTTGATTGGATCTTGGCCAAACCTTGTCAGATTGTTCGTATTAATGAATTGTTCATATAATTATTCAACTAGGTTCAGAGTGAAAGTTAGTCCTAACTCTGACGGTATTTGTGATAACGTGTCCGACAACAAGAGATTTGTTGTTCCAATTGTCAAAGGTTTTGGCAAAAGGTCTTTTGCCTATATGGGGTGCTCTCTTTGGAATAACTTGCCCCAATATATAAGGGATTCTGGAACCACATCTGCTTTTAAATCAAGGTTCAAGGAACATTTTTTACAGTCCATTTAGCTTCTTCAATTCAATTGTTTTAAACATGTCTGTATATTTCCATATTTTCAGATAGATAGTAAAATATTTTTATTTCTCATGGCAATTCAGATTACTTCTCTTTGTTGATGCAGTATTGATTTCATCATAACATCAAAACATTATAATTATTTCATTGTTAATTTATATATATAAATATACTGTGATAAGCATGTTTAATTTTTTATTATCATTCTTAATTTATAATCAGCATTATCGTATTTATTTATGGCAAATATGATAATTTTTACTCATTCAAAGTATTATTTTTCATTTTTATCAAATTTTTACATGTTTGTCTACAATGTTCTATTTATCTTACTATAATAGCTATTTAACTGTGATAAGTAATTTAATATATACCTGTTCATATAATTTATTCCCAAATGTGATATCTTCCTATGTCATACAACACTATATATCAAGGACCACAATGGAAATAAGGGTTCCTCTGAACCCTTTCTTGTGTTATAATCCTTGACATTTAATGTTGATTTTTCATGGCTGTTTTATTAATTCATGCTTACACATGTATCAATTTACTGTTTTTGTATGTTTTAATATTAGTATTGCCATGTAAATGTTCATTTTATGTCGAAATAAATCTATCTATCTATCTATCTAATGATATTAAGGACAAGTTTAAGTATGGGTCACCTAGGGTAAAAAACTAGGTCACAAGGTCAAATCTTAGGAAAACCTTATTAACACTGTAGATGTCAAATTTTGATTGTATCTTCACCAAACCTTGTCAGAATATTTGTCTTATTCATATGCAGGACAAGTTCTAACATGGGTCATCTGGGGTTAAAATCTAGGTCAACGGTTCAAAACAATGTTTTAATGAGTGAGCAGTGATTGACATGTGAGTGATATAGGGCCATCTTGGCCCTCTTGTTTACAGTATTATGTTGTATAAACATCATATACAGTTTCTGCTATCAATACACTCATTATTTATACATGTATATTGGGTTCACATGTTTAAATCATGAATTATTTTCTGGTACAATGACTGGTTAACTTAATTTGAATTAGTCCAAGTCAGTGTATGGTATAACAAAACTATTCAACTGTTTAGTTTATTTATATTTTGTTGACAAATTAATTATTATTTCAATGAATTAATTGGAGTTATAATTATACCCCTGAAAAGGAAGTTTGAGAGGGGGTATATTGGAGTCACTTAGTAGGTTGGTCGTTGGTTGGTCCGTCAATCAGTTTGCATACTATTTTACAAGTTTGTGGAGCTAACTACTTTCATATTCAGTCTGCGTTTGCAATGAAATTTGAATAATGTCATCACCATGAAATGTAGATGTGTGAGATCCAATTTGCATGCCCAGGGATCCACTGATTATAGAGTTATGTGCCCTTGAGCATAGCCATATAGTGTCAAAACTGTGACTGAGGTATTATTATAGTCACTTCTGTGTTTGAATACCTGTAGTAAGAAATGAGAAGTTTCATACATAAAACCTTTATATTTTTTCTTGAGTTGTATTTCTAACAAGTTAAATCAAATCATCTTAACATGCCCTGATGAAGGTTAATTGTATGTAGCCAAAACAGTGGTAAAATAAATTAAATAAATTGTTATTTGCTAGTTCCATACACATCTTGATAATGGTTTCAGTTAATCAAATGTTTGATTGTTTATCTGGTTGACTGGTATATTATGGCTTGTTTATATGTTCAGTTAAATATAACTGCTTCAGTGCAGCAGTGTCAGTTTCTATATACTATGTTAAAGATATTTTCTAAGTATACATGTACTTAGATGTCCAAATTTACTGCACCGTTTTAGGTTTTTATATTGCTGACATATTATCAATCTCGGTCCAGAGTTGTCTTAAGGTTTTCGAAGACTAATACGAAGTGTTAAGGATCGTATTTTAAATATTGTCATTCTTCTGTATATCCATTAAGACATTTACAGGTGAATTTTAAAAAACTTTACCGTCAGTTAAGAGAGTTGAAACCATTTTTGTTCCTTTACCCCTAACGTAAAATAGTACCTCAAAATCAAATGATGGCACCTTTATGAAAATTGGCCTATCTCTCTTAACAGATGATGCAATAAATGCAAGAATGTGTATAAGTCTAAGGGTAACCAATGTTTAATCAATTCAAATTGTTTATACAAAGTTTGGAATTACTATGTTGCAGAAAAAGTGAAAAATGCAACCCAGCCCGGGGGGCCCTTTAAGATTTATAGTCAAGATTTTAGCTTTTTACCAAAAAGTAACATTCAAATAAAAACTAAAGCAGGGCAACAGCTGAAATTTTCTCAACATTAACAACTATGTGTGTAAAATGTCTACACCAAAGTTTAAAAAGTTTCACCGTCAAGTTTTGAAAAAAATGGGTCAGAAATGGGAACTTGACCAGTGTGTTTTCTGAGCCAAAGAGTTCTATACCTTTTATACTCTATAATATAAATATGGTGAATTTCTTTTTTTTAACTTTATTTTGCTGTTATCACACGCCAGTAGCCTGTGGTAGTAAATATGTGTTTAGTTGCTATCATTGTATAAAGTGTCTTATTATCTCTGGTAACTATTTTGATTTTTTATATATTTTATCCAGGTTTTCCTAGGGTTATTATATTGGTGAATATCGGCACACTGGCAGGCTGGACGAGCATCCACAATCTCTTCTGGACGCAACTTCTCCTACAATACTGAAGTGATTTCAGCTAAACTATCACCATAACTATTTTGACTAAGTACCCTAAGAGGCTTGTGCATTTTCGGGATTTTGTGATATGATCCATTTTGGCAGATTTATTCCCAATTATGACCTCTTGTTTTATTGTGTGCATATGTGATATCATATAGAAAGAAATACTCTACTGGACGCAACTACAATTCTGAAGGGACTACGACCAAATTTTCACTGAGCTATTGTGATAAAGTATCTAGTAGTTTTTTAAACTTCTTTTTTCTAATTCTAGTAAACGATTATGGGACCATCTTGACCCTCATTTTTATTGTTATTTTATTGATCCTTAACGTATAATAATTTTATATTGATTAATAAATACTATAAACGGATCTTGAATTTGTGATTATTGTAACTGACATGTATATTGATAAGTTACAGAGCTGGCACAATAAGCTTAAAATGAAAATTATCAGAAAATATGATACACTTTAAATGATAGGGAGAAATTTAACTTTTGACTATTTTTTCCATGGCCCTTTTGACCACCATACCTTTTCATTTGTACTACTTTATGAGCAAAACAGATCGTGTTTTACCTGGTAGTGTATAGTATTCTTTATTCTAGTCTCATTTATGTACGTACATAAAATATATTTATCATACACAAACATCTTTAAAATGTACATAATTCAATATTGAATTATAAGAGACTTTTAACACTACATAATATACAATATCACATAAAGTGCATTGCATATCAATATTTACATAAATAAGACTAAGAGACTGTTGTTAATGCGTTGTTATAAAAGTCTGATAAAAACTAATTGATTTAAGAAATTGAAATTTGTAAATTGGCACTAATGCGCTTATTAAAAAACATTTCATAATATCAATTATCACCCCGGTCAGACCGTAGATGAACTGATTAACAGCAGTCTATTAGATGAAAATAAAACATTAGCAAATATTAAAACAAAGTATATAGCATTATCAACATAAAAACAACGCTACAAAGGAAAATGTTAAGAAACATGCTTTATATGCAATAAAAAAATCTATCAGGATCCATATAATTGATCCTAATTAGATTTACTTCTTTATACATAAAATGCATTATTTACTAATAAAAAATGTTCAACGTTGTAAAATATCATAACAGGTTTTGGCACATATTCTAATCATATCCGCTGTGTTGAAAAGAAATATCAGCTTATCAGTTTTAGACATTTGTATAAAGGCATCATTAATGGTAACCGCTTTAGTGTACATGTTTTGTCTAATATCATCATATGAATTACAATCCAACAATACAACTCATCCTCAATGCTATCACAGAAAGGGCATTTACGGTTGTTTACCGGAATACGCTCATATCGACCAGTCTCTATACGTATAGGAGCAACGCCACAACGAAATTTACTATAGGCTGCCCTATGACGAGGGTGCATGATCAATTTACAATAATTTTCCGTACATAAATCAGTTTTAAATCAACGATAGGTGCGTATCTTGTTGCCTCCTTGTCCTGACGGTCCTGTGGCAGCATTGATAGATTTATTCCAATCAAGACTATATTTTAAAAGTAAAGCAGATGTTACTTTGTCAACCAAAGCATGTTTGGGAATAGAAACATTTATATCACAGAATTCTTGTAAATCACAGATATTAAGCATATTAATCACAGTGTGAAACCAATTTTTACATGATGAACGAGCTAAAGTATTAGCCCAGAGTGCAATACGTTTATTTATACGAGTATTGTCCATACATGACAGACAAGTGTGTGTAATAAAATGAAGTTATAATTATCGTTATTTCAAATAAATTTCAGTCGTACAACATTGATAAATGTTCTGACATTGTGTAGTGCATATTACTTTTTTGAAATATGAATTTATTTTTTGTGTTTGAATGTACGCGAACATTTATTCTTATATCCACATTAGCTTTGACATTTGATCTCTTCTCCATTCTTGTCAACATTCCTTTCAGTGCAAATATGACTTGAAATTACATTCATTTCTTTTACTGAAATCAGAGACATATCTATGTATAATCTAAGTCGAGACTGTGCTAAAATGTAAGCCTATTCTTACTTTTTAATTCTTACAATACCCCACCCGCTTTAGATAACTTTGAGATTTTGTCCCTTAAAAAAAGAATATACATTTGTCATAGTCAATTAAAACAGCACACACTGGCAGACATCTATTAATAACCAAACCATTTGTGACATAAATCAATTAAAGCTAATAAAGGGTAGAATATGATTGTTTTCTTCAACAAATTTGTTTAGACCCCGCCACAAACGAAGCACATCTGAAGCATATCTGAAGTACAAATGAAGCTTCCCCCTGGAGTATCAAAGAAGTACTTTAAAGTCTCCTGCTTCAAGAGAACTTCACAGATACAGATAAAATTACATGTATGAAAGTAATGGAGAAGCGCATTTGAAGTCCCGTCCCAATTATGTTAATTAGCGCTTCAGATGTGCTTCAGTATGCAAATTAGGTTGAAGCGCATTTGAAGTCCCTTGTCAGAAGCGCCATTGAAGCACAAACAGAAGCGTGTCTGAAGCACCTCTAAGAAGCGTCATTGAAGCGCCTACTTATTTGAAGTCCCTGTTTGAAATTATGTTCAGACCATGCATCATGCTAAATCATGAAATGTCTGAAATGCCATGTCTGCATCATCAGACAGTAATCAGAAAAAGTATTCAGATATAATTCAGACATTTCTGAGACAACACTCAAAAATAATATTTAGATATTGTACATTGAGTTCACTCGGACTATATTCAGAGAAATATTCAGAAGTTTTTCAGACATGCAGAGCCAGTCTTTTCTTAAATAATTTAATTATACTTGGAAAACTTAACTTAACAATAATAGCAGTTTGATCACATTATAAGATAGGGATTAATTCTGTTAATAATGTACCTAACTACAACACAGTCAAATTGCAGCCTCTCAAGTGTTTCATCACACCCCATCCACTTGGTTTTATCATAATTGTCTCTAAATATATATGAAACTGTCATGTTAGGTTTTCTGCAGGTGTAAAACATTTATCTATACAAGAACTTAAAAACCAGTACACTTACCAGTGTATTAACATCATAGTTTTAGCAGTTTTTTCATTTTCATTATTGGCACACTTTTTCTTATTATAACAGTCAGCCATTTTTTGAATTTACACCATGTGACCTGTGATGTCATCAAACATCACCATTCCTTTAAATATACTGAAGCGCTTATGAAGCCCCTCCTTATAAGAAATAGATTAAATCAATCCATCCTAAAGTCTATGAAGTACTTCTGAAGTCCCCGTGCGCTTCGGTGGAGCAGGGGACTTCATCTGAAGCGTATCAAGAAGTATGAAAGAAGTCCCCGGTACTTCAGATGAAGCGGGTCTTTAAATTTTGCAGCGCTAATGAAGTACTTCTGAAGTACAATAGAAGCAGAGGCTTTAACTGAAGTCTCTGCTTCTTTTGTGGCGGGGGAACTAGAAGCGCCACATGTAACGTTGACGAGCTTGACCAATCCGTACGTTACAAAACTTAGTATACTAGAATAAATGTAAGATAAGCCTTATTTAAGATTCTTATTCTATTTTGAAATAGTCATTATTTCAAGAATAATATCGATGAGGAAATACAAATAGCTTCTTGTCGTTTTCACAGTAGATATGACCTGCACTATTTCATTAATTCAACATCCCATCGACATGACTTAGAGCTATGGGGTGCGTCATGATTCAATTTACACCCCTACTATAATGCCAGGACATACAATTCTTGGAATCAATACAGTTCAATAATGCTAATCACGCCTTAGACTGGACGGCTCATTTTCGTCCTTACCATCACGTGACCAAGTGGTTTCAGAACTATATACATGGTGCAGGATGTAAACCTAATACCCAACCGATGATTTTACCCATTGACGTTGTTCGATCATTCGAAAAACATCTAATCCCGACTCTGAATCAACGGTTGTAAAAAAGAATACCCATTGTATGTTTACGTTTTGAAAGTGGCATCGTTTATCAAACATTCAAAGGTTTTCATTTTAATAAACAGACACTTAGTTAGGGCATACAATTGCATTTAAAATCGTATAAGGAAATTAATATAACTGATGATACTAAAGTACCTTGAATAATTGTAGTACATGTGTACTTGATCAGTGTTTGACAACAGCTCACCAAGATGCATCCTTATTCAAAATTCAGCCTTCTCTTACAACAATGCGAAGGTTCATATGACCCATTACTCTATAAAAATGACTGCAATGTCCGTATTTACGATAAGCATATACCGGAACCTGTTTGCAACTGAACATATGTTTCGATTGCTGATTGCAGTTCATAGATATGCCCTCTGAATTAATTGCAGCGTGTAGACAAGAAATCGACAACAAGATGTCAAAGAAAATATGTAAGTAGTAACTAGTAAAGACAAGAGGCATTGATGCATTATGAATAACTGTATATCGTAATGCTATTTATGTCGATTTTCCCTCTGTGTGACACGGCCATTCCAAAAGAAGCTCTCAAGAAACCAAAGAAGAAGGTCTGGAGGACATCCAGGCAGCGAACACTATCGTGCCGTATAAATAGTTATCATCATATCATTTATCTCAACCTAGGACTTATACATACTGTGTGTATCTATGTCCTTGTCTCAACTTTAAAAATGCGAAAATATTAAATATGAATGAAAAATAATAAGAAAATGTTGAACATGATAAGTATGGAACACAAATGAAATTTAGAACATGTTGCAACGTTTGACACGCTATTAAGAATTTCCAGTAAGTGCAAAGGTAAAGACTTCAAATGCAACTTCTTTTCACGAGAAAGATGAATGGGAATGTGATACTCTGAACCCTTTCCACTAATATATGAACATGAATTATCTAAACTGAGCGTTGATTTCAATTGGTATCATTGTGTATAACGCTGTTTTTCAATGATATTTCAGTTATATCCAGCGGTTGGTTCACCTACACAGTTTTCGTGAACTGCATTCTAACTAGCACTAACTTAGCCTTCTACAAGACTAACTTATCCGACAGCCTGGCAGCTTCTCAACTAATTATGGAGAAAAAACAATGTTTTGTCAAATTTTCATCTATATAGAACGTTAAATTGTTATATGCCGCAACTGGGATTTTAACACATATTTCCAGGATATGTCCTTAAAGTTGGCCACTGAAATAAATTGAAACAATAATTGTTGGAATCACGCCTTAACTTTTATCTATTCTTTGTATCATGGAAGAAATTACAACAGTTATTACAATCTTATGTTACTTTTTATTACAGTTTTATTATTATTTTTGTTACTTTAGAATGTCTCCTATTTTAAACAAAATGTGTCGGTTTCCCCAATCAAAGCACTATGAGTACAGTTATATTTGCCTATATGGATGCATACACATACAGTCAAACCTGTGTAAGTAGTCACCTCTGAATGAAGGCCACCCTGTGAATAAAGGTCGTTCTGTTAAAATTTACAACAAAATGACCTCCGACTAAGGTCCATATCTGACAAGAAAGGTCATATTTTGACTTTCCCAATGTGCCCTTTATTCACGAATTTTTCTAGATATACGCGAGTAGGCCTACATATGAATTATGTTCTGGGCTTAGATATCTTTTGAGCATCTGGTCCAAGGTAGCATTCAGATTTTGTTGTCTTGAATTTCTTTTTGGTTAAATTTTCCGTAAAATGTAGGTAAAATTACTTTTCTGTAGATAATTTGTATGGATTTAATTGCTGTCATTTATTGTCAACTTCGAATACTTAGATGTTCCGGAAACTGGTGACCGTGTTTTAAACAATCAACTGAAATACTCACAGCATGTGAATATTACGGCACCACAAAATGGCGTGACAGCACGGGATTTTTTAAAAACAAAATTTTAAAGCTGGTTTAAAAAACATGAACAAGAAGAATAAATTATAGACGTATATTACTCAGAATTGCTGACTTGGTATTTGAAAAAGTAACAGGCTAGTAAATTTAAAATAGATACAGTGTTAGAAATCATTTTTCAAGTCAACTTGCCCACAGGGCAATTTCAGATTGACTTTAACTTGCCCCCAGCACTTTTAACTTGCCCAAGCTTTTTCATGCTGTATCGCATTTGAAAATCGGAAACTGATAAAAATTAGCGTTAGGTAATTGCAATCACTTTATTTAATTCCCTTCATTATTGTTGGTTGTGAAACGCTTCCAGAGAAATCTGTGGACGACCGCAGCCGATTTTCAACTCGTCCGGACCATGAATTCACTCGTCATTACGAGCGGACAAGTGGAATTTTTGTGCCCTGCCTCCCTTGCTAAAGTAAAGCGTTTGGTGAACATGATTTATTTACCTATCGAAAACTTTGTTTTCTTGCAAAAATTTAAGATTGAGTCACTATGAAACTTGGTCGGACGACTGTTATTTGAAATCTCGCTCGTACGACCATGAAACTTTGTTTTCTTACAAAAATTTAAGATTGAGTCACTATGAAACTTGGTCGGACGACTGTTATTTGAAATCTCGCTCGTCCGAACATGAAACTTGGTCGCAAATACGACTTTATCCACTTTAATAATGTTTCTATAGTGTGGTGCACTGATTTCAGGACTACGCATGCCACTTACAACAGTGGCCTACAAAGTTTTAATGTAAGGTCATGTTTAGTGATGTACTTAGTCATTGTATTACTTATCTCTATTTCAATGAATGGAACAATCCTTGACCTTTCATCATGACTCACCGCTCGATTTCTATCTATAGTACTTGTCATTTTTTTCATACATTATGAGCTAATATATCCTCGAGTGGCCATGCTTCGACCCTCTAAGCTTTCAATACGACCAAAATATAGTACAGAAGGTAATAAACATTAAAATATAACGCTTACTTGTTCATTTATTCATTTTTCCTTACGAATGTCCATTTTTTAATTCAAATAACAATCCTAAGTACTTTAAATAGTATTGAACAAAGGTCAAGGTAATGTTTGTCCGCCATTTTGAAATAGTCCATGCTTCGTCTCTGCGCGCGTGCAACAAATTAGGCCGATGCTAATCAGTTTCGATAATCGTCTTTTCGATAAAATTATTCAAAAATGTTAAAGTAGTAACAATTTAAAAGAAATGAACAGTTAAATGGTATTTTAACCCTTTTATCATGAATCACTCCTCTGCTCACGATGGTGACAGAAAAAAATCGTCAATTTTTACATAAACCTCACAGGAGTGCAGTACGTAATTAGTACCCGAAGTTTGACAGAAATTATGTCTTCGCATACACTGCTGATATGCAGTTGTCAAATTATTTGCAGAAATATGTCAGTATTTAGGCATATAATACTGATAATTTTACCGTTAAACGGTAATTTCTAGAACAGAAACTTAAATTTAGCGCTAAGGAATAACGGGACTAAAACACACTGTAAAATTAATTTGGCCTATATTTTTTCAACATTCATCACGTGACTTACATCATTTGCATGTACACAATGCAGACGAAGGCATAGAATTTACAAATATCGTATAAGTTGATATAAAAACACATTTTATTAAAGGCTGTTATTGGGATTAGTAAAAAATGGATTTTTTTCCAGATCGTAAGTATTTTACAGTTTATTTATCTATGTATAACCCATTTTTGACGAAAATCTATGCTTCGTGTAAATAAATGTGTAGTAAACAAAAAGTTCACGATTTTCGCGCGCAACGGTCATCTCGCGAGATTCTGTGACGTAAACAAAATTGGGGTCGAATGAAGGACAGGGTCGAATCTAGGGCGCCGGACGATATATCATGAACAAAGAACAGAAAATTGTGTGTTTAATTTTAATTTCTAAAAAACACACATGTATACACAGTACACACAGATACACATAGTTTATAACTAACAAGCACGCGCAAAAATGATATTGTAATGGGGGTGTGGGTTTGTAATTGTCCACATTGGATATAAAACACAAAGAAAAGTAGTGGGTTTCTGTTTCTTAACTGTAATCACTATTGTAGTTGTACGGTATGATAAATACATTCTGAAATATATAAAAGAATAAATAATGCATAAATATCTATCTTAATAAGTGGCTAGAAGTCTTCAATTTAACATAGAATAATACAGTTGTGCATTATTACCAAACTTACAATTTACATCAAACATAGCATGTAGTACAAAATAATGACATTTATACACACATCTAAACATAATTACAACATGCATTTACAACATTACACTTACCATCTATGGTATAAATGATTCTTAATCACTCTCAAAACTATATGCTCTCTCTTCTGTGACTGTTAGAAACTATAAAGTTACAAAGGTATTATTTAAAAAGTGATCAGAAGTAAAGATAGGTGTGGTAAATCAAGTCAAATAAGTATTACTCTGAAAACCATCTAATTCTATAAAACTATTAATTAAATAGTTATACTTAAAATAAGCAATTCTTGTACTTATTTATGAAGTCATTAGAAAAGAATAATCTAAAAATATCTAGAAATACTAACCAAAAAAAATTGAACCCTTCCTATGAAATATACATCTAGTTTGGGCAGTAAAAAGTAAAGAACTGGTTGTACCAGCACAAAGAGCTGAGAAAAGACTTTCACATGCCTTTGAGGGTCATTGATTTTCATCAAACCAGATAACTCTTAGAAATAAGTAAAACAGTAAGGGAGACAACTCAAAGAACAACACATTATCACCAAGATTTACTTCCCTTGGAACTGAATCAAAAATTAAAAAACATCACCCTGCTACATGCTTCCCTGACCAGAAAATGACGTCCCGTTATTTGTCAGTCTAGTCAACACTATCTCAAAATCACAATATCTCATACAAAATATGTACAAAACTAAATATACAATATATAATATTATATTTTTTTTTTTTGGCTTTGTCATGTTGATCTAGCCCATTTATTATTCCCCGTCATTGGTGGAAAATATACCCCAAGTGCTTTTATTTCATTAGCCCATTTGAGATTGGCAATTGTATTCTCAGACTGGTTCTTTTTTAACGTTCCTAATCCTAAAATTTCTGTTTTATTTTTATTTAGTCGTAGGCCCGAATGTGTACCAAATTCATTGACAGTATCTAACGCATGTACGATATCATTAACATCTTTTGCGAATAATGTAGTGTCGTCTGCGAGTTGACTTATTTTTAAGGGAATTATGCAATTATTTATTTTGATTCCATGTTTATTTTCAGCGGTTCTAATTCTAGTCGCTAGTATTTCAGCTACCATAATAATAATGATAGAACTACAAGGACATCCTTGCCGGTGAGATCTTTCTAGCGAGAAATTATTGGAACGCCAGCCGTTATTATAAATACAGGAAGTGATGTTGCAATAGAATGTTTTTATCCATTTAATAAATGAGGTTCCGAAACCGAACCTTTTCAGGCATTGAAGCATAAAGTTCCATTCAACCGTGTAAAAGGCTTTTTTTAAAGTCTAAGAAAACTACGGCACCATCGACATTGCATTCTTCAGTATAATCAATAGTATCTTGTATAAGTCTAATGTTGAACCCAATGAACCAATTTTTGATGTATCCTTGTTGGTCATGGTTTATAATTAAGGGTAAGACACTTTGTAGTCGTTTGGCCGTAACTCGTGCTGCGATTTTATAGTAGATAGATAGCAGTGAAATCGGTCCCCAGTTTTCGATGTTTTCTGGGTCACCTTTTTTATATAGAAGGGATATGATTCCATGTTTTTGTGAGCAAGATAGTTTGCCTTTGGTGTAACCATAATTCAGAGAAGCAACGACAAAATGTTCTATAACAGGCCAGAATGTTTGATAAAATTCAACACTAATACCGTTGTTTCCTGGACTTTTGTTTTTTTAGCTCACATGTCACAAAGTGACAAAGTGAGCTATTAGGATCACTCTCCGTCCGGCGTCGTGCGGTGTGCGTTGTGCGTCGTCAAACTTTATGTTGTGACCACACTAGGGGCCACATTTTTAGCCCAATTTTAGCAAAACTGGGTCAGAACGTTAATATCAACAAAATCTCGGACGAGTTTGATATTGGACCATTTGGGGTCAAAAACTAGGTCACCAGGGCCAAATAAGGGAAAACCTTGTGAACACTTTAGAAATCACTGTTTTGACTGCATCTTCATGAAACTTTGTCAGAATGTTTATTTTAATAATATGTAGGTCAAGTTTGATAATGGGTCATTTCTGTAGCAGAATTAGGTCACTAGGGCAAATTGCTGGAAAACCTTGTGAACACTCTAGAAGTCACTGTTTTGATTGGATGATCATGAAACCTTGTCAGAATGTTTGTCTTCATAATATCTTGGATGAGTTCGAACATGGGTCATCTTGGGTCAAAAACTAGGTCGCTAGGTCAAATCTTATGAAAAACCATGTTAACACGGTAGATTTCACAGTTATTATTGGATCTTCACCAAACTTTGTCAAATCGTTTGTTTAAATGATATAATGGTCAAGTATAAATATGGGTCATCTGGGGTCAATAACTAGGTCACCAGGTCAAATCTTAGGAAATATTTGTTGACACTGTAGATGTGACAGTTTTAATTGGATCTTCACCAAACCTTGTCAGACTGTTTGTCTTAATGATATGTAAGACAAATTCGAACATAGGTCGTCTGGGGTCAAAAACTAGGTCACCGGTTCAATACAATGTTTTAATGAGTGAACAGTGATTGTCATGTGAGCGATATAGGGCCATCTTGTTCTAAGTTTGAAAAGAATTTACCATTTTTTTCATTTTCCAAGGTTTGTATACGTGATCTTATTTTTGCTCCTGTCGCCTTTTGACCAATTTTTATCTTCCATTAACTCTTGAATTATAGATAGTACGAACATGGGACCATTATAGACAAGTAGTGTGGATCAATGAAAATCTGTGATGCGAACAGATTTGGTATGGTATGGTTACTTTTGGTTTTATTAAATTTCTAGAAATGACAGTTTGCGACAAAACTATTTTTTTATTTTCTCCTTAGGCATTGTTGGTACATGAATGCAACTTTACTTACAAGTAGTTGGCATGAACAAAAGTCAGTGGCTAGCTTGACTTTGCTATGCTCTGCTTACTTTTGACTTTATTGAAATTCTAGAAATGACCATTACCGAGAAAAATCTCTGCAAGTTGCTGAATATCTTTGATGTTCATTATATCTACCATTATTTGCTCTACAGTATTTAAAGTGCACATGCAGGTAGTGGACATCAGTGAAAATATGAGCACTAAAAGGCGTGGTCATGCTTTGTTTACCTTGGAAGTTATTAACATTTTAGAAATGGCAGTTTGAGAAAAAAGGTTCTTGCGCGGGTGCTTTGCGACCAATTTTTATCTTTCATTTACTCTTGAATTATAGATAGTACGAACATGGGACCATTACAGACAAGTAGTGTGGATCAATGAAAATCTGTGATGCGAACAGATTTGGTACGGTATGGTTACTTTTGGTTTTATTAAATTTCTAGAAATGACAGTTTGCGACAAAACTAATATTTTATTTTCTCCTTTGGCATTGTTGGTACATGAATGCAACTTTACTTACAAGTAGGTGGCATGAACAAAAGTCAGTGGCTAGCTTGACTTTGCTATGCTCTGCTTACTTTTGACTTTATTGAAATTCTAGAAATGACCATTACCGAGAAAAATCTCTGCAAGTTGCTGAATATCTTTGATGTTCATTATATCTACCATTATTTGCTCTACAGCATTGAAAGTGCACATGCAGGTAGTGGACATCATTGAAAATATGGGCCCTAAAAGGCGTGGTCATGCTTTGTATACCTTGGAAGTTATTAACATTTTAGAAATGGCAGTTTGAGAAAAAATAATCTTGCGCGGACACTTAATGACCAAATTGTATCTTTCATTTACTCTTTAATTATAGATAGTACGAACATGGGACCATTACAGACAAGTAGTGTGGATCAATGAAAATCTGTGATGTGAACAGATTTGGTATGGTACGGTTACTTTTGGTTTTATTAAATTTCTAGAAATGACAGTTTGCGACAAAACTATTTTTTTATTTTCTCCTTAGGTGTTGTTGGTACATGAATGCAACTTTACTTACAAGTAGTTGGCATGAACAAAAGTCAGTGGCTAGCTTGACTTTGCTATGCTCTGCTTACTTTTGACTTTATTGAAATTCTAGAAATGACCATTACCGAGAAAAATCTCTGCAAGTTGCTGAATATCTTTGATGTTCATTTTCTCTACCATTATTTGCTCTACAGCATTGAAAGTGCACATGCAGGTAGTGGACATCATTGAAAATATGGGCACTAAAAGGCGTGGTCATGCTTTGTTTACCTTGGAAGTTATTAACATTTTAGAAATGGCAGTTTGAGAAAAAAGGTTCTTGTGCGGGTGCTTTGCGACCAATTTTTATCTTTCATTTACTCTTTAATTATAGATAGTACAAACATGGGACCATTACAGACAAGTAGTGTGGATCAATGAAAATCTGTGATGCGAACAGATTTGGTATGGTATGGTTACTTTTGGTTTTATTAAATTTCTAGAAATGACAGTTTGCGACAAAACTATTTTTTTATTTTCTCCTTAGGCATTGTTGGTACATGAATGCAACTTTACTTACAAGTAGTTGGCATGAACAAAAGTCAGTGGCTAGCTTGACTTTGCTATGCTCTGCTTACTTTTGACTTTATTGAAATTCTAGAAATGACCATTACCGAGAAAAATCTCTGCAAGTTGCTGAATATCTTTGATGTTCATTATCTCTACTATTATTTGCTCTACAGCATTGAAAGTGCACATGCAGGTAGTGGACATCAGTGAAAATCTGGGCCCCAAAAGGCGTGGTCATGCTTTGTTTACCTTGGAAGTTATTAACATTTTAGAAATGGCAGTTTGAGAGAAAATGTTCCTGCGCGAACACTTTATGACCAATTTTTATCTTTCATTTACTCTTGAATTATAGATAGTACGAACATGGGACCATGACAGACAAGTAGTTTGGATCAATGAAAATCTGTGATGCGAACAGATTTGGTATGGTATGGTTACTTTTGGTTTTATTAAATTTCTAGAAATGACAGTTTGCGACAAAACTAATATTTTATTTTCTCCTTTGGCATTGTTGGTACATGAATGCAACTTTACTTACAAGTAAGTGGCATGAACAAAAGTCAGTGGCTAGCTTGACTTTGCTATGCTCTGCTTACTTTTGACTTTATTGAAATTCTAGAAATGACCATTACCGAGAAAAATCTCTGCAAGTTGCTGAATATCTTTGATGTTCATTATATCTACCATTATTTGCTCTACAGCATTGAAAGTGCACATGCAGGTAGTGGACATCAGTGAAAATATGGGCACTAAAAGGCGTGGTCATGCTTTGTTTACCTTGGAAGTTATTAACATTTTAGAAATGGCAGTTTGAGAAAAAAGGTTCTTGCGCGGGTGCTTTGCGACCAATTTTTATCTTTCATTTACTCTTGAATTATAGATAGTACGAACATGGGACCATTACAGACAAGTAGTGTGGATCAATGAAAATCTGTGATGCGAACAGATTTGGTATGGTATGGTTACTTTTGGTTTTATTAAATTTCTAGAAATGACAGTTTGCGACAAAACTAATATTTTATTTTCTCCTTTGGCATTGTTGGTACATGAATGCAACTTTACTTACAAGTAGGTGGCATGAACAAAAGTCAGTGGCTAGCTTGACTTTGCTATGCTCTGCTTACTTTTGACTTTATTGAAATTTTAGAAATGACCATTACCGAGAAAAATCTCTGCAAGTTGCTGAATATCTTTGATGTTCATTATCTCTACTATTATTTGCTCTACAGCATTGAAAGTGCACATGCAGGTAGTGGACATCATTGAAAATATGGGCCCTAAAAGGCGTGGTCATGCTTTGTATACCTTGGAAGTTATTAACATTTTAGAAATGGCAGTTTGAGAAAAAATAATCTTGCGCGGACACTTAATGACCAAATTGTATCTTTCATTTACTCTTTAATTATAGATAGTACGAACATGGGACCATTACAGACAAGTAGTGTGGATCAATGAAAATCTGTGATGTGAACAGATTTGGTATGGTACGGTTACTTTTGGTTTTATTAAATTTCTAGAAATGACAGTTTGCGACAAAACTATTTTTTTATTTTCTCCTTAGGTGTTGTTGGTACATGAATGCAACTTTACTTACAAGTAGTTGGCATGAACAAAAGTCAGTGGCTAGCTTGACTCTGCTATGCTCTGCTTACTTTTGAGTTTATTGAAATTCTAGAAATGACCATTACTGAGAAAAATCTCTGCAAGTTGCTGAATATCTTTGATGTTCATTTTCTCTACCATTATTTGCTCTACAGCATTGAAAGTGCACATGCAGGTAGTGGACATCATTGAAAATATGGGCACTAAAAGGCGTGGTCATGCTTTGTTTACCTTGGAAGTTATTAACATTTTAGAAATGGCAGTTTGAGAAAAAAGGTTCTTGCGCGGGTGCTTTGCGACCAATTTTTATCTTTCATTTACTCTTAAATTATAGATAGTACAAACATGGGACCATTACAGACAAGTAGTGTGGATCAATGAAAATCTGTGATGCGAACAGATTTGGTATGGTATGGTTACTTTTGGTTTTATTAAATTTCTAGAAATGACAGTTTGCGACAAAACTATTTTTTTATTTTCTCCTTAGGCATTGTTGGTACATGAATGCAACTTTACTTACAAGTAGTTGGCATGAACAAAAGTCAGTGGCTAGCTTGACTTTGCTATGCTCTGCTTACTTTTGACTTTATTGAAATTCTAGAAATGACCATTACCGAGAAAAATCTCTGCAAGTTGCTGAATATCTTTGATGTTCATTATCTGTACTATTATTTGCTCTACAGCATTGAAAGTGCACATGCAGGTAGTGGACATCAGTGAAAATCTGGGCCCCAAAAGGCGTGGTCATGCTTTGTTTACCTTGGAAGTTATTAACATTTTAGAAATGGCAGTTTGGGAGAAAATGTTCCTGCGCGAACACTTTATGACCAATTTTTATCTTTCATTTACTCTTGAATTATAGATAGTACGAACATGGGACCATGACAGACAAGTAGTTTGGATCAATGAAAATCTGTGATGCGAACAGATTTGGTATGGTATGGTTACTTTTGGTTTTATTAAATTTCTAGAAATGACAGTTTGCGACAAAACTAATATTTTATTTTCTCCTTTGGCATTGTTGGTACATGAATGCAACTTTACTTACAAGTAAGTGGCATGAACAAAAGTCGGTGGCTAGCTTGACTTTGCTATGCTCTGCTTACTTTTGACTTTATTGAAATTCTAGAAATGACCATTACCGAGAAAAATCTCTGCAAGTTGCTGAATATCTTTGATGTTCATTATATCTACCATTATTTGCTCTACAGCATTGAAAGTGCACATGCAGGTAGTGGACATCAGTGAAAATATGGGCACTAAAAGGCGTGGTCATGCTTTGTTTACCTTTGAAAGTTATTAACATTTTAGAAATGGCAGTTTGAGAAAAAATAATCTTGCGCGGACACTTAATGACCAAATTGTATCTTTCATTTACTCTGTAATTATAGATAGTACGAACATGGGACCATTACAGACAAGTAGTGTGGATCAATGAAAATCTGTGATGTGAACAGATTTGGTATGGTACGGTTACTTTTGGTTTTATTAAATTTCTAGAAATGACAGTTTGCGACAAAACTATTTTTTTATTTTCTCCTTAGGTGTTGTTGGTACATGAATGCAACTTTACTTACAAGTAGTTGGCATGAACAAAAGTCAGTGGCTAGCTTGACTTTGCTATGCTCTGCTTACTTTTGACTTTATTGAAATTCTAGAAATGACCATTACCGAGAAAAATCTCTGCAAGTTGCTGAATATCTTTGATGTTCATTTTCTCTACCATTTTTTGCTCTACAGCATTGAAAGTGCACATGCAGGTAGTGGACATCATTGAAAATATGGGCACTAAAAGGCGTGGTCATGCTTTGTTTACCTTGGAAGTTATTAACATTTTAGAAATGGCAGTTTGAGAAAAAAGGTTCTTGCGCGGGTGCTTTGCGACCAATTTTTATCTTTCATTTACTCTTTAATTGTAGATAGTACAAACATGGGACCATTACAGACAAGTAGTGTGGATCAATGAAAATCTGTGATGCGAACAGATTTGTATGGTATGGTTACTTTTGGTTTTATTAAATTTCTAGAAATGACAGTTTGCGACAAAACTATTATTTTATTTTCTCCTTTGGCATTGTTGGTACATGAATGCAACTTTACTTACAAGTAGGTGGCATGAACAAAAGTCAGTGGCTAGCTTGACTTTGCTATGCTCTGCTTACTTTTGACTTTATTGAAATTCTAGAAATGACCATTACCGAGAAAAATCTCTGCAAGTTGCTGAATATCTTTGATGTTCATTATCTCTACTATTATTTGCTCTACAGCATTGAAAGTGCACATGCAGGTAGTGGACATCAGTGGAAATATGGGCCCTAAAAGGCGTGGTCATGCTTTGTATACCTTGGAAGTTATTAACATTTTAGAAATGGCAGTTTGAGAAAAAATAATCTTGCGCGGACACTTAATGACCAAATTGTATCTTTCATTTACTCTTTAATTATAGATAGTACAAACATGGGACCATTACAGACAAGTAGTGTGGATCAATGAAAATCTGTGATGTGAACAGATTTGGTATGGTACGGTTACTTTTGGTTTTATTAAATTTCTAGAAATGACAGTTTGCGACAAAACTATTTTTTTATTTTCTCCTTAGGTGTTGTTGGTACATGAATGCAACTTTACCTACAAGTAGTTGGCATGAACAAAAGTCAGTGGCTAGCTTGACTTTGCTATGCTCTGCTTACTTTTGACTTTATTGAAATTCTAGAAATGACCATTACCGAGAAAAATCTCTGCAAGTTGCTGAATATCTTTGATGTTCATTTTCTCTACCATTTTTTGCTCTACAGCATTGAAAGTGCACATGCAGGTAGTGGACATCATTGAAAATATGGGCACTAAAAGGCGTGGTCATGCTTTGTTTACCTTGGAAGTTATTAACATTTTAGAAATGGCAGTTTGAGAAAAAAGGTTCTTGCGCGGGTGCTTTGCGACCAATTTTTATCTTTCAATTACTCTTTTATTGTAGATAGTACAAACATGGGACCATTACAGACAAGTAGTGTGTATCAATGAAAATCTGTGATGCGAACAGATTTGGTATGGTATGGTTACTTTTGGTTTTATTAAATTTCTAGAAATGACAGTTTGCAACAAAACTATTTTTTTATTTTCTCCTTAGATGTTGTTGGTACATGAATGCAACTTTACTTACAAGTAGTTGGCATGAACAAAAGTCGGTGGCTAGCTTGACTTTGCTATGCTCTGCTTACTTTTGACTTTATTGAAATTCTAGAAATGACCATTACCGAGAAAAATCTCTGCAAGTTGCTGAATATCTTTGATGTTCATTATCTCTACCATTATTTGCTCTACAGCATTGAAAGTGCACATGCAGGTAGTGGACATCAGTGAAAATATGGGCACTAAAAGGCGTGGTCATGCTTTGTTTACCTTGGAAGATATTAACATTTTAGAAATGGCAGTTTGAGAAAAAAGGTTCTTGCGCGGGTGCTTTGCGACCAATTTTTAGCTTTCATTTACTCTTTAATTGTAGATAGTACAAACATGGGACCATTACAGACAAGTAGTGTGGATCAATGAAAATCTGTGATGCAAACAGATTTGGTATGGTATGGTTACTTTTGGTTTTATTAAATTTCTAGAAATGACAGTTTGTGACAAAACTATTTTTTTATTTTCTCCTTTGGCATTGTTGGTACATGAATGCAACTTTACTTACAAGTAGTTGGCATGAACAAAAGTCAGTGGCTAGCTTGACTTTGCTATGCTCTGCTTACTTTTGACTTTATTGAAATTCTAGAAATGACCATTACCGAGAAAAATCTCTGCAAGTTGCTGAATATCTTTGATGTTCATTATCTCTACCATTATTTGCTCTACAGCATTGAAAGTGCACATGCAGGTAGTGGACATCAGTGAAAATATGGGCCCTAAAAGGCGTGGTCTTGCTTCGTATACCTTGGAGGTTATTAACATTTTAGAAATGGCAGTTTGAAAAAAAATAATCTTGCGCGGACACTTAATGACCAAATTGTATCTTTCATTTACTCTTTAATTATAGATAGTACGAACATGGGACCATTACAGACAAGTAGTGTGTATCAATGAAAATCTGTGATGCGAACAGATTTGGTATGGTATGGTTACTTTTGGTTTTATTAAATTTCTAGAAATGACAGTTTGCGACAAAACTATTTTTTTATTTTCTCCTTATATGTTGTTGGTACATGAATGCAACTTTACTTACAAGTAGTTGGCATGAACAAAAGTCAGTGGCTAGCTTGACTTTGCTATGCTCTGCTTACTTTTGACTTTATTGAAATTCTAGAAATGACCATTACCGAGAAAAATCTCTGCAAGTTGCTGAATATCTTTGATGTTCATTATCTCTACTATTATTTGCTCTACAGCATTGAAAGTGCACATGCAGGTAGTGGACATCAGTGGAAATATGGGCACTAAAAGGCGTGGTCATGCTTTGTTTACCTTGGAAGTTATTAACATTTTAGAAATGGCAGTTTGAGAAAAAAGGTTCTTGCGCGGGTGCTTTGCGACCAATTTTTATCTTCCATTTACTCTTTAATTGTAGATAGTACAAACATGGGACCATTACAGACAAGTAGTGTGGATCAATGAAAATCTGTGATGCGAACAGATTTGGTATGGTATGGTTACTTTTGGTTTTATTAAATTTCTAGAAATGACAGTTTGCGACAAAACTATTTTTTTATTTTCTCCTTAGATGTTGTTGGTACATGAATGCAACTTTACTTACAAGTAGTTGGCATGAACAAAAGTCGGTGGCTAGCTTGACTTTGCTATGCTCTGCTTACTTTTGACTTTATTGAAATTCTAGAAATGACCATTACCGAGAAAAATCTCTGCAAGTTGCTGAATATCTTTGATGTTCATTATCTCTACCATTATTTGCTCTACAGCATTGAAAGTGCACATGCAGGTAGTGGACATCAGTGAAAATATGGGCCCTAAAAGGCGTGGTCATGCTTTGTATACCTTGGAAGTTATTAACATTTTAGAAATGGCAGTTTGAGAAAAAATAATCTTGCGCGGACACTTAATGACCAAATTGTATCTTTCATTTACTCTTTAATTATAGATAGTACGAACAAGGGACCATTACAGACAAGTAGTGTGGATCAATGAAAATCTGTGATGTGAACAGATTTGGTATGGTACGGTTACTTTTGGTTTTATTAAATTTCTAGAAATGACAGTTTGCGACAAAACTATTTTTTTATTTTCTCCTTAGGTGTTGTTGGTACATGAATGCAACTTTACCTACAAGTAGTTGGCATGAACAAAAGTCAGTGGCTAGCTTGACTTTGCTATGCTCTGCTTACTTTTGACTTTATTGAAATTCTAGAAATGACCATTACCGAGAAAAATCTCTGCAAGTTGCTGAATATCTTTGATGTTCATTTTCTCTACCATTTTTTGCTCTACAGCATTGAAAGTGCACATGCAGGTAGTGAACATCATTGAAAATATGGGCACTAAAAGGCGTGGTCATGCTTTGTTTACCTTGGAAGTTATTAACATTTTAGAAATGGCAGTTTGAGAAAAAAGGTTCTTGCGCGGGTGCTTTGCGACCAATTTTTATCTTTCAATTACTCTTTTATTGTAGATAGTACAAACATGGGACCATTACAGACAAGTAGTGTGTATCAATGAAAATCTGTGATGCGAACAGATTTGGTATGGTATGGTTACTTTTGGTTTTATTAAATTTCTAGAAATGACAGTTTGCGACAAAACTATTTTTTTATTTTCTCCTTAGATGTTGTTGGTACATGAATGCAACTTTACTTACAAGTAGTTGGCATGAACAAAAGTCAGTGGCTAGCTTGACTTTGCTATGCTCTGCTTACTTTTGACTTTATTGAAATTCTAGAAATGACCATTACCGAGAAAAATCTCTGCAAGTTGCTGAATATCTTTGATGTTCATTATCTCTACCATTATTTGCTCTACAGTATTGAAAGTGCACATGCAGGTAGTGGACATCAGTGAAAATCTGGGCCCCAAAAGGCGTGGTCATGCTTTGTTTACCTTGGAAGTTATTAACATTTTAGAAATGGCAGTTTGAGAGAAAATGTTCCTGCGCGAACACTTTATGACCAATTTTTATCTTTCATTTACTCTTTAATTATAGATAGTACAAACATGGGACCAATACAGACAAGTAGTGTGGATCAATGAAAATCTGTGATGCGAACAGATTTGTATGGTATGGTTACTTTTGGTTTTATTAAATTTCTAGAAATGACAGTTTGCGACAAAACTATTATTTTATTTTCTCCTTTGGCATTGTTGGTACATGAATGCAACTTTACTTACAAGTAGGTGGCATGAACAAAAGTCAGTGGCTAGCTTGACTTTGCTATGCTCTGCTTACTTTTGACTTTATTGAAATTCTAGAAATGACCATTACCGAGAAAAATCTCTGCAAGTTGCTGAATATCTTTGATGTTCATTATCTCTACCATTATTTGTTCTACAGCATTGAAAGTGCACATGCAGGTAGTGGACATCAGTGAAAATCTGGGCACTAAAAGGCGTGGTCATGCTTTGTTTACCTTGGAAGTTATTAACATTTTAGAAATGGCAGTTTGAGAAAAAAGGTTCTTGCGCGGGTGCTTTGCGACCAATTTTTATCTTTCATTTACTCTTTAATTGTAGATAGTACAAACATGGGACCATTACAGACAAGTAGTGTGGATCAATGAAAATCTGTGATGCGAACAGATTTGGTATGGTATGGTTACTTTTGGTTTTATTAAATTTCTAGAAATGACAGTTTGCGACAAAACTATTTTTTTATTTTCTCCTTAGATGTTATTGGTACATGAATGCAACTTTACTTACAAGTAGTTGGCACGAACCAAAGTTGGTGGCTAGCTTGACTTTGCTATGCTCTGCTTACTTTTGACTTTATTGAAATTCTAGAAATGACCATTACCGAGAAAAATCTCTGCAAGTTGCTGAATATCTTTGATGTTCATTATCTCTACCATTATTTGCTCTACAGCATTGAAAGTGCACATGCAGGTAGTGGACATCAGTGAAAATATGGGCACTAAAAGGCGTGGTCATGCTTTGTTTACCTTGGAAGTTATTAACATTTTAGAAATGGCAGTTTGAGAAAAAAGGTTCTTGCGCGGGTGCTTTGCGACCAATTTTTATCTTTCATTTACTCTTTAATTGTAGATAGTACAAACATGGGACCATTACAGACAAGTAGTGTGGATCAATGAAAATCTGTGATGCAAACAGATTTGGTATGGTATGGTTACTTTTGGTTTTATTAAATTTCTAGAAATGACAGTTTGTGACAAAACTATTTTTTTATTTTCTCCTTTGGCATTGTTGGTACATGAATGCAACTTTACTTACAAGTAGTTGGCATGAACAAAAGTCAGTGGCTAGCTTGACTTTGCTATGCTCTGCTTACTTTTGACTTTATTGAAATTCTAGAAATGACCATTACCGAGAAAAATCTCTGCAAGTTGCTGAATATCTTTGATGTTCATTATCTCTACCATTATTTGCTCTACAGCATTGAAAGTGCACATGCAGGTAGTGGACATCAGTGAAAATATGGGCCCTAAAAGGCGTGGTCTTGCTTCGTATACCTTGGAGGTTATTAACATTTTAGAAATGGCAGTTTGAAAAAAAATAATCTTGCGCGGACACTTAATGACCAAATTGTATCTTTCATTTACTCTTTAATTATAGATAGTACGAACATGGGACCATTACAGACAAGTAGTGTGTATCAATGAAAATCTGTGATGCGAACAGATTTGGTATGGTATGGTTACTTTTGGTTTTATTAAATTTCTAGAAATGACAGTTTGCGACAAAACTATTTTTTTATTTTCTCCTTAGATGTTGTTGGTACATGAATGCAACTTTACTTACAAGTAGTTGGCATGAACAAAAGTCAGTGGCTAGCTTGACTTTGCTATGCTCTGCTTACTTTTGACTTTATTGAAATTCTAGAAATGACCATTACCGAGAAAAATCTCTGCAAGTTGCTGAATATCTTTGATGTTCATTATCTCTACTATTATTTGCTCTACAGCATTGAAAGTGCACATGCAGGTTGTGGACATCAGTGGAAATATGGGCACTAAAAGGCGTGGTCATGCTTTGTTTACCTTGGAAGTTATTTACATTTTAGAAATGGCAGTTTGAGAAAAAAGGTTCTTGCGCGGGTGCTTTGAGACCAATTTTTATCTTTCATTTACTCTTTAATTGTAGATAGTACAAACATGGGACCATTACAGACAAGTAGTGTGGATCAATGAAAATCTGTGATGCGAACAGATTTGGTATGGTATGGTTACTTTTGGTTTTATTAAATTTCTAGAAATGACAGTTTGCGACAAAACTATTTTTTTATTTTCTCCTTAGATGTTGTTGGTACATGAATGCAACTTTACTTACAAGTAGTTGGCATGAACAAAAGTCGGTGGCTAGCTTGACTTTGCTATGCTCTGCTTACTTTTGACTTTATTGAAATTCTAGAAATGACCATTACCGAGAAAAATCTCTGCAAGTTGCTGAATATCTTTGATGTTCATTATCTCTACCATTATTTGCTCTACAGCATTGAAAGTGCACATGCAGGTAGTGGACATCAGTGAAAATATGGGCCCTAAAAGGCGTGGTCATGCTTTGTATACCTTGGAAGTTATTAACATTTTAGAAATGGCAGTTTGAGAAAAAATAATCTTGCGCGGACACTTAATGACCAAATTGTATCTTTCATTTACTCTTTAATTATAGATAGTACGAACATGGGACCAATACAGACAAGTAGTGTGGATCAATGAAAATCTGTGATGCGAACAGATTTGTATGGTATGGTTACTTTTGGTTTTATTAAATTTCTAGAAATGACAGTTTGGGACAAAACTATTATTTTATTTTCTCCTTTGGCATTGTTGGTACATGAATGCAACTTTACTTACAAGTAGGTGGCATGAACAAAAGTCAGTGGCTAGCTTGACTTTGCTATGCTCTGCTTACTTTTGACTTTATTGAAATTCTAGAAATGACCATTACCGAGAAAAATCTCTGCAAGTTGCTGAATATCTTTGATGTTCATTATCTCTACCATTATTTGTTCTACAGCATTGAAAGTGCACATGCAGGTAGTGGACATCAGTGAAAATCTGGGCACTAAAAGGCGTGGTCATGCTTTGTTTACCTTGGAAGTTATTAACATTTTAGAAATGGCAGTTTGAGAAAAAAGGTTCTTGCGCGGGTGCTTTGCGACCAATTTTTATCTTTCATTTACTCTTTAATTGTAGATAGTACAAACATGGGACCATTACAGACAAGTAGTGTGGATCAATGAAAATCTGTGATGCGAACAGATTTGGTATGGTATGGTTACTTTTGGTTTTATTAAATTTCTAGAAATGACAGTTTGCGACAAAACTATTTTTTTATTTTCTCCTTAGATGTTGTTGGTACATGAATGCAACTTTACTTACAAGTAGTTGGCATGAACAAAAGTCGGTGGCTAGCTTGACTTTGCTATGCTCTGCTTACTTTTGACTTTATTGAAATTCTAGAAATGACCATTACCGAGAAAAATCTCTGCAAGTTGCTGAATATCTTTGATGTTCATTATCTCTACCATTATTTGCTCTACAGCATTGAAAGTGCACATGCAGGTAGTGGACATCAGTGAAAATATGGGCACTAAAAGGCGTGGTCATGCTTTGTTTACCTTGGAAGTTATTAACATTTTAGAAATGGCAGTTTGAGAAAAAAGGTTCTTGCGCGGGTGCTTTGCTACCAATTTTTATCTTTCATTTACTCTTTAATTGTAGATAGTACAAACATGGGACCATTACAGACAAGTAGTGTGGATCAATGAAAATCTGTGATGCAAACAGATTTGGTATGGTATGGTTACTTTTGGTTTTATTAAATTTCTAGAAATGACAGTTTGTGACAAAACTATTTTTTTATTTTCTCCTTTGGCATTGTTGGTACATGAATGCAACTTTACTTACAAGTAGTTGGCATGAACAAAAGTCAGTGGCTAGCTTGACTTTGCTATGCTCTGCTTACTTTTGACTTTATTGAAATTCTAGAAATGACCATTACCGAGAAAAATCTCTGCAAGTTGCTGAATATCTTTGATGTTCATTATCTCTACCATTATTTGCTCTACAGCATTGAAAGTGCACATGCAGGTAGTGGACATCAGTGAAAATATGGGCCCTAAAAGGCGTGGTCTTGCTTCGTATACCTTGGAGGTTATTAACATTTTAGAAATGGCAGTTTGAGAGAAAATGTTCCTGCGCGAACACTTTATGACCAATTTTTATCTTTCATTTACTCTTGAATTATAGATAGTACGAACATCGGACCATTACAGACAAGTAGTATGGATCAATGAAAATCTGTGATGCGAACAGATTTGGTATGGTATGGTTACTTTTGGTTTTATTAAATTTCTAGAAATGACAGTTTGCGACAAAACTAATATTTTATTTTCTCCTTAGGCATTGTTGGTACATGAATGCAACTTTACTTACAAGTAGTTGGCATGAACAAAAGTCGGTGGCTAGCTTGACTTTGCTATGCTCTGCTTACTTTTGACTTTATTGAAATTCTAGAAATGACCATTACCGAGAAAAATCTCTGCAAGTTGCTGAATATCTTTGATGTTCATTATCTCTACCATTATTTGCTCTACAGCATTGAAAGTGCACATGCAGGTAGTGGACATCAGTGAAAATATGGGCCCCAAAAGGCGTGGTCATGCTTTGTATACCTTGGAAGTTATTAACATTTTAGAAATGGCAGTTTGAGAAAAAATAATCTTGCGCGGACACTTAATGACCAAATTGTATCTTTCATTTACTCTTTAATTATAGATAGTACGAACATGGGACCATTACAGACAAGTAGTGTGGATCAATGAAAATCTGTGATGTGAACAGATTTGGTATGGTACGGTTACTTTTGGTTTTATTAAATTTCTAGAAATGACAGTTTGCGACAAAACTATTTTTTTATTTTCTCCTTAGGTGTTGTTGGTACATGAATGCAACTTTACCTACAAGTAGTTGGCATGAACAAAAGTCAGTGGCTAGCTTGACTTTGCTATGCTCTGCTTACTTTTGACTTTATTGAAATTCTAGAAATGACCATTACCGAGAAAAATCTCTGCAAGTTGCTGAATATCTTTGATGTTCATTTTCTCTACCATTTTTTGCTCTACAGCATTGAAAGTGCACATGCAGGTAGTGGACATCATTGAAAATATGGGCACTAAAAGGCGTGGTCATGCTTTGTTTACCTTGGAAGTTATTAACATTTTAGAAATGGCAGTTTGAGAAAAAAGGTTCTTGCGCGGGTGCTTTGCGACCAATTTTTATCTTTCAATTACTCTTTTATTGTAGATAGTACAAACATGGGACCATTACAGACAAGTAGTGTGTATCAATGAAAATCTGTGATGCGAACAGATTTGGTATGGTATGGTTACTTTTGGTTTTATTAAATTTCTAGAAATGACAGTTTGCGACAAAACTATTTTTTTATTTTCTCCTTAGATGTTGTTGGTACATGAATGCAACTTTACTTACAAGTAGTTGGCATGAACAAAAGTCAGTGGCTAGCTTGACTTTGCTATGCTCTGCTTACTTTTGACTTTATTGAAATTCTAGAAATGACCATTACCGAGAAAAATCTCTGCAAGTTGCTGAATATCTTTGATGTTCATTATCTCTACCATTATTTGCTCTACAGTATTGAAAGTGCACATGCAGGTATTGGACATCAGTGAAAATCTGGGCCCCAAAAGGCGTGGTCATGCTTTGTTTACCTTGGAAGTTATTAACATTTTAGAAATGGCAGTTTGAGAGAAAATGTTCCTGCGCGAACACTTTATGACCAATTTTTATCTTTCATTTACTCTTTAATTATAGATAGTACAAACATGGGACCAATACAGACAAGTAGTGTGGATCAATGAAAATCTGTGATGCGAACAGATTTGTATGGTATGGTTACTTTTGGTTTTATTAAATTTCTAGAAATGACAGTTTGGGACAAAACTATTATTTTATTTTCTCCTTTGGCATTGTTGGTACATGAATGCAACTTTACTTACAAGTAGGTGGCATGAACAAAAGTCAGTGGCTAGCTTGACTTTGCTATGCTCTGCTTACTTTTGACTTTATTGAAATTCTAGAAATGACCATTACCGAGAAAAATCTCTGCAAGTTGCTGAATATCTTTGATGTTCATTATCTCTACCATTATTTGTTCTACAGCATTGAAAGTGCACATGCAGGTAGTGGACATCAGTGAAAATCTGGGCACTAAAAGGCGTGGTCATGCTTTGTTTACCTTTGAAGTTATTAACATTTTAGAAATGGCAGTTTGAGAAAAAAGGTTCTTGCGCGGGTGCTTTGCGACCAATTTTTATCTTTCATTTACTCTTTAATTGTAGATAGTACAAACATGGGACCATTACAGACAAGTAGTGTGGATCAATGAAAATCTGTGATGCGAACAGATTTGGTATGGTATGGTTACTTTTGGTTTTATTAAATTTCTAGAAATGACAGTTTGCGACAAAACTATTTTTTTATTTTCTCCTTAGATGTTGTTGGTACATGAATGCAACTTTACTTACAAGTAGTTGGCATGAACAAAAGTCGGTGGCTAGCTTGACTTTGCTATGCTCTGCTTACTTTTGACTTTATTGAAATTCTAGAAATGACCATTACCGAGAAAAATCTCTGCAAGTTGCTGAATATCTTTGATGTTCATTATCTCTACCATTATTTGCTCTACAGCATTGAAAGTGCACATGCAGGTAGTGGACATCAGTGAAAATATGGGCACTAAAAGGCGTGGTCATGCTTTGTTTACCTTGGAAGTTATTAACATTTTAGAAATGGCAGTTTGAGAAAAAAGGTTCTTGCGCGGGTGCTTTGCTACCAATTTTTATCTTTCATTTACTCTTTAATTGTAGATAGTACAAACATGGGACCATTACAGACAAGTAGTGTGGATCAATGAAAATCTGTGATGTGAACAGATTTGGTATGGTACGGTTACTTTTGGTTTTATTAAATTTCTAGAAATGACAGTTTGCGACAAAACTATTTTTTTATTTTCTCCTTAGGTGTTGTTGGTACATGAATGCAACTTTACTTACAAGTAGTTGGCATGAACAAAAGTCAGTGGCTAGCTTGACTTTGCTATGCTCTGCTTACTTTTGACTTTATTGAAATTCTAGAAATGACCATTACCGAGAAAAATCTCCGCAAGTTGCTGAATATCTTTGATGTTAAATATCTCTACCATTATTTGCGCTGCAACATTGAACGTGCACATCCAAGTAGTGGACATCAATGAAAATCAGTGGCACAAAAGGCTTGGTCATGCTACGTTTACCTTGGAGTTTATTAACATTTTAGAAATGGCAGTTTGAGAGAAAATGTTCCTGCGCAGACGCTTTAAGACAAATTTTTATCTTGCATTTACTCTTTAAATTTCTTGCACTATGGCAACCAAAAGGATTTTTTTTTTAAATCTTCAAAAATCTTCTTCTCTAAAGCTAGAGGACATAGTGCTAAGATATTTTATGTGTACCATTGTCTAGTGGACCAAGTTTGTTCAAATTATTAGGGTCAGAATAGGCACCATCCTGGGGGTCTCTTATATAGGCATATATAGTAAAATTTAAAAAATCTTCTTCTCCAAGACCAGAAGGCCTAGAGCTTAGATATTTTGTATGTAGCATTGTCTTGTGGACATCAACCAAGTTTGTCCCGGGGTTTACTCTATTTTATATTAGGAAAATGAAAAATATCCTCTTGTCCAAAACCACTAGGTCTAAAGCTAAGATATTTGGTATGTAGCATTGCCTGGTGGATCTTTACTGAGTTTGTTCAAATTACGGCTGTAGGGTTAAAATTGGCCCGGCCCCGGGGGTCACTTGATTTATATAGGCTTATATAGGAAAATTTAAAAAATCTTCTCCAAAACCACATAGCCTAGAGCTTAGATATTTTGTATGTAGCATTGTCTAGTAGACTTCTACCAAGTTCTTGCAAATCATGGCCCCAGGGTCAATATTGGCCCTGCCCAGGGGGTCAGTTGATTTCAACAACTACTTGACAGTTTGGTAGATAACTTTTTACCATGACAATTAACTTCCCTTGATTAAATTATCCCTTAGTGTTACTCAGGTGAGCGATACAGGGCCATCATGGCCGTCTTGTTTTTATTTTATTTCTACTAGGTATTATACATTTTACTAAAAGTTTATATGTACTTACCAAGTTAATACTATGAGACTCAGTCAGTGACAACATGTTTATTGTTGTATATTTTCAGTCTTCATTGGAGATGTCTACTCTGCTTATACTTCATGTTGAAAGATCACATGAAATTACAGCATTCAGCCACATAGAAGACACACTCATGTTCTTGTCTATGTATATACAGTTGAAACTCATTATATCGATATCGCTTATATTGAAATCACCCTTATATCCAAGTCAAGATAAAGTCCCGATTTTTATCCTTCTTATTACATATTAAAAAAATGCATGTATATCAAATTCGTGGTTCTCGATATTTTTATATATCGAAGTAGATTTTCGGTCCGAACCAAATATTTTCAACTATATAGTGACCATCTATGTCGAACCAATTATGTCGCCAACTTACAAAAGAAATGTTCGCACCTTTACCTCAAACAAACACAATTTAAAATTGATATTTAATTATTGACAGCTGTATAAACATGTTAGTGTCAATTCTCTACTGATACAAACTTTTCGTTGATGATACAAATTATTATTAATGCTGCTATACGCTCATATGCATATTTGCAAAATAAATACATGTATATCGAAAGTACCCGTATAAGTACAGGTATAAATGCCGTATTCTTATTACCCGTTACCATCCCGTACACTAAATAACATGATTACGTTATTATTTATGACACACTGACTTTAGCTATAAAATGTAAACATGGGTATCGAAATTTCTATATCGAACTATTTTGGCAGGTCCCCCGAACTTCGATATAACGAGTTCTGACTGTCGAAGATATATCTTAGCTGATAAAACTCAAAATAATATCAATGATACGCAGTTAAAGCTTATCTCCCCTTTCTTTACTGTGTATTACTCAGATAAACAGCTAATCACATTTTTTGTATTTATTATTATAACTAGTTTTTGTACATGGCCTGTCTACTTTCATTTTACATGCATTTTATATTGTTGATAGGTTCTGATTTGTTTTCTATGCTACAAAATGTTCATTAATTACTGGTAATTTTTCAAGCATGTGAGTGAGTTTCTGTCAACTTTCTTTTTACACTTATTTAATGTTTTCTGGTTTACAATTAGATTTTTATGAAGGATTTCACAAAAATTCCTTGTCTTACATTTTTTATGCTCCTGTTAATGGAAATGGCGGAAGGGTATAAAGTGGTCAGTCCATCTTTCAGTCCATTCAAAGTTTGGTTTCCAATGTTAAATCAAGAAATATTTCATGAATTGGTTTCGTATTTTACCTGAAGGTGTATAATAATAAAATTCAGACCAAGTGTAATTTCAGTCAAAATCCAAACATTTTCACAGGAGTTATGGCCCCTTTTTGACTTGGCTCTCAATTGGAGCATTCATGCTCTTTGGATACATTGTTCGATTAATGAAATTCATCACTGTTTCTGTCTACTGCCATTTTGCTGTATATGATGTTTTCTAGGCTACACTTAGATATCCATTTTTCAAACACTAAGTAGTATTGAAATCTTACATGTTCTTAACATTATTTCTGATAATATTTTCACTCGTTGCAAACTGATATTTTTGCTTTTTATATTTTAATTATCAAAATTGTCCTCACCATGAGGTCATCTTTTTTGTAAAGATCAAATTTTGTGATTAATTTCTATTTGAGTGAGCTGTTACTACATACATGTATTCGAGGAAGGTTGATATTTGTTTAAAAATTTTGATTGTTCTTTTCAAACTTCTTTATGTCAGTTACGTGTGAAATATGTTATGTGATTTTAATGGAGCAATTTTACAGTATAGAAATCATTTACCAAAATTTATTATGATTATCTTTGTAAGATCTTAGCTATTTTTACAGTTTTCAGTATTTTTTCAGTCCTTGGTATTTAATTATCTTATAGGCGTAAACAAATGTGCTTGTCTCTGGTTGCACCATCATTCCTAATTTTTTAATAGGTCTGAATAACTGTACCTCCTCTAAGGCTCTTTCTCACTTTTTACCTTTCCTAACATTTTCAAGATCCAAAATAAATCCCCGCTATAGCTACCCTACTTTTAAAGAACAAGCAACCAGAAACAAACATTGTTTACTACACTGAATTTTCTAATGTACTGAAATGAGATACTTCATCTTTTATCATTGAGTTCTTTATTGTAAGTTGCCTATTAGAACTGTGAAGTAATTAGGCTACTTAATATTTAGCCTGTATGCCTTTGATGGTCAGTATTTCTTTTATGTTCTGGTAGGAGACATTATGTCAAAGACCCAATCATTCAATGATTTGAGTGTTTCATTCAGGGAAGTTGACTGTAAGTTTATTATTGTTGTCAATGAACCTGTACAGGACCTGTGCACTGTAAGGTCAGTAGGTCAAAGGTCACCCAAAGGGGGAATTGTGTTATAAAAACATATCATCTGTTTCACTTTGCAAGAGACATATACCTTAACATATCTAACAAGAGGTTATTGAAACACAACGCCCCATCCAGGTGATCTTGACATTAAAATGTGGTTGCCATGAGGAACCAACATATTCTGTCAGTGTGTTATATATTGTGTTGATTAAAAAAGAAAACAATAAAAGCTGCTTAATATATTTATTTGTTGTCATAATATAATATTAATAAATGTCTTGCTCTCGCAAATATTAATGGATGAATTTCATTGGGCAACAAATTCTAGGTAGAAAGTTCTGTGCACTAATTGGATAAGGCCAAAAATTCTGGGAACGAATCATTTTCGATCATTTCAAAATAAAGAAATTGAAACTTATTTTTTTCCATTAGATCATTCATCCATTAATTTTCAATGAGTGCAAGTCAAATTTACAGCATATACAAGAAGTCAAATAATACATAGGTGTCCAGCAATATGATGGACACTACAAATATATATAGATATGAAATAGTATAAATTACAGGCAATATATATATATTGTTCCTATTAGGAATACAGGCCATATATGAATGTGTCAATACCAAAAAACATGAGGCTTCAAAAAACTATCAAGCAAATAATTAAAACAGCCAATCATAACAGCTTTCACAGGCCAGAGGACCATGTGACATGACATAAAGCAAGGAAAATAGTGACAATAATTAAAACCAGCAATTTCTGATCTTTAAACATTCAATATGATACCATAAAATCTACATACAAGACAATAATCCAGAAATTAATCCAACAAACTGTATTTTGTAAAACGTGGACAGCGTTTACAGATTAGAAGATCATGTGACATGACACAAACCAATGAAAATAGCTCTTACAACAAGTTCTATTTTCTCTTGAGAGCCAATAGTAAATTTATATATGAAATTTTGGACACACAATAGTGTGTGGGATTGTGGTGTAGTGGATAAGCTGCATGACTGATAATCTGGAGATCGTGAGTTCAACCCCCACTAAGGTAAGAATATTTAAATATGTATAAAAATTGTATAAATTGTAATATGACATGTATGTACACTAACTAGTTAACAAACCCTCCTAACATACTAATATGAGCACTATTAACACTAACATGCAATCTAACATGAACACAACTCACATACTAACAGTAGCACAAGTAACTGTACATCACTCACACCATAACATGAAAGCAAGTAACAATAAAACAATGAGTATAACAACCTAGCCAATAATATTAAAATATTTCATTTTAAAAGAAATATTCCTGAATTTTTTTTTTAATGCACTTTTGGGTCGATTCTATTATCAAGAATCCCTGATTATGAGGCAAATTAGCGATTTTTATGCAGAAAAAAATGTAACAGTCAAAGGGAGGTAATAATTGTCTCCCTTTGACTGCAGGATCAACTGTACACATTTTTTTTCCATAAAAATACTTATTTTCCTGATAATCAGGGGATTTATTGATAGAATCGACCCAAAAGAGAATATTGGTGCATTAAAAAATGTATAAAAATAAAAAAAATAAACTTTTTTTGTGAAAAAACAATTTTTAGTCATGGTTACAGACATAACAGACAACCAGCTTATTAAAAAAAAACATAAAATGAATAAAAATGTATTACTAACAGAAACAAAACTTTTTTGGGTGGGTTGAAATATAAATTAAATAAATAAATTTAGTATCAATTCAAGTGCAGTCATTTACTAAACAGGATTTAGACTTATCATCATAAAAGTAACAAACATTAACTTAAAGATACTAAATTAAAAAAGCAATCACTATTTAATCTAATCAAGGACTTATATACATACAATGTACAATATGTATATAAATCCTTGATCTAATAAATTGCTCTCTTGTATGAAATAAATTAAAGTCTATTGTTTCATTAATCTTACTTTTTTGAAAAAAAGTTATGAATAAAAAATGCTATTAACAAAACACATAAACTTAAATTATAAAAGTATACACTACCAGGCATATTCCTTAACATATGATCAAAACTATGAGAGATTGTTGCTGGTTTGGTTAAATAGAGATACATACAATCATCAAATTATTAATTAAATATTACTCTTACTAGTCTTAGACTGTCAAGTTATAGAAATATTGTATGAAAGGCTCAGTGTATGTACATGTATATACAAGCATACAGTCAGACACATGTATAAACTATCCATGTATAAACTATCCGTACTAATATAAACATACATACCATCATACATCATACTTACACACCAGAGAATGTGTGAACAGGTAAATCAGTAATATAATTTGTACATTGTTTCTACATACAACCATCTTTATATAATACCTAATGAAAACACAACATTGACATTAGTAGATCAAACATTTATGAAACATTCAATTATGACCATCACATTGACACCAATTTTTATCTAAATTTATTAAAACATTTTCGTTCATTTTGGTAAATAAAGTCCAACTCTGTACAACAGCTAAATTATATCATTTAAACTCCTACACAAAAACGACTCCATACAACAGCCATACTAAATCATCAAAAGTCATGCATATCAATTAACCCCTAGAATAAAGACCAACCATGTAAAACAGCCATATTATATCATTAAGCCCCTAGAATAAAGACCAACCATGTAAAACAGCCATATTATATAACCAAACCCCTAGAATAAGACCAACCATGTATAACAGCCATATTATATCATTTGGCCCCTAGAATAAAGACCAACCATATAAAACAGCCATATTATATTATTTGGCCCCTAGAATAAAGACCAACCATATATAACAGTCATATTATATTATTTGGCCCCTAGAATAAAGACCAACCATGTAAAACAGCCATATTATATTATTTGGCCCCTAGAATAAAGACCAACCATATTTAACAGCCATATTATATTATTTGGCCCCTAGAATAAAGATCAACCATGTAAAACAGCCATATTATATTATTTGGCCCCTAGAATAAAGACCAACCATATTTAACAGCCATATTATATTATTTGGCCCCAAGAATAAAGACCAACCACATGTAACAGCCATATTATATCATTAAATCCCTAGAATAAAGACCAAGCACATATAACAGCCATATAATATCATTAAATCCCTAGAATAAAGACCAACCATATATAACAGCCATATTATATCATTAAACTCCTAGAATAAAGACCAACCACGCATAACAGCCATATTATATCATTAAATCCCTAGAATAAAGACCAACCACATATAACAGCCATATTATATTATTTGGCCCCTAGAATAAAGACCAACCACATATAAAAGCCATATTATATCATTAAATCCCTAGAATAAAGACCAACCACATATAACAGCCATATTATATCATTAAATCCCTAGAATAAAGACCAACCATATTTAACAGCCATATTATATCATTAAATCCCTAGAATAAAGACCAACCATATATAACAGCCATATTATATCATTAAATCCCTAGAATAAAGACCAACCACATATAACAGCCATGTTATATCATTAAATCCCTAGAATAAAGACCAACCACATATAACAGCCATGTTATATCATTAAATCCCTAGAATAAAGACCAGCCACATATAACAGCCATGTTATATCATTAAATCCCTAGAATAAAGACCAACCACATATAACAGCCATATTATATCATTAAATCCCTAGAATAAAGACCAACCACATATAACAGCCATATTATATCATTAAATCCCTAGAATAAAGACCAACCACATATAACAGCCATATTATATCATTAAATCCCTAGAATAAAGACCAACCACATATAACAGCCATATTATATTATTTGGCCCCTAGAATAAAGACCAACCACATATAACAGCCATATTATATCATTAAATCCCTAGAATAAAGACCAACCACATATAACAGCCATATTATATCATTAAATCCCTAGAATAAAGACCAACCATATTTAACAGCCATATTATATCATTAAATCCCTAGAATAAAGACCAACCACATATAACAGCCATATTATATCATTAAATCCCTAGTATAAAGACCAACCACATATAACAGCCATATAAAATCATTTAACCCCTAGAATAACAAGAGGGCCAAGATAGCTCTATATGGCTCACATGATAATCACTGTTCACTCATTAAAACATTGTTTTCAACCTGTGACCTAGTTTTTGACCCCAGATAACCCATGTTAGAACTTGTCCTACACATAAATAAGATAAACATTCCGACAAGGTTTGGTGAAGATCCAAATAAAACCATAACAACAACAGCATAGACAAGGTTTTCTTAAGACTTGACCTCGTGACCTAGTTTTTGACCCCAGATGACCCATGTTTTAATTTGTCATACATATCATTAAGACAAACATTCTGATAACGTTTGGTGAAGATCCAATCAAAATTTGACATGCACAGTGTTAATAAGGTTTTCCTAAGATTTAACCTTGTGACATAGTTTTTAACCCTAGGTGACCCATATTTGAACTTGTCCTTAATATCATTTAGACGAACAATCTGACAACGGTTGGTGAAGATGCAATTAAAACCGTACCATCTAGAGCTTTAACAAAGTTTTTACCTAAGATTTGACCTGGTGATCTAGTTTTTTATCCTGGCTGACCCATGTTCCAGCTCGACCCACATGTCATTGAGGCAAACATTCTGACAAGGTTTGGCGAAGATCCAATCAAAACTGTGACATCTACAGTTTTAAAAAGTTTTCCTAAGATTTGACCTCCTAACATACTAAACATACTAATATGAGCACTTCTAACACTAACACTTGAGTACTGTAGCTCAGTGTAGAGCCCTCACACGCAACATAACATAAACAAAATCGAGATGGTACAGCGTAGAGCTGCTCGATGGGTTACACATGATTATTCCCCCTATAACAGTGTCACAAACATGCTAGAACAGTTAAAGTGGCGTTCCCTTGGATACAGAAGATCTGATGCCAGACTACTGATGTTTTACAAAATTGTTCATGGACTGGTTGCTGTACCAATGCCTTCTTATGTCCTACCACCTAACCGGCTTACTAGACACATGCACCTCTTTTCCTTTACACAGATCCAAACTCCATGTGACTATTATAAGTTTTCCTTTTATCCAGCTACCATCATACTTTGGAATTCTTTGCCGGCTGACATTGCACAGGCACCAACCCTGGACCAGTTTAGACAAGGGGTAACTAAACTGTGCCATAATTTCTGAGTGGTTAGGCTGTTTTTAATCTTTTAGCTGTACATTTCATCTTTTATTTTAACACTATCAGCTTTGTTTCCATTCTCACACATACATCATGTATATACTTAATTCTCCTGTACATTTCTTCTTTTAAAATATTTCTAGCACTGACGCGCACCTGCATAAAATACTCGAAAGGGTGTGATGCAGTATGAACAGATAGATAGATAATATACAAACTAACATGATCACTACTCACATACTAACAGTAACACTAGTAACATCCTAACCTGACACAACATGTACACCACTCACACATGATATGCAAGCAAGTAACAATAAAGCACAAACAACCTACCTGATACAAAAATTTGATATTTCATTATTAAAAAAGAATATTTCTAGTATTTTTTCTCTTTTTTTCCAGAATTTTCTTGATAATCATGGACTTATTGATAAAACAGATCATAAGAGAACAACTGGTGCATTTAAAAAATACAGAAAAATAAAAAATAAACTATTTTTAGTTAAATAAAAAATAAACTATTTTTAGTGAATAAAAAAATCTTTAAGTCATGGTTACAGATAACAAAACAACTGGCTCATTAAAAAAAATAATAAATTGAAAAAAAATTGTTTCAAGTCATGGCATGTTTTTTACCAATCAAAACAAAACAAAAACTACATGGTATAAAACATTTTTTTTTTGTTGAAATATTTTAAGAAATAATTTTAGTATCATTCCAAGTGCAACCATTTTCTGAATTTACCATCAAAGCAATCACTGTTTGATTTATTAAATCGCTCTCTTGTATGAACTAAATTGAAAAAAGTCTATTGTTTAGCATTTGATTATCTTACTTGCAGAAGCTCATACAGCATATTTTACAAAATTTATCCAAATTGTAACAATTCCATCAAATTGACACTAATATTTATCAAACTTTATTAAGACATAAAAATTATTCGATTTATTTAAGCCCCTACACAAAAATGACTCCATAGTAAATCAATCATCAAAAGCGCTGCATGAAGACCAACCATGTATAACAAGCATATTATATCAATTAACCCCCTAAAAATATCTTAAGTAAACATAGCATTGACAGAATGAGCTGTGAGCATGAAATAATACAGCTGTATATATATGACCATTGAAAACTTAACACAATTAATCCTTAATGTAACTATATGTACAGTCAAACCTGTGAACAACAGCCACACTTGAGAAAGACTAAATGTGGCCTTTATTGGCAGATGACCTTCACTTGGAGGACACACTGTTTAAAACAATCAATAACAAGTTTTTTAGAATAGCAGAATGGTCTTTATTTTCAAGGTGGCCTTTATTTGGAGGTGGCCACTATAACACAGGTTTGGCTGTATATGTTGTGTTCCAGCTAGTTGATGCTTAAATCAGAAAAAAGTCATGCTTATTGTCACCCTACCCACCCCTTAGTTTCTAATGACATAATCCAAAGTACAAAAAATATTAGGAGATGAACCATACATAATATTACAAAAAGTAAATGTTATGACTCTATATTATACGTCATTTAACAACCTGATATAGAGGCCAAGTGTGCACAACGGCCATAGTATAGAATTAAACCCCAAGCATTAAGACCAACAGTCCTATTATATCAATTATCCCCTAAAAAAAAAGTCCAACTGTGTGTAACAGTCATATTATATCATTACCCCCCCCCCCCCCAATAAAGCCAAACTGTGCAGAACAGCCATGAAGACTAACATTATATAACAGCCCTAATACAGGCCAAGTAGACACAATAGCTGTATTATATCATTAAAACACGTGTTAAATGTGATGAAAATAATGGCTATTTTCTATTTAGTTATATTTTATAGTTGCTATGGTAATCAAAGTATATATTTCAGAATACAGATCAGTTTTTTACAGTCTAATGTTTTAAGTGAAGATTGGATGAGATAGTTGTAAAAACTTTGACTTCCAGACAGTATGCCCGTAAACATTCTGGCCAAGTTTAGCGAAGAGAGAATGAAATCAGTTAAACTTACAGAGCAGACAGCTATTATGGACCTAGCCGTACAAGTTTACATTAGATGTCTTATCAAGACAGGCATACAAACATATTACTAACATTGGTAATATCATAAAATATACACACAGAGCATGACATCACTACATGAAACTTCTTTGTTTGAGGCAAATTGATATGTAACTCAATTTTCTATTTGAAATGATTGATTCAAAACAAAGATTATTATAAATTGTCATTTTAAATAAATTAATTTGAGTGAATTGAAATTATCATAAAAACAATAAATTTTAAGTGAAAGACAAAACTGAGTTAAACAATTTTAACATAATTCATTTACTGTATACAACTTAACACTGGTGCCAATTCTATTTTAATTTGTCAAAGAAATCTAACTCTTGTGGGCCTAAATCACATTTTTTTTTAGTTTTTAGTTACTTCCCTTGTTACATTGTCTTAAACCTGTTCTTTCTTTTTGTTTATATAGAGTTTTACGCCATGGTCAGTAGCAGAGCTCGAATCCACGACCCCCTATCAGTGAGAAGTTACAGTGATTTGAAGTCAGCAACCTTAACCACTCGACCATGGAGGCAGGTTTCTTACACCTGTAAGTGTGTTTGAGTTATATGATATCTAAGAAAAATTTATCAATATATTTAAAACAAATACTGACAGATAAATTATGTACCATGGTCCAAGTTTATATACAAAGCTGACTCCTGTATAACTAACAACTTGTCAGGTATCCCATGACTCTCAATTGCTGCTGTTGGATAGAAGTATCTATGATACAATGGAAGTCAGGTTTTCCCTCATTTTGTTCCTGAATAAATAATAATTATTCAATACAGATTTATAGTTAAGAAAAACAAGCATTTCATGGATAGTAATTCACACGCAAGCCATATAGTAAGTTTCACGCAGTTCTCATAACAGGTTCAAAGTTGCTTAAATGTGGCGAAACTATCTCCATCTCATGGTTTAAAACTGTTTACATGTAGCTATCGTGTACCAGTAGTGTCAGAAAATCTACTTCCAAGAATGTACTAAATAATTATGTATCCCAAAATTTCTGATAATACAAATTTAATGTACATTAACTAGACAATGTATGTTAAACCTATGTTCGCTCATAGTTGCCCAAATCCCTGTGAACATTGACAGAAGCTACAGACCAGGTGTGCAACTTTATCATTCATTACTTAATTTGTACTGTACACTGTCAGATTGTATAAACACAAGATGTGCTGTAAAACCAAAGGATTATCGAAACTCAGCAATACCTATATTTTACAAGATGACTTAACTAACCATGATTACAAATAGTCATGAGAGTCTTATTGTTATATTTTTTGTCTGCTAGAGATCTTTTTTTAATTACTTTCATGAATACCAGTGAAAGGGCAAGTCATCTTCACTTATCTATTTTATTTATAATTGCAGAAAGATGAGGGCCAAGACATGCCTTATACAACAGAAGTGGAAGAACTCCTATCGCAAGAAAACAATTCCATTAAACTCTGTGATATCAAATCCCATCAAACGTTCATTCAAAACAACATCACTAAAGTCATCTTACCTTTATAATTATGAAGCTTCAGAAGTGAACAAGAAATGGAAGGTTGGGTCATCGAGGTGCCTATTCCAGGAAGGCTGTTCTGCATCCATTTTACAGTTTTACCTTGCACACTGTTATGAAGTATACGTTATTAGAAATGATTATAAAATCACGAAAGTATAGTAATCACAGATTTAACAGGTAATGCGAACATACAAACTTACAATAATAAAGGTAAACATAGAAATTGAAGAACAATATGATGTTTTTAGACTTACAATGTACAATGTAATAAGAAAATGAGATAATATATATACATATATATTATAAGTTCACTTTTACAAATTTTGACTAGAAAAAGTATATGAATTTTTAAACATGTGATCTAAAACAGTAAAAAATCAGTTCTTATCTAATCTCTGATGTACGTTAACTGACTTATTTTTAACAATTATAAAATAAAACAATCATGTCACAATTTCTCATAACCTTAAACAAGGTCAGCTACTTTGTTACAACATTTTTTTAAAAGTACTTCTGCATGCATCATCTTGAATGCTGTGTCAGGCTAGACCAATATGTGAACCGCTTTCTGCAGGAAAAAGTGTAGTTCTTCTCACCCATGTGCATAGCCTTGTGGTCTTCAAATTGTTTGTTCAGGTGAATATTCATGTTGCAGGTGTCACATATGTATGTTGCTGTATAGCAGATCCACACAGCACTTGTACGGGGCTTGGCCAGTTCAAATGGCTTCTCTCCTGCGCCAATATTCATAGCTCCGATATACTTTTGAACTGTTTCCGCAAGTTTACATACATGCAAGTTGTTCATCCTGAAACATTTCAAAACTGTTACATGTACATGTAAATATGTTAGGTATTTTAAAGACAATAAAATGAAAGACAATATTTTGTGACAAAACGCATAAACAGAAGAGAGTCAATGGCGGAAAGGAAATTGTTGTACATAAATAAAATTTGCAAATTAAGGCTAGACTCTCAAAACATTTTCTAGACAATTCTATGACCTATTTAACTAACAAGAGGGCCAAGATGGCCCTATATCGCTCACATGACAATCACTGTTCACTCATTAAAACATTGTTTTGAACCGGTGACCTAGTTTTTGACCTCAGACGACCTATGTTCGAATTTGTCTTACATATCATTAAGACAAACATTCTGACTAGGTTTGGTGAAGATACGATCAAAATTTGACATCTACAGTGTTAATAAGGTTTTCCTAAGATTTGACCTTGTGACCTGGTTTTTGACCCTAGGTGACCCATATTTGAACTCGTCCTTAATATCATTAAGACAAACAATCTGACAAGGTTTGGCTAAGATCCAATCAAAACCATGACATTTAGAGCTTTTACAAGATTTTTACCTAAGATTTGACCTGGTGACCCAGTTTTTGAACCCAGATGCCCCATATTTTTTACCTTTTGTTTTATTGTATAATCATGTGATATTGGTTGATAAATAGTAAAATATATTTTAAACATCACTAATGATAATCATGGCATGTCTGGTATCAAAATTGCAGTCTCAAAATGTAGATTTCAATTCTATAAATTATATTTTGATATTATGATGTTAATTTACATATTAATTATACTGATGTTTTAAAATATTGCATCATAATCTTTTTGTGCTATATGGTTTGTTGAAATTGAGTATTACTTGTTTACTTTGAACTGTTATGTCAGTTTAGTATTTAGCTAAATGGTTGTGCGATTTTTTAGCACTTAAGTTGACTGAGCCAATTATGTTGTTACCGGTATATGTTTTAATATTCTAGTAAGTAATTAAGTAATCCTGTATGTTAAAGCCAATCTTTTGTTTATTAAAATAACTGTGAAAATGTAGTTTTTTGGGGAAGTCTCAAGTGTCAAAATTTGAAAAAGATAATCAATTATTAGAAATAAGCTTATTATGAATTTAGCCACACCTTCTGCAGAAAGGCCTTATAAATACTTGGGTAGTTTAGATATAGAAATTGATAGAGAAAATTATAGAAATATAGGATACATTAGTTAATATTTATTTTAAGAAACTGTCTTTGTGACAAGAAATACAATTTGTCTTTGTGACACTTTTTTTGGATACGTCTATGTGACATTTACTAAACTTTGTGTTTACTGAAATATTTTGGACTTCGATTTACTTTGTTATATCATATTAATTTAAACTTTGTGTGAATTTAGAACAAACATTTGTTGTTACTGACTGAATAAATAATATTAAAAGAAAATAGAACTTTGTGTTTAATTAACATCAACGATTTATCAGACTTGAGTATACATTACAATCTCAACATCGAGGCATCACCACACTGCAGCCACTATCGCATTGTGGTCTAGAAATACAACAATTTTTACACACGTATTTTTAGATCATAATAGATGCACTAAAAGTTTCAAGTGTGTCTCAAAATATCAAAGCTGAAGAGTGATGAATTTGGATTCTGCAGCACCTTTTATACTCAGAAATCAAATAGATCCAACACTGTTTGATGTAGGATCAAACATTGTGGGAAAAGGGGCCTCAAGTGGGTATCCTACATTATTTAAAGTTTGATCTAGTTTTTTTTAATATAACCTTATGACGTGTAATGTTTAACGTGAGCAACAATATGCAAGAATGATTTTCGAGCATCTTTTCCCTTGTTTCTTATTGGCCAAAACAAGCTTACGTGTTCGAAAATAGGTTGTACCGGTGTAGCAGTCTATTTTTTTCCCCGGCCAGTTTTTCCACGGGGAAAATTGGCCTAGGCCTTTTTTTCCCCGGGGAAAGATTGGCCTAGGCCTCTTTTTCCCCTGGGGAAAGATTGGCCAAGGCCATTTCTTCCCCCCCTGGGCAACTTTTTCCCCCCTAATAATAACATTATTGCATTATGATTCTAGGCCATTTCTCCCCCCCCCTTGGCCACTTCCCCCCCCCCCTAATGATAACAGTATTGCATTATGATTCTAGGCCATTTCTTCCTCATTTAGGCCACTTTTTCCCCCCTAATGATAACAGTATTGCATTATGATTCTAGGCCAATTCTTCCCCATCTAGGCCACTTTTTCCCCCCTAATAATAACAGTATTGCATTATGATTCTAGGCCATTTCTTCCCCATCTAGGCCACTTTTTCCCCCTAATAATAACAGTATTGCATTATGATTCTAGGCCATTTCTTCCTCCCCCCCTAATAGTACCAGTTCTAGGCCATTTCTTCCCCATCTAGGCCACTTTTCCCCCCATATAATAACAGTACTGCGTTATGATTCTTGGCTAGTTTTATCCTCTTGGCCCTTTTCCCCCTGTCTTCAGAAATACTATACATTATTGGCTAGTTTTTTCTCTCTTGGCCACTTTTCCCCTTGTCTTCAGAAATACTATACATTATTGGCTAATTTTTACCCTCTTGGCCAATTTTTCCCCTAACTTATATTAATTGGTAACATTTTTGGTCACTTTTTCCACTCTTGGCAACTCAGAAATATAAACATGAAGACATAAGTATAAAATCAGAAATATGAACATAAAGACAGAAGTATAAACCCAAAAATATGAACATAAAGACATAAGTATAAACTCATAAATATGAACCTTCAGAAGTAAGTATAAACTCAGAAGTATGGACTATAGAAGTAAATATAAACTCAGAAATATGAACTTACAGAAGTAAGTATAAGCTCAGAAATATGAACATTCGGAAGTAAGTATAAACTCAGAAATATGAACTTACAGACATAGGTATAAACTCAAAAATATGAACACAAAGACGTAAGTATAAACTCATAAATATGAACATTAAGAAGTAAGTATACACTCAGAAATATGAACATAAAGACGTAAGTTTAACTCAGAAATATGAACTTACAGAAATAAATATAAACTCAGAAATTTGAACATACTTAAGTAAATACATACTCAGAAATTTGAACATACAGAAGTAAATATAAACTCAGAAATATGAACATACAGAATTGAGTATAAATTCAAGACTTAAGTATAAACTCAGAAATATGAGAAAACAGACGTTAAGCGAAAGATGTAGATATACAAATGAAAAAATCATGGGGGAAAAAGTGGCCTGTTACACCAGGATACAAAAATACATATAAATTGAATTAAGCATCTGAAGGAGCCATTTATGTAAAAATACAAAAAAGGCTTACACCTGCCCTTTAGGACTCACTGCTAAGTTTTACATGCAGCACAAGCGCAGTCCCGACCATTCCAGAAGGAGACCATCTTCCTAAAATGGTTGAAACTTACTGTCTGCCTGAACTTGTCCGGCAGCAAGTTCCGTAGGACCGGAGCAGCATATCTGAAGCTGTTCTTACCATGTTTTAATATGTGGAATCTGTAAAATATTGGAATATCTAAAATTATAAGAATATTCTTTTTTGCATAGTAGGTCGCTTAATACAGGTGGGGCTAATTTATTAAGGATCTTTAAAGTTTCTAAAGCCATGATTCTAATTCTTCTGGTATGCAAGGTTGGTAATTTAGCTTTGTCCAGTAATTTGTCATAAGTGCATAAGTAATCATCATAAACAATATGTAGAGCTCTTTCTTGAACCTTTTCTACTTTATTTGTATTACTTTTTGTACAAAAATGCCAAGCCAATGGGCAAAAGTTAAAATTTGACAACACAAATGAATGGAATTATTCTATCAAAGTGTTTCGAGCCGTATGTTTTAGCGTAATTGCGAAAATAGATGTTGAAAATTTAATTGCCAGTTAATTTTGAATGACATGCAGATCGAGACCTTTTAACGATTTTTTGATATTTGATAAAATTATTTGTGATGGAACTAGGCAGGGGGTACACTAATTACGTCATATTATGAAAACCATTAGAGTCACGTAAATGACATCTTCACACATTTTTTATAAAAGTATGTTATTTTTTCTGCAATATATAGATTTTGAGAAAATAATTTGTATATCTTTGATATAAACACGAAATACCCCTATATTACATTTGTATGTCCACTCACCTGACTTCCACGTTTCCATAGCAACTATGAAATAAAAAGTATCGTATCACTTTAGTCAGCAAACATTATCACATGCACTTCATAAAAAAGAACATTGAGGCAATGAAAAAGAAATTTGTGGAGTTTTTTTCAAATTTAATAAAGGAATTTGTTTTGTTGCTATGGCAACAATACTCATTTCATAACAATTTGAATCATGTTTTTGGAGAAGAAACATCAAATATATTGTACTGTCAAAATATCTAGGAAATCTGACACAGGGCCATTTTAGGCCCTATTAAGTGAAACTACCTCTTTCTTGAAGATATAATACAAATGATAGTGAACAACTCTACCTCTATTTTGTCATGTTTTTATTGTAGACAGAGATTGTCCCTTGTTGTGTGGATAGACATTAATTCTGTAATTTTTTCAACATCACCAACATAGTACTATCCCACAGCTTCATTTCCAAACTAGAAGCCCAAGGGCAACATGTCGAGCCCCTGTTTAGCCAGCTTGTGATCTTGACCTTTGAACTACAAGTATGGGTGATATTCATGACACATCATTTCATTGAGGTAAACTTTAATACCAATTTATTTAAAAATCCTTGAATGCAAACAGAAGTTACAGCCCAGACAAGGAAAATATATTTGACTGAATGTGTAATCTTGACCTTTGACCTACAAAAATCTGGGTGTTGCCCAAGACACATGGTCGCATTGTATTATGGCAAGTAATTTTTAAATAATTCAATGCATAAGGGAGACACAGCCCTGACAAGGTGTATAATGATTATTTTTTATGTTTGACCTCTAAGTGTCACCTTGACCTTTGAGCTAGAGACCTTGATCTTACACACTGCACACCGCCTCATGGTGTTTTACAATTATGCCAAGTTATCTTAGAAAGTTTCTATGCATAAGGGAGATGTAATATAATTCAATAATCTATCAAATGTATGGGTATCTACCATAAATTGCCTAGAACTATTTTCTGGTAAAATATAACATAGACAAAAAAATAAATCATTATCTAAACACAAAGCCGCTTGATTAATTTTGACACATAAGATATCATCTTGACTCGTGAAAACTAAAGTATCACTTGTTACAAATTTATCCCTCAAATATACAACTATACCACCAGACGATCTCTTACTAGACGACTTATTTTCTGTTCTATTTAAAATAAAATGTTCAAAATGATCAACATGTAAATCTGTCATATCATTCGACCAAGTTTCAGTAAACAATACAATATCATGATTTTCAAACACAGATTTTAATTCAGGAGACAGTAATCTATTTGTGCGTCTGCTAATAAGTCCTTGTACATTTAACAGCGCACAACGAAGCGTGACCTTCCTGTCGTGTCTCTACTTACTATTCTCTCTGTCCATACTCAGTCCATTGGTACACAATTGATTGTTTACATCTAGTTGATTAGGGGAAAACCCAGGTGTATCACATGACTAAACACTACTATTTTTAGCAGCAGATAGAACACGTGGGCTGTCATCACATGTTTTACTTACACTTTTCTTTCGGTACAGCATAGCTGACTGGGATCGTTTATTCGATCTTGCTGTAGACTGCGACACATTCGATCGACCACGAATAGGTCCACTATCTGTAGGTGGTTGTAAAGTAGGATTGGTTGCATCACAGTGTAAGGATTTAACACTTGTTTCTTCAGATAGTGGAAGGGCAACATTCATTTTAACACTAGCACTTACAGGATTTGGCTTTACAAACACAGATTCACAATTATCAGCACTTTACACAACACTTTCCCGAGAATAAACACCAGCAGTACTTTGTATAAGTTTTGATGGCTCATGTTCCATTTGCGTTGACCCATTGGAGGCCTCATGACCTGATTGATGAATGCGATCAGTTGACTGTGGCATCATAGTTTCCGCCTGGTTAATATACTGGTGTACGTTTGGTGATTTCACCGGTTTAATGGCATCAATGTATTCAAGCCTATTGGATCCTATGTAGTGATTCCACTCTGGCAGTTCGTCACATACTACTCGGCCATCGTGTAACAGTTTAGCTGGGTATAGATATGTACTCTTGATCGTGGATAGTCTGTCCTGAGCTCTTTCAGTTTAGGCCAGATACGAGCACGAGCCTCTTGAATCTCTCTAGGGAAGTCGTAATCGATGGAGAATGGCGTACCCTTTAATAATCTAACTTTTGACATAATCAATTCAGTGTCCGTAAAATCTCTGAAGTTTACTATGATTAACCTGTTTTGAAATCTATGTGCATGGTTCGGCCTACCAAGCCTGTGAGCCCGAGAAAGATAGATGTCACATGATTTAATATTCAGTCTATTTCTTAGAAAATCTCTAATAACCATAGTACAGTTCTCACCTGCATTTTCAATAAATCCACGAAATATAAGGTTATTCCTCCTGGATCTTGCCTCCAAATCAATTGACTTATAAGCCAGAGTTTTCATAAAATTAGTATGAATATTAGTCACATTAACCACCTGATTCACTTTTTCACTCATACCACTAATATCCTATTGAAATTTTCGGATAATCATGCTGTTATTCACCTGTTCATTTCTAATGAATCTTAGTTCATCAAACATATGTACTAGTTTATGCTCCAGTGAGCTGCTCACAAAATCATCCCTCGATATTTGATTTGACATGATTTTCTACACACACCACTATCGCGCTCATTGAAAATTTCAAACCTGTTTTTCACAGGCACCTGCGGTTGAGAAAAATCTACAAAATTCTCCATATTCGACGATTTCCAGTCTTCAAAAGATCGTAAACACAAACTCCAACACTAATGTCAAAATATATCCAAACTATAGTATAACAATGTTTATTGAACGTTCATTAATCCATTATAAAATTATTTTTATCAGAGCCTATAAATTTCGACTGACCGGTGACATGTCACGTGATTATGCCTGTATATTCTCATTTGACGTGACACAGTTAATGGTTGGACTGTATTGATCTTCACCTACAGCATGACTGTCAAATGGGATTATGCCAGTCTTCTTGAATGCAGACCTAAGATTGGAGTTTGACATTGCAGACACATATGCATAAGAAGCAAGAGAAGATACATTGTATCTAGTAATTTTAGAGGCAGGATTGTGTCTGAGAAAATGATGGCACTTGGCATTATATATCTGTTGAAGGGGGCCGTAGCAACCAATGTCCAGCAGCTGCAAGACATGACTTGTGCGAGCGGGTAACACAAAAATAATAACATTATTTTTCTTGGCCCATTCTAATACAGGAACATTAATATGGGACTTGTGTCCCTCCAGTATGATAAGTAAAGGCTGGAGTTTGTCTGTATGCTGGACATACTTGATGAAGTGTGACTGCAAGTATTTCAGAAACACACCCGAGTTGGACCATCCAGACGGCGACATAGTACCATCAGAACCAGGAGTAGCTCCAGCTAATAGGTCGTCATTCATGCGTTGCCCTTTGAACACAAAATAAGGTGGAATCTGTGTTCCAAGGGCATTTCCACATCCTATTATGGTTGTAACTGAAGATCTTGACGATGTGATTGAAGGTACTTTGGAATTACCAGTAACAATATACGGAGGAAAATGTTCAGTTTGCACGCCCTTTTCATCTATATTATAGATACATTCTGCTTTATTCATTAGTTGTTGTTCTCCAGAACAGCTTGCAAATTCATGAAATAATCACTAACTGCCTCTTTTGATGTACATGCAGCCCTGTAGTTACTAAGAGCTCTAGGTTTTACAACTCGTAAATCCCGCCATCTATCCCTGAATCCCTTAAACCACCTGAAGCTAAGAGGTTTGTCCTTTGGCCTTTTCCCAAGATACATGGTAAAGTTACTGGCCTTATCTAGGATTTCGTTGATGGTAAAACCATAACCTAGCTGAACCATGGATTATATATGATCCACAAATTTGGCCTCTTCTTCCAGACTGAAGATAGGGGAAGGGCCTGGTTTCAAAGTTTCAGGATCAATGTGTCCCTTTACACGATCACGCAGTGTAGAATGTGGAACCCCATATTGTCTAGTAGCAGTCTTTATAGGGGTACGGGTCTCTTTGACAAACTTATAAGCATTGACCAGTGCAGTAGGTGAGTAGCTACCATTCTTCAAGACCCTTTTGGTTGGTTTAGGCTGAAAAAACACACAAAAACTTCGTTTAAATTAGGCAAGAATAATGAGAAAATTGTAAGTCATTACACAGGAAATGCACGTAACGTATTTTATAGAACGTAAGAAATGAGCTGGACTGTAGATAAGTAACTGTGCTATAAATAAACATCACATGATTGTCACGTGACTTTTTGACAGCTGTCAGATCGGCTGCCTGTCCTCCAATATTTTTTTTTTCAAAAAGACATATTCCTGGTAAAAGAACGACTGGGATTGATAGGGGAGTAAAAGTAATAGCAGTTTTAACATTTTTTCAATTATAAGAATAAAAATGCATCGTTTTACCTTTTTTAAATGCATTTTCTTCTTTGACGGCAACGAGCGTCTTGTGTATTGACAAAACACCGGAACTCACAAAGTGATGGCGTCATGTGCGTGTTAAGAACAAAACAACATGCGAAAGATCAAAAGGTTCGAGAATTGGTACGGTTCGAGATCAGGTACTTATAATGGTTTTCACACTGCTAGAAAATAACACATTCTTTGATTCCCAATAACGCTATGAACTGCATTATTACTAAAGGCATTGTGTAAACATAAATTCGTCATTCTTTACTGTTAATATGCAACAAATAAAGTGATATGTATCGCAATACAGCATGCAATATTGTGATATATCGTGATACGCTTTAAAGGTGCGATACCCAGCTCTAATTAATAGCATAATTATTAGTATATGAACCTTACTTGTAATTAGTTTGTGAATAGTAAAGATGCAAACATTAATTATACAAAAAACACATAATAAGAAAGTTGTACAAAATGTGTACATTAACTGTATACTGTAAAGTACAACCAACTTAAGTTTAAATTTGCAACATAATAAATTACAATATTTGTACAATGAAACTCAAATATTGGCCAACCTTTGTAATTCTGCCTATGACTGCTGAGAGAGATGTGACAGCTAGTATAGCTTCATTGAAGTCAAATATTGGATTGGATCATTGCCCGTTGTTCTCAATGGTTTCCTTAATGTCAGTCTGAGGATAGCAATGTAATGCCAAATTATTGTCTGAGTTGATGTTGGATAGCTGAAACATAAGTTAAATATGGCTATAGGAATCATACCAAAATGTCTTAGAATCACTCTTTACTAAAAGACAATTATTAATTAATTATTATTTATTATTTCCTAATCATTATAATCAGCAGCAATTGTTTCATCTATTTATAACAATATCTACATCAGTAAATAATGATTCTTTACTCATGCATCAATGAATCATTATTCCTATATATATAACATTAAGTTACCTTTAATTTTTATTTTTTATTTTGAGTGATCTCCCTTTAATTGCTAGGTATAACTGCTTATTAACATTGGTTGATTCCAATATTCTGACATTTTTAAAATTTAGCTACTTTGGTATGATTTCTTATCACATCCAAACAATAATTCTGCATATAATAGGACTGTCAGATATAGCTTTATACTCTTTCATGATGTAGATGGTTATTCATACATCATACATCTATTTGTTACAAAAATAATGAACTGTATCATTTACAAAGCACAAATAACTTGTTAACTGAAACAGATTGAATCCCAAATTTCAAATATATTTGTACATTGTCAAAATTAAAAGAAATGCAACCAAAAATAAATGACAATAATTGAGTACTTCAAGAAAACTTGACCAAGAAAATCCTACTCAGATAGCAACCTGAGCAGCACATTATCTTAGGGACATGTAGCTATGATGGGAAATATGGTTAAACAAATACCTGCAGATCGTTTCCAAATTCTCTTTCATTTTAGCATTAGCTGTATTAAAAATGAAGTCCAAGAACTGAAAAAGTAAAGGTAAAAAGGTAAAGGATAGGTTTATAGTCTGAAATTATATACATATTCAACCGACTTTCACAAGTTACCCCCCGATCACTGGGGAATAGGTCGTCCGTTAACTCGGCGCCATAGGCAGCCACGGAACATTGACTTATTTCCCTCACAGGTATCCATTTAAACACCTGGGTGGAGAGGAACAAACGTGGGATGAATTTTTTGCTCAGAAAAATTCCAATGGTCCGGGCGGCATTTGAGCCAGGGACCTTACGATCTCAAAACAAGCGTCCTACCACTGGACCACCGCTCCTACAAGTAATACATAATTATATATAGATTTCATTTGAATGATAAGACAACATGTCCAACATATTTCACACAAAACTGAAACAAATATTTAGTTATATATACACAAAATATAAATGTTCAGTTCTTTAACAAGAGGGCCAAGATGACCCTATATCGCTCACCTGAGAACAACTACACCTTAATTAATGACTAGGTAATATAGTTTTAATCTCATATAACCCGTTTCTACATTGATTTTTGAAAAACAGCCACTGATGAGATGCAATTTTCGTCAGCCAAACCTAATTTTATTCCTTTAGGCTTCCTCACAGTCTAAGTAACTTTTATACAATGATATAAAAAAATGATAAAAGACATATTATTAATATTACCTAATTTTTAGATAAAATTCCTGTTTGTTTTTTCATTTGTTGTGTTTCTCCCCATTACAACTCACCATAGAAAAGAAAAAAGATATATATTATTACCAAATATGTGAATGTAAATATTCCTGTTTTTTTCCCCATCTTTTGTTTTTTCTTATTATTATCTAATATGTGAATAACGCTTTGTTCTCTTTTCACTTGCTGTTTTTCACCTCATTAAAAATAAAAAGATCACCATAGAAATTATATTGATGTGGGCCTATAAACTTTTGTTACATAATATGTGAAAAATGTTCCTGGTCTCTTTCTTGCTGTTTTTTCCCATGAGTGCCATAAAATAATATATATAAATTACAGTTACATAATACGGTATGTGAAAAACGTTGCCGTTCTTTCTCTTGAAAAAATGTTCCTATTCTTTTTATTGCTGTTTCCCTTCCCCATGATTACCATAAATGATATTGATGTATAAATTATTGTTTCAAAACATGTGAGAAACGTTCCTGTTTTTTCTCTGGCTGTTTTTCTCTCCGTGATTACCTTTAGAGATTAAATGATATATAAAATATTGTTACATAATATGTGAAAAACGTTGCCGTTCTTTCTCTTGAATTAATGTTCCTGTTCTTTCTAATGCTGTTTTTCTCCCAATGATTACCATAAAATGATATAGATGTATAAATTATTGTGTCGTAACATGTGAAAGATGTTCCTTTTCTTTCTCTTGTTGTTTCTACCCTCATGAGTGCCATAAAAATATTACATGTATTGCCATTGTACTGTTTGATTGTGCCATTATCTGCACAAGTGTATGTATAAAATTCATGCTCACTCCATTCTGTATCAACTTTAACATGCTTTCGCTTTCATCCAGACTTACTCTAAAATCCACATCTGCACTCACTGTCTCACACAAACATGGCTCTCATAGACAGAAACAATCACACAAGATGCATTCATACATGTATAAGGACACTACTTTTTCCATTAGTGCTTCTTTTGGTACCAACAAGTATATCAATTATTAGCCATTATGAAAAACTCGGTTATTATGAGATTCGGTCATTCTGGTTGGCTGTCCAGCTCATCCATAATGAAACCATTGCTTTAGTCTATAGTTAATTAATAAAATTGTCAATAAGTGAGTGTTTTCATAACGGCCTTGTTATTGGGCTTCAGACAGTCATATTAGCCCTCGGCCTTCGTCCTCAGACTAATATGATGGTCTTCAGCCCAATAACAAGGCCGTTAAGAAAACACTCACTTATTAACATTATAATAATAGCATAATCCTGTATACATGTAAAGAAACATTCAAATATCTTTCTGGGAAGGACATTAATGTCAGATGTAGATACATGTATATATATATTCTTTTCTATGTACATAGAATTTGTATTGTAAAATGTTTTGTATATCTCATCAAGACATATGGGATCATTGTAGATGAAAAATAAGAACCTTGAAATAATGAATACATTTGAAGCATTGATTGTGGAGTTTTTTCTTAAAGCAGATTAGCGAAAATCGGACAAATCACCCGAACCGTACTGTAGTCATTGTAAGAATTTTGCAGAATTTCAATGTTAGTGCTAATACCATTGCTGGTTATTATAATGTAAAGAACATAATTTGTTGTCTTTCGTTTAGATTTGAAACAATGCACACACAGACCGATAAATGTTCTTTTTCTATTTTAAAAAGAAGTCAATTATTAGCTTTTTGTGAAAATAAAAATAATTATTGGTAACAACACTAAAAATTGTATATAAATTATACCTTTTACAAATGTAATACCAAGTTCATGAAAATTATTCCTTCATGGCCATATTTTAGCCTATGTATTTGTATGTATTTATTATGTTCATTGAACCCACTGTAATTGTGGAAAACCCATACTGGATTTAAAAAATTTTCATATTTGTTTTTCATCCACCTTTTTACATTTTTTCACCACCTCATATATATTGTCAGTTCCTGTCTTCTCTATAAGATCATTAATTGAGCAGGTGTCAAACCAGTATAATAAAAAGAAAGAAAATAATTAAAAAATATCCATTTAACTTTTATTCAACTCCAATAATTTTCTTACTGTTTGTCCTACCTTTACAAAATTTACACCAATAGAAAGGTTATAAAATTATGCACAACTTTTATATTCACACAGATTTGATCAGATTAATAATTAACATAGTAACAAGTGATGTAATAGACAGCTGTCAAAACAGAAGCATTTTCTCAATAACCTCTATGCAGATGCATGCATGGTGTACCGTGCTATGAGGTAAAGGGTTATATGTATATTTTGTACCTAACAATTTTATTTAACCCACATATATTTATTAGATGAAAATTATATAAAGTTCTCTTTAAACAATGTATGATCTAAGAATTTACTCATACAATTGTCGGGGCCTTAAGAGGTGCCAAGTAAAGGATTTTTGTAAAATTTGACCATTTTTCGAGTGAAAAATCTTCAATAGCGAGTTTAAAATACCTTTAAAGGTAGTAAAAGCATACATTTTCTGTTAGCGTGTTGAGTTGCCCACACGTTGCACTATATATGAGTTAAATATTTTGTACTGCATTGCAATAACATGGAAGTTTATAACATGCGTTGGAAAATTCGAATTGTCGAAGTTCTTTCCCTTCTATATATATACGGGTTACATGGAAAAAAAATTTTTCGTGACAAACCCCTTAATTTGGTTGATAACATTGTTTTATGAATAAGTATCTATTTGCTAGCATGATTATAATGTTTATTTACTTTGATTTGCTTACAAAAAAACGGAATTATATTATAGTCTTTCCCAAATATTAGAAAATTAATGTAACCATTGGACACAGCTGCCACCGCTAAATCACACTGGACACAAAAATGAGTGTTGCATGTGTGGCAGTCAATAATGTTAATAAAACAGAACAGGTTACTTGGAAATGCAGCTCAAAGCAGGTAGTAAACTCTACCTAAGTGTGGTAAATACACAACATGTACTTTCACTATTTCAATACTTTGTATATATATATAAAGAAATTCACAAAAAAATTCAAGTGTCCACTGTGACCTTGACCTTCGAGCATGTAACACAGTTTTTGCACTTGACACATTGTCCTGATAAACTTACGAGCCCGACATGAACATATACAGTTGAACCTGCCTTAAGCGACCACTCAAGGGAGAACAAAAATATGGTCTCTGAAGACAGGTGGTCTCTTAACTAAGGACTGGAGTTACATACTATGAAATAATACGAAACCATGTACATTTAAAACAAAGACAGTTAAAGGGCAACGCAATGTTGACTTTTCAAGCACTTAGTCGTGTAGAAATATTAAAGTTATGATGATTCCTGCATTTTAAAAAAAAAATCCACCATTTAACAAAAATATTGGTGATTTAATATTGTCATTTAGTGATTGCATGAGCGAATCTCCTAGGGCGCCGCCATTTTGAAAGAATAGTCACATATTGTGACGTCATATTTCATAAAATGTAAAAGCCAGTATACACCCGTTCTGCGAGCACTATTATAAAAGATACGGCCTTGAAAGATATTGTATTGTATATTGTATTATAAATGACAATATTTTTTTACACTTATCCAAATTAATGGTAACTAGCCGTTCGGTACAAACAATTTAACATTGCTATTCGTTTTGAATTTATACAAAAAAGATGTGATTGGTGGTGTGACAAACTTCAGTTTATTTCGAAAATGATTAATTTTTTTATGTCATACCGACGTAATAATTATTGATTGTTTAAATGTGCATGAACGCATTATATGTTATGATGTTTGAACAAATAATTATGGTGCAAGTATTTTGTCTGTATAATAAAAAAAAAAGATGAAAATAAGATTGTTAGTGATATTTCATAATGGAAAATTAATAATAAACAGAAACATTTCATGAGATCAAAATAAAACTAAGTATGAGTTTTATATGTAATTCTTAAATCGTTTTACTGATAATGTAAAATATCTGATAATGATTTAATAATTCTTTCAAATTATAGACAACTGCATGACACTACTTGTTTATTTAGTCTACCTCAAGTACCTAAAACAATAACCAAGGTCCCAATTTGCTACTATTACTCCAATTTCACATGAAACTTCAATTAACAATCAGATAAGCGGTAAATTACACATCACCCTGTCTCAGCAAGTTTTATGACACTGAAATATGCACAGGACAATGATATGTGGAGACAGCTGACTTCAAAAAGAAACACTGACAGACATGTGTAATATGGCAAAACCATGTGTGGTCGTGTGATCAACTGATTAGCGACTTTTCATTGGTTGATCAATTAGAACTATGACCTAGAACATTATTTTTCAACAGAAGTGTAATAAGTCTATGATGCAATATTATGTCTGATTCTTGTTGTCTTGTGATGTAATTTTCATCAGTGTGTGAGATATTGATTTTTAAAGTGAGCGTACTGAAGGTGGAAAATAAATGTGTAGTGATTATGGATTGACAGTCTGAAAGGTAATTTAGGCAAAAGTTTAAGAAGTAACTACACATGCTTTTATGTTTGTTATATGATTATCAAGCATTTACGTATATCATATTCTACTTTTCCCGAAAATAATGGCAAATTTCCAGATTTTCCGTGCTTTCCCGAAAATCACACCAATGATGCTATATATATTACCCCGCAATACATAGTTCCCACATCTACAATAATTACCTCCCTTGGTGGCCATCTTGAAAGTCTAATTTGACTAGCATTGATAGAGGATATTTATATTTTTATTCTGATAATTGTAAATATAGAATTTTCATGTGTGACAACTACATTTTCTTAAACCTGATATGCCTATGGTTTTTCCAACTTCATGATTAAGTTATATTTTGTAAATTGAGTTGTTTATAACCACTTTTTTTGTTTTTTTTATTAAACACATAAGAAATTTGACTTTCAAGATGGCCGCCAATTGAAAACAAGGGAGGTAAATATTGTAGTTGTGGGAACTATGTATTAAATGTGCAATACTGTTTAACTCCCAACTCAACAAACAATATAACTGTGCGTCATACACCACTTTGTATAGATGTGATAATTATAATAATCTTCAGTGATATTTTAATCTGTAAATTACCTTTTACATGTTTGTATATAGATAGATTTACGATGGAAATGGTGTAAGAAAATACAACCAATTATAATGTTTGTCGCACTTCGTAGTGTTTGATCTTAATTCTTATAAATGAAATATTACTATAATCAGGGATGCTATATTTTCACGTCAGTATTTTTCACGCAATTTATAAATATATAAAAATGTTAGTATTAGTTTATATCACTATAAAAATGGATTTACAGAGTGTAGAATGGAAAATTAAGCTTTGATTCTATTGAAGAATTTTGTGGCTGTGAAAATTTTGTTTTGGTGGATAACGTGGAAGAATATGTTGGCTGTGATTCTAAAATACAAATGCGTGATTTCCTAAGCTTATTCCTCACAATTAAAGGCGATATCTATAATAATCAACCATTCTCTTTCACTCTTGCTTATTCGCCATATCCATGTTTGTGAAATATGACGTCACACACACCTGTTAATTGATTGTAAATGGGTAAAATGGCGGCGCCCTGTACTCTTTCAGATAGCCAAGTTTCTACGATTTTTTTGTAAAATATCTTCAATGTGCGTATTTTAACGCTCAAATGATTTAATTTTTTCAGAATAATAATGAATAATTATTTAAATGAGATTAATTCATAATTAGGGTTGCGTTGCCCTTTAAAACATTTTATACTGAGACAAATGTAACAGTAACTTAGGCCATACCAAATCGTTTTTTTAGCTCACATGTCACAAAGTGACAGGGTGATGTTTTGTGATCAGTCTTCGTCTGGCGTCCGGCGTCGTGCGTCATCAAACTTTACCTTGTGAACACACTAGGAGCCATAATTTTAGCTCAGTTTTCGCAAAACTGAGTCAGAATGTTAATATTGACAAAATCTCACACGAGTTGGATATTGGGCCATTTGGGGTCAAAAACTAGGTCACCAGGGCTTAATAAGGGAAAACCTTGTAAACACTTTAGAAATCACTGTTTTTATTGGATCCTCATGAAACTTTGTCAGAATGTTTATTTCAATGATATATATCGTTGGTCAAGATTCATAATGTGTCATTTCCGGTGAAAAACTAGGTCACTAGGGCAAATTGCTGGAAAACCTTGTGAACACTCTAGAAGTCATTGTTTTAATTGGATCATCATGAAGACTTGTCTGAATGTTTGTCTTTATAATATCTTGGTTGAGTTCGAACATGGGTCATCTGGGGTCAAAAACTAGGTTGCTAGGTCAAATCTTATGAAAAACCATGTTAACACTGTAGATTTCACAGTTATAATTGGATCTTCACTAAACTTAGTCAAATTGTTTGTTTTAATGATATAATGGTCAAGTACAAATATGGGTCATCTTGGGTCAATAACCAGGTCACCAGGTCAAATCTTACGAAAACTTTGTTAACACTGTAGATGTCACAGTTTTAATTAGATCTTCACCAAAACTTGTCAGAATGTTTGCCTCAATAATATGTGGGTCAAGGCTGAACATGGGTTAGCCGGAGTCAAAAACTTGGTCATGAGGTCAAATCTTAGGTAAAAACCTTGTAAAAGCTCTAAATGTCATGGTTTTAATTGGATCTTGACCAAACCTTGTCCGATTGTTCGTCTTGTTCGTGATTAAGGACAAGTTCAAATTTGGGTCACCTAGGGTCAAAAACTAGGTCACAAGGTCAAATCTTAACACTGTAGATGTCAAATTTTGATTGTATTTTCACCAAACCTTGTCAGAATGTTTTTCTTAATGATATGTAAGACAAATTCGAACATAGGTCATCTTGGGTCAAAAACTAGGTCACAAGGTCAAATCTTAGGAAAACCTTGTCTATGCTGTAGTTTTCATGATTTTGATTGGATCTTCACCAAACCTTGTCAGAATGTTGTCTTAATGTTTGTCTTAATTATATGTAGGGCAAGTTCTAACATGGGTCATCTGGAGTTCAAAACAATGTTTTAGTGAGTGAACAGTGATTGTCATGTGAGCGATATAGGGCCATCTTGATCCTCTTGTTTTGTTTAGCATCCACCCTAAGTTTGAAAAGCTATCTAGCTATCTTGAGAGAAAAAACGATGCCCTCGAAAAAAACAAGTCACACTGACTCCTATCCTAATCACTGTCATCAGAATATGACAGTCAAATATAGCTTTCATGCATTGTCAATCATAATAATTTCCTAAAATAACTGAAAACTTGTTTGTGCAAACGAAAAAACTACAACTGAGCTTATATTTAGTGTAAATATTTAAAATTAAATTCGACCTTTACAAATCTTATTGAGTAAGTGCAGAGAATGATGTGTTTCTTAAACAGTTCTTATTTCACATAAACCCACTTCTATAACCCATGAAATACAGTTTTTATAGCGCGATCATGACACATTACCGCTAAGTGTTTTTTTCCTGCTCCAAAGGCTAAAACCTATCCGTCCACAGACGCTAAATGGAGAAACGATTTGGTATATGGCCTAAGCATTTAAAAACAGTACTTAGGGTGGATCGCGGGTTTCCTCCAGAAAAATGGTAATTTTTTTAGACATCAACGTACAATAAATAAGTTTTGCAGGAACAACCTTTAATGTATTGGCTAACGCGGAAATGGATATTTTCAAATGATATTTCCATGGAAATCGGTAAAAAGGTGCCATCTAGCGGAGTGATATATTTCGTTGATTTTCGCGTTATTTCCTGTATTGCTCCGATAATATTGTGTATTAAGTTATGCAATTTACATAACTGCAATGCTGGATCATTTACAACTCCTGAAAAGTCAATCATGTTACATTTTGCTGTCATTAAATATTGAAAGACGTCGAGTGAACTCTGTAGGGGTGACAATTTACAATGCCATAAAATGAGACATTTTTTTCTTGGTCGCGTCAACAGTGAAAAAATGGCCCGATGAATTTTTTTTAAAACACAGTAGAGATTCTTAAAATAATTTGAGACTTCAAAAAGATAAAAACATATGGTCACCGACTTCGTTTTCGCGCCATTGAAACTTATTTAAACACGGAAAAAAACTAAAAACGTTGCCATAAAATTCAAGATTGATGTGATGTTAAGCCAAAATATGTCAGTAACAACTAAAAGTCGCAACGTCACGTCGATCTTGTATAAAAACGTTGACGTTTTTAGCCTTTTTCCAAGTTTAAATAAGTTTCATTGGCGCGAAAACGAAGTCGGTGACCATATTTTTTTATTGTTTTAAAGTTTTCTAAATTGTACAAAGAATCTTTTCTGTATTTTAAAAAACAATTCATCGGGCCATTTTTTCACTACTGATGCGACTGAGAGAAAAATGTCTCATTTTTGGCATTGTAAATTGCTACCCCTACAGAGTTTGCTCGACGTCTTTTAATATTTAATGGCAGCAAAATGTAACATTACTGATTTTTTCGGATTTGTAAATGATCCAGCATTGCAGTTATGTAAATTGCATAACTTAATACAAAAGATTATCCGAGCAGTACAGGAAATAACGAAAAATATATCGCTCCGATAGGTGCGCTTTTTGAACGGTTTCCATGGAAATATCATTTGAATCTATCATTTCTGCGTTAGTCAATACCTTAAACGTTGTTCATGCAAAACTTATTTATTGTACGTTGACGTCTAAAAAATGACCATTTTTGTGGAGGAAACCCGCAATCCACCTTAAAAGTACAAAAAAATATTTTTAAAAATTTAAACATTAATCATTCAAAAATGATTTATAAAACAACAATACATGTGCTTTTAAATGTTCAGTTACTTTTCTGATAAAAAATCACAGTTTAGAAGAACAGATAGCAAATTTCTGAGTTTGCTCCTGAAGTGTTTATTTATTACAGCCATTCTCTAAATTTAAATTTTCCAGTTTGCCAACATTCTTTTTGTTCAGGTGATATTAACAATCACACATTCACACAAACACACAAACTCGCAGGAGGATTTGACAGCAGTCGCATAAGACAGAAGGTCGCTCGTTAAAGGTGGTCGGAAGGAAAGGTTTTATATATACTGTACTTTCATTATAATAAATTATACAATATATTTCCTGGCGGTGGCATAAAATACAGGTTAAACTGGCTGATTATTGTTAATATACCAAAAAAGCATAGCTACAATCACCAGATATCTAAGCTCTAGAGACTATAGTTTCTGAAAAGATGAATCGGGAAGTACAGACGTTTCTCAACCAAATGGTGCTGAATTGACGGAACAATTGGACACAACTATACTGTGCTCAGATGCAGAGAACTTTGAAAAGGTAGATGACGTTACCAATGAAACAATAAAAGAGACCGTAGTACAATTACAAAAGCTTCTTCCATCCATCACATCTACACTAAATGCCTGTATAGACATCTTCAAGACTGGGTCACCTTTTTTCAAATGGTGGATATTGGCAAATTCGTTGCAAATCACGCTTGGATTGACAATTACAGTATAACATTGCTATAGAGACTAGTTTGAATACTAATGAAAAAGACAATGGTGGTAACGAATCAGAGAAATGTAATCAAACATTTTAGATAACAGCAGATTTCAAAATTGTTCAAACTCCTAAATTGTATAAGTATGTGCCTAAATCATAATACAGTTATTAAATGATAAGACCATCTGACCATTTTAACTGTTCTCTTCAGACCATCATACATACATAGATAACTGCCAACTGCAAAATATTACTTAGTAATTAATATACATAATTGACTTCAGAGCGAAACATCCACACATTCTGTTATTAACATATACAAGTTTATAAGTTTATTTCAAGTCAGTATATAAAGGCCTCCAGCCCAAAATACATAATACATACAATTTTAACATAATAACATAGCTGAGTTCTGTCAATGATACAGAGTATTAAGTACAATATTTAAACATTCATTATTCTATCAACAAATTGAGCAATTTTATGGATGGTTGTACAGTCTTCAGATTTCAACAACATATAAAAGTTTTCTAACTTCCTATCAGATGTATACCAGTTATATAAATATTGATCTCGAATATTACTTAATCTTCTACAGTGAAAGAATACATGGAATTCACATTCTACGACAGCAATATCATAGTTTTCATAACAAAAATTGCAAATTCTGTTTTGTAGCAGAGTATGATTGTATCTACCTAATTCTATATGAAATCGGTGGGATGAAGCTCTAAAATGAGCAAGAGAACGCCTATGTTTAATAGGAAGATCAATCGTAAGATAACGTTCAGTATTAAGTAAAGTTTTAAAATGTTGGTAGTGGTAGCATCGGCTAGATTCAGTAACTGATTGGTGCCAATCTTGGGTAAAAATATCGATAAGTCTTTGACGGAAAATACGTATAAAAGTCGATATATCTCCTACTTCATGCGAAATCCATACATAACCAAATCCGTACTTAAATAAAAGATTTTTTACATGCGTAGCCCAAGTAATTCTTCCTACATTATCAAAAGATTTAAGCATATAATAACAGCGTTTTGGATATCTGTGGTCTTCCATTGATATAAGTTTACACCAATATTTAACACATGTCGTGAAATAGGTAACGCATAAAGGTAAACGTACACATTCCCCTAAAACAATACACGTGTTTGTAGTATTTTTAACACCCAAATATTTACAACAAAATGAATTTTGAATGGATTCGATATCTATGGAATACTTGTAGCCCAAAATTTGTGACCCATAACATAATATTGGTTTGACCATTGAATCAAACAACGTAAATATTTGATTGATATCAAATTGTCCAAACGGTTTTTGACATTTATTTGACATTGCAAGTCAACAATAGATTCTGCAAAGTTTGAGACGTCGTCTGCAAACATGAGACAAATAATGTCAGATATTGAATTATCTATAAATATTCCTGATCTACAACTTAAACGCAACATTGAGTTAAGCTCATTTATAAAAAGTGAAAATATAATAGGACTACATACATCCCCTTGTCTAGTGCCAATGTTGCAAGGGAAGTAATTCGTGGTTGAACCAGATGCTGATGTTCGAACGCATGAATACAAGCTATTATACATTGCAGAGAGTATACTGAGAAATCTACCGTTTACACCCGACCTTTGTAAACTTTTAAATAGTTCGTAGTGACTAATTTTATTGAATGCTTTTTCAAAATCTATATATATACAATACAACCGACCACCGTGCCTCGACAAATATTTTTGAACAATCGCCTGCAAACTAAATACATTGTCGATTGCCGAATAACCTCGCCGGAAACCAGCTTGGGCCTCTTCAATTTTATTATTTGTTTCTGCCCATTCGTACAAACGTTTATTTAGTATCATTGAAAATATTTTATATAAATTGGTAGTTAGAGATATACCTCTAATACCTCTATAGTTATTTGGCTCATTTTTCGGACCAGATTTATGTAAAGGGCAGATAATACTTTCTCCCCATGATTTAGGAAAAGAACCAGTTGAGAATATTTTGTTGAAAAGACTACATAATAAAGGCGCTATGTCAAATTTTGTGTTTATATAAAACTCTGTGCTAAGTCCGTCATTTCCAGGACTTTTATTAAAACCAATTAAGTCTTGAAATAGCATGAACAATTTCATCTACCGAAATTTCAGCATTTAAAAGGACATCTTCAGCCCCATCATTATCATTCAAAGATATAGTTTCTGCTGAATGGTCGAACAACAATGTACTAAAATGATCAAACCATTCATTTCCACCAATACTATTGGTTATTGGTGACTCACGACATTTGCGCTTAAGAATTTTCCAAAATTGTGTAGGATTATTTCGACTTTCAATTAACGTTTGTCTTTTCTGTTTATGAAATTGTTTTTTTTCTCTCTTTAATATATCACTTAAATATATCTTAACATTGTTTATAGCGATGTAAAAACTCGGGACAATTCGTCGCTCTGAATTTACGCAGCGCACGGTATTTGTCTTGCTTCAAAACATCACAGCGCGGATCCCACCATGGTGGTTGACTTTTTGTTATATATGCAAACCTACGTACACACATTGACTTAGCTGCATTTTGATATAGTAACGTTATGGAGCTTACAGCATCATTCACATTTGTATCGATAATTTGTAATATATTAGTTTTACATTGAGAAAGACTGTTCTTGAAATATTCAAGAAAACTTTGAGATTTTTCCTGAGTCCATCGGTACTTCGGAATAAAATTTTCTTCATATTCAACAAAATTTGTAGTATTTCCTACATTTAGTTTAAATTTAAACATACAAGATATTGGCATGTGGTCAGAAAGGTTATTTTCAAGTACATCAAATTACGTTACGAAATGAAACAATTCTTCTGATGATATCAAATAATCTACAACACTTGCACCTTCCGAAGAAAAACAAGTAAAATTACCACTTACATCCTGAAACCTGCCATTTAAAATACGCATATCATGAGAACAACAAAAATTAATAAGACTTCGACCAAATGAATTATAGCGATAACAATCTTTTGTTGCCCTTGGAACATCAAAATGAGTTGCATTTAAATCTGGATCACCAAAAAATGTAATTCAAATTGTCATCGGGAATGTAGTCAAGAAAATCCTTAGTTCTCGCATTTAAATCTCCAGATAGAAGACATAATGCATTAGGATAATCAATCATAATTTGGTCAAAGTTATTCCATTTGTATCAGTTAAATCATTATAAATATACGATCTTTCAGGTGATACATAAGTAAAATACATAATAATGTCATTAACATCACTGATGGTTGACAAGTTAAACAATAATATAACAGCATCGTCAAATTCACTATAAATACGTGAGATTATTTTTCTTTTGAACAAATCATTACAAACAAAAACTGATACACCTCCGTTGTTACGTAAAGATGTCAAATTAAGTTTATGGACATTGTCAAAATGAATAAAGTCAGGAAGAAAATTGTCAAATTCACCAATGTAACGCGACCATGTTTCACACAAACAGATACTATCAAATTGCTTAAGATAGTTTATTAAATTTAAGTCATCTGTATATTTATTCAAACCTTGGATATTCCACGTAATGAAACTAAGAGTCTGTTCATTAATATAAGTGCCTTGGCCACCTCCCTAGCTGGTTCCCCCCTCTCCTTCTAGTGCGTCTACTGGATTACCCCACGCGCATGCGCCCTGGTCCACGTGATTTTCATTGTCCAATCGATTTTCAGTTCGGTTGTTATTGTTTATATGAGCACGTTGGACACCACCCTGGTGTTGTCTGCCTACACATACGATACTTTGACTTTCATCATCAAATTTGTATATTTTGTCTTCAACAACAAGCTTGTCATATCGAACCGCCGAAAAAAGACCCTTCTCACGTTCTAGTAACATGCGCTCACCTAAAACTCTTCTGTGTTGTTTAACCTTATCCGTGTAATCTGGTTGTACAGAGAACACGGACTTCTTCAGACATTCTTTCGCTTTATTTAATACACCGTCTCTGTCCTTGAACTTCGTGAATTTAACCACGATCGTACACTTGTCTGGATTTCGAGATTTCACCCGATGCGCCCTCTCAATGTCAACATTTTCCTTTTCCGGCATACCCAATTCATCTTTGATAAAATCCCATACCTTACCTTCACAATCATCCCAATCTTCATTGATGCATCCAGGGATACCGTTGATTCGTACATTATTTCGTCTAGAATGACCCTCCAATTTATCTAATTGTGTACGGATACTACATACTTCCTTTTTCTTCCTGTAAAGACTCGTTTTCTGCCCGTAAAACTTTTACAGATTCCGAAATTATATCAATTTTCTCATTCACCTTGGATAGATTTTCAGAAACAGTCTCATTTTGGGCCGTTAAATCGGATTTCATCTTGCATATAAATTCAAACATTGATTCGTGATCATTACCGGTACTTTGTGACCTACCCGAACTGCCATTTAGTTCACTTGTACCTGCGACAGAAGCCCGACGATTTTCTACTTGTTGCGATGGAGTGTCAGACGGCATGGTTCGTTGTTTTGAACGAGTTCCAATATAATCCATACCTTCACTACTGTCACTTGCATGCTGTGAACTGCTGTTGTTCCTCATATTATGACCACCGCGATTTGCAGGTCCCAGGTTGGACTCAATGTCACCGCTTATTATCAACAGAATAGACAGGAATAAAATCCCTCGCAATCCTCCACTAAACCACGATTTACACATAATAATGCCATGTAAACGGGATCTACACTTGTTTGGTTGTACAAATGTACCTTTAACCACACGCCAGGCATTTATATCCACTCCCATTTTGACTTTTTACGTCGATAAACTAGCCGTGAAGAAAAGCACAACCGCCATTTCACAACTCTCTTCAAACATACATCAAACAGAGACTTCAGTTGACACCATACACACTTGTCTAGTGAGAATCTAGTTCAGTTGTTAAACATTGTAAGAGTTTTTTTTAATATGAAATAAAAAACCGCAATGCGGCCAATACGGGACTCCAATACAATAAGCATATCGTTCAGCAGCCATATCAGGACAGCCCTACTCACTTTTATGACGCATTTTAAGTGACTGTAATAGAAATAAAGAGTATAAATCCTAACCGAATAGTCATCTAAACCCCTATTTGTTTGAGTGGACAGATGGATGAAAAACAACATGTGATCACAATAGCTCACCTTGAACACTTTGGTGAGCTAAAAATGTTTGAGTAATTTCTGCGTAACAGCTAAAACCTGCATATACAAAGCACTGATTCGACCTTGATGTGTGTATGCATTGCATGTATACTGTATTGCGTATGCTGGTGATTAATGAATAAGAAATTGATAAATATAGATATATATGAACATTTTATTTATGTATAAAGAAGTTATATCTTTTTATATCAATGTTTTGTCATTGTACTAGTATAATCATTTTTATAATCAAAACATTACTATGTAAGCAAGTTCTAGAGGATCTGTCAATGACAAGATTTCTGCTGTATTTTGGGGTCACTGAGGAGCTAACTAATAATACCAAAATTCTTGACAACAATAAGGGATGTCATGATACACTTGAAGCACACCACAATATATTGCTATACTGAAGCAACATATCACATTTCCACTGTTTGTTTGTGATAATAAGTTAATAACTTCCTCCTACATGATGGATTTGATTATTGAGCAACTAATTATGGGGCTACTGAGTCATGAAGTGGTAATCGTAGAAATATGAGAATGTCCCTTCAAATATGGCTGCCGCTGTTCAGGTCAACCCAGAATATATTTTAGAACATTCACAAGTGCGAGAAAAATAAATAGAAAAATTATTCCAAACTTATGTACTGCAGATGTACGAGGCAGCAGTTAGTACTGCTTCAGAGACTTTAAAAGCCGCTCTTTATATTTTGCCTTTTTGTGCATCGTTAAGTCCCGTCACAATTTAACATGGGACGCTGAAAACCTTTAGCTGGGCAGCAGTATACACACCATTGCTGGGCTGTTATAGCTAGAATCCTGGGTACCCAAGACAGACAGAACTTCATTGGTTTGTTTGATAATAAAACATTTGTATATCCCTTTTGTCACTAGTAATACAAAATCATCAATTAGAATAACTTTGATAAGAATGATCGATGCCTAATATATCCCTTGTATGCCTAATTCTGCCGTGACACTATCATTACCGCCCATGCCCGGATAATAACAATGACAAGCACATACATGTCGCCTCCACTTCCGTTTCCATCTAGCATTTGTTGGCAGGGAACCAGACATTGCATGCTGCGACTTTAAAACATTCTTCATTGATGATTAATATCATTTCTACAGTCAAGTCAATTTATCATTCATACTGCCATTTGCATTAAATTCAAATTAACACTGCTATATAAATGTGTCACATTTTAATGCATTATATCTCTTAAAACACAGTTGTGATATTTCTGCAAATGATAGATGGTCCGCACATTGGTAGGAGTTTAGTACTGATGCAGGAATTTACCGTGTTACTACGTATCTCGCATTTGATCGATCAATAGGCGGTATTAAGGTAATCAATATGGATGTCAGTGTGTCAAGAAATGTGATCAGTTGATTTTTTATTTTATTGTTATTGAGAATATTTTTATGTTTTCGACAAGAAGAAGAATAGCCCATGAGATTTAAATGGTTGTATGATTGCAGACTTGCACGGTAGTGCATTTTAACACTGGTAAAGTCTAAAGAGTAAGGTAGCCGGTAATAGGGACGGCCTGTATACAAGGACACAAAAATCGCAAATTCGCGAAAACGCATGACATTCACATAATTAGCAGTAACAACACAAACAAAAAACGGTCAACAATTATATTGCATCGTTAAGTGTATTACATTTTATCAAAAAGAATCAACACTTACGAGGTAGTTCATTAACATGAGAAAACTTCTATACATCAACGACAACATGCGAAGAATTTCCCGTCGGTCTGGACGCTTGGTCAAACTGATTCCTGTTAATTACATATCTTTGATGAACTGCAACACGGAACGGGAACCATTTCAGACGCTTGCAAACCATGATCAATTCGGGTGCGACTTTTTTCTATAGTCTACACTGTGGCTATAGGCCACCTAACCCAAACCCTGAAATCACTCTCAAACTAAAACAAATTTAGTGGTGTAGGCCTGGACTATAGCCGCCAGAACTATAGAAAAGAGTGTTTTACGATCAATTCTGAATGACTAAAATCAAAGCACTAAAAGCTAAAAAAGCAAATTAAGATAAAAAATAAACCAATCAAAATGTCTGATCTACAGTCAAAAAGTTTATCACAGAAAACACAACAATGTATCTCACAGGGGATGAACAACTTTTGTCACTTGACCACAAAAGTCAACGCCGGATTGTAAATTGGCACCGAAAAGTTAATAATTGATGAATTTTTATATATACAAGATTTCCTTTCATAAGATACCACAGCATTTGACACAGTACTCAAAATTTCTTTCATTTTGACATATTTAGATTGCTTTTACCTTTTGCACTTTCCGAGAACACTTCGACACAAAATTTTGAATTGCATTGCAAACGTAAGTTGTTGGTGTCGTATATGACGCTTGTTGTAAGAAAACAGTTTCTGGACATTGAAATATGGCAAACACTGGTCGCTAGGATTCATTTTTTAATTTAAACAGTAACATACCCTTTTACAGTAAAATGACGTTAATGTGTGAAACATGTGCGAGAACGTGGAGGTTAAAGAGGCACAGAGGGGCGGGGCGTTACTCCTGCTGCTGGTGTTCTTTTCATTATTGTTGTCACGGCGGGCGTGATGTTGTCCTCGGTTTTGTCACATCCTCAATGGTATTTGATACGTTGTTGATTTGGGAAGTAATGACAATAAACCAGTTATATTCGTAAGAATCGTTGTTTTTAAATAGTGCTCTGTATGAATGTATTCTAGCTTTCTACAGAGGAGACCGAAATGGTTGATGAATTGGTGACTCAGGGGAGTAAGTTTTCTTTTTATAGCACGAGAGAATGAGGATGTTGGTGGCATTGTCATGTCATATAGGGATCCTTTCGAATTTAGCTCTCGAGGGAGTTGCAGTATTCGCAAACGTTTTCGTATACTGCTCCCCGGGGAGCTCTGTGCGCTAAATATCGCTCTCGTACTCAATAAGAAGCTTTATTTTCAGAATGGGTAGTTGTTCCTTTTTTCTGGGATAGAGATCCCCAATTATCAGATGCAAGATAAAATACATTAATTTGTTTATGATGATAAATTGGTTGTGTATACAAAACACATGCCGACAAGATATGCATTTACTATGCAATAGCCATGTCGTCGCTCTATTTCCAGAGGGGCGTATCACACATTTTGGCAAAATTGAGTGTTTGGTATCGTTGGAATCGTCTTCTCGAGCTCTACATGATGGTATGTTCTATGCCCTTGTGGAACTGCTTTAAAAAGCGTAATTATCAGTTCCAATAAGGCGTATAACTTTAAATGCGTTTGTGACTAATTCCAGAAGGGCGTAAAATTTTAACCAATCAAATTCAGCGATTCATAAAAACATGGCGTCGCTACTTGCCGAGATTTTATTTTCTTAGTTTATGTTTTCATTTTTACAACATTATAAAGTACGGATATGTAAGTATAAGTGTGTAATTAAATCTCTTTTTATGTATTTATCCAGTGTAAATACTTTGTATGCATGTATATGGTGGTATTGTCTGATACAAGGTACAATGTTAAGGACATCTACACTATATTTATTCGGATATGTTACATTTCGGATATATTAGTTTTGAAACCTTTCTTTCGACAAAACTCACTCAAAACTATTTACTATCATTATCATATAATTACAGCTAATGTACGTATCAATAATCAGGGAAGGTAACATTACACTGGTGAACTGAATTACATAATAAACGGCATGTTTTAAGAAAATGTTGGACCTCTTTGTTGTGTAAGCCAAGTTCTGGTGCGAAAGAGCATAATATGAACTGAATACAGCATAGATAATTGTTCAAAACAGGTATTGGTGTCTCAACAGCAGAGCATAGGTCAAATATATCATTTGCTATTTTTTTCGTATATATAGTACATGTACAATATTTTATTTTCCTTTTTCTGGACTGTGTTAAGATCCTCCAAATGACGTGCTTGTTCATATATTGTCTTACATTGAAACACGAGAACTTATTGTCTATATGAGCAGAATAAGCAGAAGGTTTTATTAAGTTATCAAGTACACAAATTTAACCGTCCTTTGGACTATTATTGACTTTCAGTATTCACTACATTAGTCAAAATAGAATTTAGAAGCAATATTATCTCACTCCAAGGTACAACAACCTTTGTTGCCGTATGCAACATATAAATGCCCTACTCCAGACAGAAACAGTACTTTTACTATAAGTAAATCGGGGGTCTTTAAATTGGCTCGATATAAGTGATGCGCCTATTTCAACTTGTATTTCTTGTCTGGAGTGCCAGACCTAACAAGTATAATTGTATCAGGTCAATGGTCTGACTCGTGCGTATCAGAAACTTATGACTTTCAGAAGTCCATTCTTGGACTTATATTTAGTGGAATACCATTCACAAGAGTAAAGTGTTTGAGGTATACGACATCACAACCGTTCCTTGTAGAGTAAACTGTCGTTTGTCGACAAATCTTAATCAGGTATCTTTTAGTAGCAGGGGTACGAGAAAGCCTTGTGGGCTCTTACCCGTTCCAATAATACTGACCTACGTGCCTATAATTTTTACTGAGAAAAAAGATACAATATCAGTATGCTAAAACACCTGCCTGGTGGTGTCCAACACTTCTCCAGAACAATGAAACTATTCATTTAGACCGGCACGAGCACACTGTGCAAACTATTTTTAGCTCACATGTCACAAAGTGACAAAGTGAGCTATTAGGATCACTCGCCGTCCGGCGTCCGGCGTCGTGGGTCGTGCGTCGTGCGGTGTGCGTCGTGCGTCGTGCGGTGTGCGTCGTGCGTCGTCAAACTTTTTGTTGTGACCACACTAGGGGCCACATTTTTGGCTCAATTTTAGCAAAACTGGGTCAGAACGTTAATATCATCAAAATCTCGGACGAGTTCGATATTGGGCCATTTGGGGTCAAAAACTAGGTCACCAGGGCCAAATAAGGGAAAACCTTGTGAACACTTTAGAAATCACTGTTTTGAATTTATCTTATGAAACTTTGTCAGAATGTTTAATTAATAATATGTAGTTCAAGTTTGAAAATGGGTCATTTCTGTAGTAAAATTAGGTCACTAGGGCAAATTGCTGGAAAACCTTGTGAACACTCTAGAAGTCACTGTTTTGATTGGATGATCATGAAACCTTGTCAGAATGTTTGTCTTTATAATATCTTGGACGAGTTCGAACATGGGTCATCTTGGGTCAAAAACTAGGTCGCTAGGTCAAATCTTATGAAAAAACATGTTAACACTGTAGATTTCACAGTTATTATTGGATCTTCACCAAACTTTGTCAAATCGTTTGTTTTAATGATATAACGGTCAAGTATAAATATGGGTAATCTGGGGTCAATAACTAGGTCACCAGGTCAAATCTTAGGAAAACTTTGTTAACACTGTAGATGTCACAGTTTTAATTGGATCTTCACCAAACCTTGTCAAAATGTTTGCCTCAATGATATGTGGGTCAAGGATGAACATGGGTCAGTCGGGTTCAAAAACTGGGTCACAAGGTCAAATCTTAGGTAAAAATCTTGTAAAAGCTCTAAATGTCATGGTTTTGATTTGATCTTGGCCAAACCTTGTCGGATTGTTTGTCTTAATGATATTAAGGACAAGTTCAAATATGGGTCACCTAGGGTTAAAAACCAGGTCACAAGGTCAAATCTTAGGAAAACCTTATTAACACTGTAGATTTGTAAATTTTGATCGTATCTCCACCAAACCTAGTCAGACTGTTTGTCTTAATGATATGTAAGACAAATTCGAACATAGGTTGTCTGTGGTCAAAAACTAGGTCACCGGTTCAAAACAATGTTTTAATGAGTGAACAGTGATTGTCATGTGAGCGATATAGGGCCATCTTGGCCCTCTTGTTTGTAACTTTGTTGCTTTATTGTTTTGAGGCGAGTGTCTAAAACATCATTGATTATTATGAATATACATGTATAGATGACGAAAGATAGTCTGGGACAGTGTAATCATTATGGTGATATAAACATTCTTAGTTTATGACTTAATGTAGTGGTGAACACACGAATTACAGAAGCTGTAATTTGTTTGAATAGTAGTGAACACTACGTGTACCTAGTTAATATGAAGTTAATTTGTTCATCCAGTTTTGCCAGTGAGTGTTACTTTTAAATTGCATGTAGCCACTACTCGAGTTGTGTGAATAGCTGTTTATGAGCATTTGTTTGTTTACCGACATTTAATTATGCTATGTTTAAGTATTAACTATCGATGTAACATTTTGTACATGTATCGACTATTGATATTATGTCATTATAATGTATTCTTGCAATACAGATTAATGCTAATAGCTTATTATTCCTGATACTAATTTTCGTAAAATCCAATAATATTATAACACTGATTGTTAATTTTTACAATGCAGATTATTGATATTACATATTTATTACTGTTAATGCTAAAACTCAAATATGGTCAGTACATAAGTGAACTGCTTCTAATAAGTTATTTGTCAACAATTTCTTTAAATTATTAGTCTGTACATTCCCCCGAGTGCCAACGGTTAATTCTTTATCATCTATTTGTGTATATCTGTCAATGGGATAGTGTTTATGCTTCATATTTATATGTCAATTCTCAATAGCATTACCATGTAATTTCGGAGAAATAAAGTATTCTGTTTCAGTATTCAATTCGACAAAACAAGCTGTTGATACGAATTCGAATGTCATGCGTTTTCCATTGACAAATCACATTTTTTCTCGAAGTCCATCATAAAAATCTGACTTTGAAATTAGTCATCAGACTATTTAAAACAGCCCATGATACTATTGTAAGGACATACTTATAATAATGACAGCAATAGAATATTAGAATCACTATAATTATTAGTAGATATAGTGTTACAGTGGCCTAGAAATGCTATAATATTGTTATTCTTCTGTATAAATTACTGTATAATGCAGTTATGCGACTCTGGAGCTCATAGTCGGTTTTACATTCCATTGATGCAATTAACATGTTATGTTTTAATAAAATTCATTTTGAATTATAAACCTTCTATTCAGTACATTTGTATTTCATTGATATATACAGTGAGATTTCAGTTCCAAAATTCGGCCTAAATAGAATTTTATCATAATTAATCAGTACTAAAAGGTCGTAAGTCGATACGTCATTTAAGAATTGACAAGTTATGCCCCTGCAATTCCAAAAGGCGTATCTCAGTTTCAGTCTTTGTTGTTTTAAAAAATACAGAAATATATGATATTCATGAAAAACTAGTTATAAGCAGATAAATATCATCTAAAGCCTCACAGTAAAAATCAGAAAAATCCGTCAAGTAACAAAAAAGTTATGGGCATTCAAATCTTTAAAGGCTTATTTCTCAAAAGTAACAAAATGTCTCTTACGCCCCTCTGGAAAATAAGCGACGATGTAGTAATGAGATCGTCTGACAGGCCGTCCGTCCGTCTGTCTGTCATATACATGCCAAACTTATGTGATATTTTGAGGTTGTTCCAGTTCATTCAGTCATCATGGGGTTAAAATGTGTATTCTGGGGATAAGAAGTGTATTGTGGGTTAGCATTAACAAAAAAGATCAAAGGGATAACCTCCCAAAACCAGGCTTGTGGAAACATCTATCTTGCTGTTTGTTTCTCTATCTGTGGTCCGTCCTGATTTTGCGATATATGTAAGTGGTTTTCGTTGACATCCTTTGCACATCATTTTGATCGAAGTGTATGCGAGCATTCGACTTTGCACAAGCTTTTTTCCCGTATACAGATCCAGTTCAAAGAGGGTCATTTACCGAATTGAGCTACCCAGCGGAGCTATATTCGAAAGGATCCCTATATAGGATGTGACATGGCACTACAACTTAACAATTTCTATAGCGCACAGTTGTTCTTTTTTAGCCGACCGAGGGAAGTCTTTTTCAGTGCCATCTTGAAATGGACATATTTATTGATAAGAAAAAGTGTCCAACCGGCGTTTGCCATTTTTCAACTGAACTAAAGTGTGTTTGCATCTACCAAACAGCGTTTGTCATTTTAAAACATAACGATATATGACATAACCTATTGATTTAACAATAATCTAATATTTCAATTAATGAAACCAAACACAAATTAAGTTTCCAATACATTTAATTTCTTGCATAATTATGACATCCTCCATCAAATGTATAAACAAAGCAAAAACAAACCGCGTTTGCAATTCAATTCGAAGTGTTCTCAGCAACTACAAAGAGTAGAAACAATCGTAATATGTCTAAATAAAGGGAAATGTATGTATTATGCCATAGGCTAGGTGCTTTTCGTAAATCATAAATGATTCCCATGAAAAATAAGAAATATTACCGGATAGTGCATGTTTTATAGTGTAAACAACCTGTGTTTCCTTTTGTGATCACGTGACAAAAGTTGTTCATCACCTGTGTATCTACTAATCAATTGACTTCAATTATTGCACACTTATGGTAAGTTACAGGAAATCAGTCCATACATAGTTCCCACATCTACTAGTATAATATTTACCTTTGCTTGGCAAATTCAATCGGCATTGATAGAATATTAATAATTTTGTTTTGATAACTCTAAGTATATGATATTCATATGTGACAACTACATTTTCTTAAACCTGAAGTGCTTATGGCATAAATAACTTCATGATTACGTTAACTGTTACAAAGTGAGTTGTTTAATTGAATGATTAAGCAAGTCCTAAATTTATAAGATGACCAATACAACCTTATTACAGCTATTATCAAAATTATGCATGTTGTTCCGTGTTTTGACAGCTCAAAGAGTTCTAAGTTTGCACCTCATGAAGATGGGTTAGTCATTAGTTTCAGTTCATTGCTGTAACAATCACGTTTGAGCAATCACTTAGAACGTATTATTTTAAGAATTTTTTTATAAATCCAAAACAGTGTATTTATAATTGAAGTTTTATCAGAGTATTCGAAGCGTACACAAGCTCTTAGACGGGATGATCTATTGCTAATAAGCACTGTGAAACTACATAAAGCTGTATCCAAAAGTACTGTTGGTCGCTGGATAAACTGATTTTGTTGAAATCAGGCATTGACAAAAAAATCAAACCCCACAGTACAAGAGCAGCTTCTGTATCACTAGCCAAATTACAGGGTGTTCCATTGACACAGTTGGCAGGTCGAATGCTCATTGCCAGCTTTCAAGGCCTAATTTACGAAGTAGCCTCCCTTGATTTTCGGTCGAAGGGAAGCTTGTGATCAAATTTCGATTATGTCCCTTAGATAAGGACCCTAGATAAACCATTTAAGACCCTAGATAGCACTGAAATCAGTAGAATCACGGTTCATTAAGCAAGACGCGCATTGCGCCCGCAGGCATGATCTTATCAGTGGTTCATCAAATACAGTAAAACAATGACAGAAAGTGATATCATGAAGAACTTGACTTATACTTGTATTATTTAACGTTATTTGTTAGTTGTTGGGTAACTACAGCCAAACTTAACATGTTTTATTATAAAATAACCATTGATGTACGCTTTATTATATTTATTCTGCTAATAACAAGTTTTCTTTGACAAGGTGAAAATTTAGTTAATTCTAATTTTGTTAATATGTAGATAAATAGATTGTAAAATCCATTCTGTTTCATTTATTCTGATTTTTATCGACAAATGTTACTTTAAACAGCGGCAGATCCAGGATTTCAGGGGCATAATATTTTGGAAAGTATGCTATTTCATTGAATTCGCTTGACATGTGTTAAATAACTAGTTTATATTTTATCGAGTATAAATTCAGATATATCAAGGACTTATATACATACATGTATGTATATAAGTCCTTGGATATATATAATATCCCTTTTAGATAAATAAACAGTAAAAAAGTCTCTGATCAAACCACTAAGTCTAACAATCATTTTTTGGCTTAAAATAAGTTCGATGTTAATTATCATAGTAAAATATGACATGTCTACATATAATACATGTGCCTGGCATAATTCGCATCATTTTTTACCAATTTAAATAGCATGTAGTAATAAAATCCAATACAGGTCATGGTTCAGTGAGCTAATTATATATATTGCACATACGGTCAGTATTAACTGGGACCATTATACACATGTATATTGATAATCACGTTAATTGGCGATGTAATCTGCATTCATCTATAAATGTTGATCCGTCTTACTATATGGAAACAAATTTAATTATTTTATATTTTTATGACAGGGTTGTGCTCAACAGCTAATTTAAAGCCATTCATTATGTTACTATACTTTAATTCTGATGCTTATCTTTTCGCACTTTGTTTTGTTAAAATTAGCTATATGTGTATATTGGTCCCAGGAATTATGTTTTTAAAGATCACAAAATGAACAAAATACATCTTAATCAAGATTAATGATCTAGCTTAAGCTTTAGTTATAAATTGAAAAAATGATAAATTATGCTTGAATTAGTAGTTTCATTATATTAAACAGTAAAAATGTTGATTCACAATCTGACACTAACATCTAAGCTATACTTATACTGTATATATCCACATACTGATTTTATCTCTAAAGCCATGCTACCTGGTTACGGGAATATACAAATAACTATAAGTATCATGTAGGTACCTTATTATGAGAAACAACACGTTTCCAAAACTGGTCAATTCAGATCGCACATGGAAGCAAGAAAATGTTAGAAATATTAATACATTAATATTCAATATGAATCATCAAAGAATCTAGCTTGTGCACGTAGCTAAAATTACAACATGGCTTTCGTGGTGTTTGAATATCCGCTATTATGTCTAGTTATAGAAATTTCTTTGTATGTTAATTCACAATGTATTTATAATCTGGACCGGCAAGGATAACTTAAATTTGTAACGATCAAGGAAGCAATAAGACAGAATACAACATAATTGAAATTTATATCATTATAAAGAAGAAAGATGCAAAATTGTTCACATAACTGGGAAAATATTGTACTTAAATGTATATTGCAAAATGACTTTCTCGGTGCTTGAATTCCGCCATCTTGTCCAGTTTTAGGAATTTCCTTGTGTGTTTTTAAAAATCTAGACCGACAAGGATAATTTTGTAACGATCAGGGAATCAAGAAGATAAAATACAACATAATTGAAATTTATATCATTATAAAGAAGAAAGATGCAAAATTGTGCACATAGCTGGAAAAATATTGTACTTATATTGCAAAATGACTTTCTCGGTGCTTGAATTCCGCCATCTTGCATAGTTTTAGGAATTTTCTTGTATGTTAATACACAATGTTTTTATAAATTTTGACCGACAGGGATAATTTTGTAATGATCAGGGAAGCAAGAATATAAAATACAACATAATTGAAATTTATATCAATATAAAGAAGAAAGATGTAAAATTGTGCACATAACAGGGAAAATGTTGTGCTTATACTACAAAATGTCTTTCTAGGTGTTTGAAATTCCCACTTTTGCTTAATTTTAGAAATTTCCTTCTTTGTTCATATAAAAAATCTAGACCGACAGGGACAATTTTGTAACGATCAGGGAAGCAAGAAGATAATATATAACATAATTAAAATTTATATAATTATAAAGAAGAAAGATGCAAAATTGTGCACATAACAGGGAAAATGTTGTGCCTTTATTATTAATAAAGTTATTACAAGTTAAATAAATACTTCCTCTATAACTCTATATAGAGCACCTGTCACCGCCATGTCATCGATATCGCAAAAAAGTCGAATTTCAAGGGGGACAACTTTCCCGATAAGCCAACTGATAAGCTCTGAAAGCTGGCAATGGAGACATTTGCTAAATATTACAATAAACCCATTGACGAATCCCATTCTATTTAATCAGCTGTTCTGTCACAAAATGTGGATGATTGACAGAATATATATTTAAATATTTGTTATGCATTTAGTAATTGTGTAGTACAATATTTCTGACAATCTAGTACATGCATGTGATTATGCATGCTTCAATAAATATATTGCTTATAAAAAGGTATATGGGTTGTTCGGAATATATATTATACGCAAAATTCTGCATATAATGTACTCTAAAATCTCCATGGAGCCCATTGGGGAGTTATGCAGTGGACCAAATTGATTTTTGGGCTTGAATTTTATCAAAATCAAGTCCTTTGTAATCGTTGACTTATATGTGTCGCTGGACTCCATAACAGCTTGGTTAAAAGAATGCCACATAAAGGAAATAGTACGCAACTAAATGGTATGTTTATATAGAAGTATCTGGAATCTTTCCCCAATTAAGTGTGTCAGATCTAAATACATTTCATATCATTCTATGTTAACTACATGGAAAGAGTCATGTATCTAAAAAAGTGCTTGTCGGTAGATACATGAGATTTTCAAATGCGTAGAATTAAAACCGCGTATTCACTGTCCAATAAAATATCTTGCCGTAAAAGTAGTTCTACTTTCGGTTTTCGTTCGATAGTTCAGAAAAATCTCCAAGGACTTATCGATGCATTTGCAACAATCTACCATCGATGCGTGTGTTTTGTGCCTTTCTAACATTTCTTAATATTACAAAGCGAATTCTCATTTAATCGTATTCCATGATATTCACACCAACTAGTGTTATTTTGATGACGGAATCGCTATTTATAGACTCACTCCCCGCAGTGACTAGTAGCAAAGCGTAACCGATGTGGGGAGTTTATTTTATCGAAGGTTGAATGTTAAAACTGCGGCTTAAGAATAATAATTCGAGTCGCTAAATACGAACGTAAACTACTGGATACGTGCTTTTAAAATTTACTGTTTAAGAGTTCCTTTTACGCCAGATTATTTAGAATTACATAATCACGTCTGAATTTCATGCAACATCGGGTTAACTATAGGTCATATAGGTCTTACTCTACCGTGTCAGGGCCTTTTTGATTTGAGTGACCCTGAATGTGTCCAATGCGACGATGTTCTGTTGTGTTAAAACCAGAAGAATCAATGTTTGTATTTACTGTTACTGAAGTGTTGTTTACTAGTTTTGTACAATAAAGAGTTTTTAATGCAATTAATTGTCCTCAATTAATGTGCTAATCATTAAACTTTTCAATATCAGGCTTTTTCATTTTAAAATTTTAGCGAAGATAGTAAAGCCCTAGCTTATGTCATTTGCCTATATGCATATGACCTGCATTACAATATGAATGAAATAATCGGTCCGTAATTTTAAATGTTAAAATATTTGTATGGGCTCGAACGATGTGGGTACACATTTCTCTCTTTTGTCTCGTATGGTAAAAATCAAGTCCGACAGTACTTTCAGTACTTTGATTTTCTATTAAGCGCATAAGAAATTTGCATAGCAAGCTGCGGAGTGCCAAGGGAGGTAAATATTGTAGATCGTTTGCACCAAAACCACTTTCACCTTGCTGTGAGTCATTGCAATAGATTTACAAGTTTGTTTGAGTTTTACCCCCCTTTTCAAAAGTCAGAGTCACATTAGGCGGACATTTATAGTTCACCTATAACTGTCGCTCCTCGGAAGATTTAGTACTAGAATTCCATCTTCCATGAGCAACTGCCTACTTTCTCACATAAAGAGCTGGGTCGATCCCACAATCCTCTATCAGTAAGAGGTTACAGTGATTTGAAGTCAGTCAAAACAAGAAAATGGTATTGCAGACTCAAGTATACGATAAGTAAATGTACATATGATTTGAATTTTTAATTGGCACTGTTGAACTTGAACTATATACATGTATATACACTTTATTTCAGTTTAGACTGTTTCCCTTGATTATACGAATTTAAGTAGGGTTACGAATATAATTCTGATGTCTAGTGATCTCTCTTTGCTTCTGTACCGCCATATGATATTTGCCATGTCCGTTCGCGAAACGGTTGAATTCGTCTTGCAAAACATTGACCTCCAACGTCAATTGGACGACTTCAATAGTTATGGAGTGGAGTTCGGATCATTACTGAATCTATCAGATAATGAACTTAATTAGTCGTCGTGACCACGTGTCACAACAACTGATGATAGTGTTCGACTAAGAGAGAATATGTTATGGAAGCTTGATTCCAAAACAGTACGAACAACAATTGCGATGATTTAATAACATAGAAGCATCGTATAGTAGCAAATAATCATCTAACAATGATAAATCAATATCATTATCGGCAATTAAATATGGAATAAAAGTAAATGCCCACCATACACTGAACATGTATCACAACAATGGACTTTAAATCAATATGTAATGGAAAAATGTATAAATATACAACGTAATGATAAGCATACAACTCCAAATGCACAAATCATATTTTACGAAGTCCATTACGTAAACCGGCCAACCGAATAATAAAATAAAAACCTAACCACAAGTAATTATTGACTTTCGTAATACAGTAACAAATCAATGGAATAAACGACGGATACACAACATGTTTTGTATTTAACCATAATAAACTTGCAAATAAACACAAATACCATGATAGTGAGTAAACAATGTGTTATAGTAATTAGGGTTCAGACAACAGCAAATTAGCATAGTGCAAAGCCTTCTCAGCATCGCATGATTGTCATGAGTTGTATAGTTATAAATGTATGTACTATAATGAAGAATAAACAAAGTATGCATAACAATGATAGACCATCTTAGAATTCATAAATAGCACGAGGACATTATCAAGCTAAGTTGCAAAGAGCATCAGTAAATGCACTTCACATAATGGAAAATGAACTGTACATCACAGCAAACCAGAACCATACAACCACTAACTATCGTATTATAACATAATAAAATAGCAACTGGTTTATTTGTTAGTTTATTTAAATTGGGTTTTATATGCCCCTTTCAACAGTCAGAGTCATATGAGGCGGACAGTTCACCGAACCATCGTTCCTGGGAAGATCCAGTACTACACTCCAATCCTCCACAACAACTGCCTAATTTGTCACATCAAGATGCATGGTCGGTAGCGGGTCTCGAACCCAAGAACCCTCAGTCAGAAAATAGCAACTGGACACTGCATACTAGTAATAAAACATAATGAATAAACGCACTAGCAGCGTATACTGACAAAAAGTCATAATAAAATGATAAATGAACAAGTCATATTAAGATGTACAAAACGAATTTATGATTATATTCACAGCACACACATGTGCTGTTGCTATAGCTGGGCCGATAACTGAAAAAATCTTTCACTTTATGATACAAGCACCAAATTTGGCATGAATGTTCAGCAAGGCTAACTCTTTGAAAAAAGCACGTTAGTCACTTACATTTTTCAAAATGGCCGCCATATTTTTCAAAATGGCCGCCATGATTATTTCAATATTGCTTATTTCACTCGATGGTAATATTAATCATTAAAAAAGGACTAGACCGTATTCATATATGTTTGAAATTGATAGAAATCTGTTAAAAAGCTGTGAACGGCTGAAAATTTCGAATTAAGTTGGAACCAAACGATTGAAATGACGTCGTTTTCGACGTCAAAACGGTCATTTTTACGGTATTTATAGTGCCTCTCTGAAAATACCTATCGCTCTATCAATTTATGTAGATATTTAATGAAATAAACATTTAAAAGCGGAAAATAAAATTACCTACACGTAGGTATAAATTTGATATTCATGCCTTAATTATAAGTGCAAGTAAAACGATTTTAAATGTGAAGTTTGGTGTCTCTTTATCTCCTCTCTTCCAAATTGCTATCAAATATCCCTTTTCAGCTTTCTGTAGCTCTCCTGCCTTTTGATTGTGTTTCTATTATTTTCTATTTGCTTTTTTTATTGCTTTACTTATTATGAGACGGACACATGAAGGTATGTATTAAAACTGCTGTTTCATATAGAAGTACATGTATAGGCCATACCAAATCGACTGCATTTATATCTATCACGACATCCACTTTTGCAATCACATTTTGTCAATTTTTACAGCTCTGTACATTGGGATGAAGTTCAGTTAAAATCAACAAAAGATAATTGTGTTTCTTTAACCCTCTGTCACCTGGACATTTCCATCTGATAAATTGTAGCGTAACCCCAAATACAGCATGCTAAATGAGAAACATCTTTTTCTCTAACACGTTGCACAAACAGAAGTGGTCAATTTCCTCCTACCATAGACAGACCTATGTAGAAGTATTGACCTTCCATAATTAAGTTGGACAATGTCCCCACTTGTGATTTTTTTCTGGTCTCGGGTGAGACTCGAACACACAGGGATGAGAGGCAAATGATTACTGGTTAGAGACCAACCATAATCACTTAACCACGGTGGTCCTTTTGAATGATCTCAGTTTTTCGGCAAACTAATCGAGTCTTGCATGATAGATAATTGCTGTGGGACTATTCCTATCATACAAAATTATAACCAATTTATCTAATACTCTGTTCATGATCATCTATATTCACCGGTTCCTAATCTAGCTTCACTTATACTGGAGTTTTGACACACTTCCAACGTCTGCTGAGACAAAATCACAATAAGAAAATGAAATGAAATTCACTTTTCATTGCTTAGCCTACATAAAAATAAATGTCATGTTTCACACTTCATCTGCGATTTTGACCATGCACAAATCCTACCCAAAGTTTTTCTAGAGATTAGGCAGATCAGAGAAAACATTGACGGCTGTCACAGGATGAACACAATCATTGAATTTTACCTTGATACTGGTGTAGCCATGTACGATGATATATAAGTATTAGCCTCTTCATGGTTATATGACATATTAAGCCCCTAAAGACTGCCTGTTCGATTATGAATAGCAATAAACTTTCAAGTTACTTAAGAGGTATTGGTTCGACACAGTGCAACATGTTTCTCAGTGAGAAATCAAAAAAGGTTATAATATGTGTTTACAAGTACACATGTATTATCTTTGGTATTTTCTGAAACTAGACAATATATACTTATTTGCTTATCCTATGTAACCGTGAAATCCTGTTTATTCATCAAAATGTTATTTACATTATGGGGGAGTTTCAATGATGCTCAACACCACAAAACTGTCAGTAAGGTAACGGGGTCATGTCATAACACGCTGTTGCCCCCAGTATACAATGTTTTCTGCCTAATAACAGTCATGCTCTTAGAATAAATAGGGAAACCAAACGGCTCCAGTTCTGACCTGATTACTCCCATTACATCGGAGAGTGACGTATCATCAGCAAGACCTTATCTTCCTCAAATACCTCCAAGATCTGATTCAAACTAAGACTACCAAGGAAACACATGGGTATTAACAGCTATGCATCAGCTACCACATGTCAACGCAAGTTTGTACTGTCAACTGATGTATCCAGATTTTCGCATAAATTGATGGATGGAAGGTGTAATTAAGGTATGGCGTCATCGAGATGAACATTACATAGAATGTATTTATCCAACAATAATATTTGACGTACATGTATTAGTGTAGTCGGGCATATCATGGCAATACGAGCCACCTTGGCTAGTAGCTGACAGTCTTAATTACGACCTAGAGATACATTGTACCCTTTCTTTAAGACCACATTGCTAGACCACATTCAGTCAACGTATCATCTGCTTTCCTGTGCAAATATGTTGTTTAAGTTCTGCTTAGGGGGTTTCTTCGACAGATCTGGGGCATATTGAATATCAATGTGATTAGCACAGATGTCTAATGTACAGCTAACTCATCAACAACAAAGCGCGGGTAGTGAAGGCGTTGGTTACTATCTAGAAATACAGGGTTAATAGTCGATCCTCTCAATTAAGGCATAGATGCCAATATATTGTAGTAGAGGCAAATGGCAGCAGCACTCATCACTGATTGTTGTGAACGTTCACCTTCGAGTCACTTCATTTATAAGGCATACAAATTTAATTCCCCTGCTATATGAACGCCATCCAGGTAATCCACGCCCAGTACATCCTGTCTATTTAGGGGTGGCTACCTATTGATTACAGCGACGCACAATTGAAGTAATCATGTACTGTGCTAGCAGGATAGCATTTGAAATGCTTAAAACATGGACAATAAACGTTCCCATGCCAAGTATCACGACAATGATGAAATCAACGTGTTTTGGTTGTGACTTGACATTACCTTTTTTTAATCTAAAAGCGGTAGAATTGGTTTGTTTAGGCTCCAGCATAACGAACAGTCAACTTAAAACGTATTGCGTGCAATTCCAATCAACTTGTATTAAACAAGAGGTGTATTTCAAACACATGAGCCTGCTAAACGCCACCTGGATAGTAATTTCCCATTTTTAATTGGTCAAGGACTTGACCGTTGACCTTCCGATCTCGTAATCAATTAGGGTCATCTTGTAATGAACAACCCCCTTCCTATTCTGAGGACCACAGGCAAAATTACTCTCTAGTTATTGGCAGACATTGTCTTCATGTTGTATGTCACTGTGACGGAGGAACGTAGGTCAGATTGTTGTAGGTCACCGTGACCTCAAAGTGTGACCTACTGACCTCAAAACTAAAAGAAGTCACTTAGATGTGATTACAAACCTCTCAGCACTTCTTCGAAGTGTGACAGCTTAATGAATAAAATATTGTCAATGGTATTGCAGTAAAAAGAAACGAATTCCTACATGAAAATGGCCGCCATCTTGAAAATGGCCGCCATTTTGAAAAAACAAATGGCTAACGTGCTTTTTTGGAAAAGGACACATTGAACTACATCTGTGCCAATTTTGGTGCTTGTATCACCAACTGAACGATTTTGAGATATTTTCTACTTAATCTGCCCAGCTACTATGTTCAGGGTGCTTCATGGTGTTCGACAGAAAGCCGCACGAACACGAATATCCTTACTACACACATATAATCATATCTGTATTAAAACATATATAGATTGAATACAGATTGGCGTAAATAAACAAGAGCATAAAGGTGTTATGCAGACATGCATTTAAAGATGATTGGTGCATTATTAGTGCTGTAATAGGATGAGGAAATTTATGTACCCGATGCAGGGCTCAAACACTGAACTTCTGCTTGCAATGCAGGTCCAACTGCACTAATCGGACAGGTGAATATCGCAGCCAATTTATTAACGCAAATACTTATCATATTTCTGGTATACTTACATTTAATTATGAAGTCTCGAATTTCCGGTACGTGTTTGTTCATTTTGCGGCTGACTTGTAAAATGGCCAGTGTGTTATGCCTTCATAACTGGTGTTTACTCATTTATACGACTATAACCCAGCAGAGCTATTATAAAAGTGACTTCTCACGTTTTCAAGAAGACAATCTAAAAAATCTTCTGTATAGTATGCATGTATTTAAAACTAAGATATCTTAGTGAAAAGCATGCTGCACGAAGTAAATTATATGTATGAAAAAAGTGCACTGAAGTGTTTGTACAAGTACCATACATAGAATCAAAGGGGTTTGTCACGAAAAAACATTTAATTTTTTTTCCATGTAACCAATATATATATAGAAGGGAAACAACTTCGACAATTCGAATTTTCCAACGCGTGTTATAAACTTCCATGTTATTGCAATGCAGTACAAAATATTTAACTCATATATAGTGCAACGTATGGGCAACTCAACACGCTAACAGAAAATGTATACTTTTACTACCTTTAAAGATATTTTAAACTCGCAATTGAAGATTTTTCACTCGAAAAATGGTCAAATTTTACAAAACGACACACTGTCGTAAAATCGCAGCGTGTACAAATCTATAGCGAAACTGATAAATTACAGGTAAAACTTCATGGAATGAGTCATTATTCATAACCAAACATTATGTTTATATCATATATGGTATAATTTACTAACTGCTAATGATTTCACATCTCGGGATGCACTTTTAATGAAGAATTTACGTTTTTGTTCACTTTGTCGTTTTCTTTATTTTGCTTCCTTGATAGGTCACGTGACAATCGCCTTACTCGTGATGAAAGCTTAATTCTGATAGGATGAGCGATACTGTGTGGTATTTTTTAGGTATGGTTCCCGATAGCGTAGTGAAAAGGATAGAGTGCACAGGTTACAAGTAAATTGTAAACAAATACCACAGAGTATCGTTCATGCAATCAGATTTTAGCTTTCATTACGAGTTAGGCGATTGTCATGTGACCCGTCATGGAAATAAACTTCGAGAAGCCAGCTAATTGAACAAAAAAATACGCAAATTCTTCGCTAAAAGAGCTTTCCGAGATGCAAAATCATTGGCAGTTAGTATATTATAGTGTTTTATTATGAATTAAGGCACATTCTAAGAAGTTGTGTCAGTAATTTAACATTTCCACTCTGTACATGTATACCGGTATACACGCTGCGATTTTACGACAGTGTGTCGTTTTGTAAAATTTGACCATTTTTCGAGTGAAAAATCTTCAATAGCGAGTTTAGAATATCTTTAAAGGTAGTAAAAGTATACATTTTCTGTTAGCGTGTTGAGTTGCCCATACGTTGCACTATATATGAGTTAAATATTTTGTACTGCATTGCAATAACATGGAAGTTTATAACACGCGTTGGACGATTCGAATTGTCGAAGTTGTTTCCCTTCTATATATATATGGGTTACACGGATTTTTTTTTTTTTTTTTTCGTGACAAACCCCTTTGCATAGAATAACATAGTCCCATAAGTGACAGGCTAATGTCTGTATCGTTTCGTTATAAACAGTGAGTTAAACGACGATTTTCAATAATATCTTAATTTTGATTATATACGATAATCGCATTCACTTATTATTAATATCCAGTTTTCCTGGACTGTATTCTAACCAGTACAAATGTACTAACTTTGTCTACTACTTCTCCAATGTACAGTTATATAGAAGAAAATCTACTTTTTTCAACTTTACATATATGTTTGACCAGCCGCAAACGTTCTGTTCTGCTCTATAAGAACTATTCAAAACAAAATCTGGAATATCTGCAATGTCATCTCGAAAACAAGTGCACACTACTTATAACGATGAAATGTTGAAAAAACATTAGTAGCATTTACAACAAGGTGCATGCTAGCCAAAAATATATTGAGGCAGATGATGGGTAAATTTTTCCTTTTAAAGATAGATTTTCTTAAAATTTACGAGAACAGTAGATGACACATCAAACATTATTCTAAACAAAAATAAAAAAAATCCCTCGGGCAGATTTTTAATAAAAATAATTTAAGTTTAAAAGTGAGAAGAAAAAAACACTAAACTTTACATGTAAAATCGTTTTATTTGCACTTATAATTAAGTTATGAACATCAAATTTATACTTACGTGTAGGTAATTTTATTCTCCGCTATTAAAATTTTATTTCATTCAATATTTCCATAAACTGATTGAGCGATAAATATTTTCAGAGAAGCACTATAAATACCGTAAAAATGACAGTCAATCCTGTGCTAGTGGACACCTCTGACTGAAGGCCGCTCTGTTTATAAAGTGATTTTTGAGAGCTGTTGTTTATCATGTACAACAAATGGTCTCCGATTAAATGGCACCTGTCAAAAGATGCCATATTTTGTTTTTCTCAAGTATTAATGATATGAACTTTCACACTAATGCCCCCATCACATCAGAGCACGTCCGCACCACGCTCACAGAGTTCCCACCACGTCCTGAAAATGTTGATGGACGTGGCGGGGACGGGGTCAAACTCGAAAATAATGATGCACCCAGGTTCTCACTACGTCCTTACAACGTCTCTGTCAGATTCTCACTGTGTCTATTATGTTCACAATAAGTTCATTACACGTACAGCTTCCCGTTGTCACCAGGTCTATTGCGTTTATACTACGTCCCAATTACGTGCGCACTACGTCCATGCTGACTGAACTGCGCTCTCCCTAGGTCCCAATAACGTCCTCATTGCATTCTCTAGCTCCGTATGTATACTGTAAAATGTGTCCATTTATTTTAACTGGTCATGATGGCCGAACAGAAGTGTTCTTTCTGCTGATAGCCATGCACTAACACAACATAATCTAGGCTGCTTCATGTTCCTTTTTCTTCTTTTTCGTATTTAGAAATAAAATGGGAATTTGAGCGTCCAAAATGGCTTGCTGTCCTGGTACAATAACACATTTAATTCATTTGGTAACATATATTTGACTGCAAATGAAAGAATGGGGTATGAATCCAGTATTTATACCAAATGCTCAGAACCTGACTGGAACGTACTGGTCATCTGTTACGAACGTACTAAAGAGGTGACGGAGCAAAGTTACAACATAGTGCTGTCTTCTGTAACATGATGTGGACATACTATGGTCTTACATACACCTGGTTGAGACGTAGTGAGAACTTCATTGACGTAACAAAAGCGTGGTAACAACACAGTGACAACGCGGTGAAAATCGTTTTGCTCTCTTTTCAAGTCCGCATCACGCTTCTTCTGCGTCAATGAAGTTCCAACTAGGTTTCGGTCACGTCTGTTACGTTCTTACTGCGTAAACACTGCGTTCTGATTTGACCATGTCCCCGCAACGTTATTTTTGACATGTCAAATGTCCAACCACGTCCTTCGCGTCCACGGAGACCATACCACGCTTGAACCGGTTCCTACTGCGTCCTCATCACGTTAATCAGGTTCTTGCCACGTCCTGTCAGGACGTGGTGGACGCAGTGCAAACGCGGCTCTGGTGTGATGGAGGTATAACGACATGGACTCTCCCACTAATGATATGGATTCGCACACTAATGATGTGCACTCTCGCAGTATTGATATATATTCACACAATAACGATTTGAACTTTCCCACTAATTATATAGATTCGCGCACTAAGGATATGGACTGCCCCATTAATGATATTGATTTTCACACTAACGTGTCGGACTCTCCCATTTATCAAATGCATTCGCACACGAACCATAAAGACTGTCCCATTAATGATAATGAGATTCGCTCACTTACGACTTGGACTCTCCCACTAATGATATAGAAAATACACACTAACGACATAGAATTGCACACTATTAGTGTCACTAACGATATGAACTCGCACACTAACGATATCGGCTATAGTAATAGTGATTCATCAGAATCAAACATTTGCGAGAAATAATTACATTGTAATCTAAAACGGAAACTGAAACATTTTCATAAAGAAAAAACATGTTGAACTACCGCGTGAGATTTGGTGTATAATTGTTAAAGGTCGTTTTGAAACTAAATCATTTGTCGCAATTCCCTCTTCAAAGAGTGAATAGATTATTCAAAGATATTGTGAGCAATTCAACGCCGCCGCGATTGTATCTCAACCCTGTCCAGTTCCTTGATTTGTCTGTATCAGAAAAAATATTAGAATAGTTGGGTCTGGCAGCGGGTTAGTGCAGGCAATCCGTGATGAGATAACACATTCCTTATTGGTCAATGCATGTCTCTTTCTATGGATGGTCTGATTTTGTGACCGGTATAGAATAGACGGCATATGGTATAGACGTCCATGGCATTCGTAATTAGATGTTCAAGATATTAGGATCTTAACAGCCAAAATTCAAAGGTGGTCAAATCTGACCTTTTTCTTAAATTACTCTTAAAAATATGTTATTTGACAATTTTAGAAAGAGGTTTACTATGTAATTTTATAGAAATAATGGTTTACATGACAGACAAAACTATAATTATCCTTCTAAATGGCTAAACCCCGAATATCATAGATCAATAAATTATCATACTTTTATTATTAAAAAAAACAATTGCACACGAAATAATGCATTTGTAGTTGTATTTCACTTACATGTAATTGTATATCAATAATTATATCTAAAACGTACATGCATGAGATATTAGTGCAGTGTATGACATGAAAGGATTTCTTATTGTTTTAATGCTTCAGAGACTTATTATTTACGATCTATACTATAGTAGGCAAAAAATCAAGAAAATAGCGTAATGATATATATTTAAGGAACATAACTTATTTTCAAAATAATCCCCCATTTCTAACAACATAATAAAACCTTACCAGGCTTACTGTTGCACAATACATCTTAAAGTAACCCTAGGGTAAACAAATGTTCCAATTTCTGGCATTATTCAGCCAACTTATAAAAGTCACTTAATTAAAATAAAACACCTTTTCATCCTAAGTATATTCTAAGATATTCAAAAATAATGTTTAAAGAAAACATAGAAAGAAACAAGAAATGTCTTTAAAAAGACAGTCGCGAAGTTGTTTTAATGTTATTTACACGTCTATTGAAACCAAAAGTATAATCTTTATGAAATTCCTAAATTGCCGCTATGTACCATGTGAACACAACTTATCGCTAGCAGTCCAATTAGGTCGCGCCTTAGAATGTTAATGTTAGGTCAGCTAAATAAATTACGTATTCAGTCATATCTACTTTATATCAATTTCAATAAATGTAAAATGTTTGCCAAGAACGGTATATAACATTATTTCGACCGCATAAGAATACATTTTCTTACAAAGTTTACAACCACAAGAAGAACATTGGTAGTAATGGGAGGTAGCCTGGGTACACTTTGCATTGGTTTGGTACCCAGAAGTTTTCAAAATTGTGACAAATTAGGACAAATTGGAATCCATTGGAAATCAATGTTCTACCCCAAAATAGTATGAAAAGGATTTTAGGAATTTTCTGGGTACTGTGTATGTGTGTGTGTGTATATAGACTAAATATTCATTTGAGACAATGAGAGAATTTTCTTTCGAAAAGACATGGTGGCCCTGAAAAGGGCCGTTGGTGTTTTTTTTAACCGTGGTTAGTCGGATCTTCATTTCTTTATTTCTTTACCATACTTGCCCCGAGGTTGTTTCTCAAGGTCATGTTTTCGTTTCTTCGTTTCTGTCATCTCCGGTTTCTTTTTGTCATGCTCCGGTTTCTTTTTCTCATGCTCATGTTTTCGTTTCTTTGAATCATACATAAACTGTACAGGTACAATCATTTCTTGTGGCTTAAACCGTACTTCTTGGTTCTTTATGCGTCTGACCATCTCTTGCATCACTTGATTCATCTGTACCATTTCTTCCCTGATACCTTGTAGAACAGACAATCCCGTTGTAGGCTTTGTATCACCCGTTGTATTCGCCATAGACTGTGTTTTCGCAATAAGCTGTGTATTCGCCATAGGGGGTTGTGTATTCGGCATAGGCTGTATAGGCTGTGTATTCGTCATAGTGGGTTGTACATCTACCATGGACTGTACATCTACCATGGGTTGTATTGGCTGTACATCTACCATGGACTGTATTGGCTGTACATCTACCATGGACTGTTGACTGTACTTGGGCAGGCTGTACTATGGTTGACTGTACTTGGGCAGGCTGTACTATGGTTGACTGTACTTAGGCAGGCTGTACTGTGGTTGACTATACTGTAGTTGACTGTACTTTGGCTGGTTGTACTTCGGCTGGTTGTAATGCATACCCGCATTCTGGTCTATCAACTCAGACGATTCTAGTGCTTCTCTCAATATATCGTATGGCATGTTGAAGGACTCCATGCTAGCTAATGAAAAAAATAGTGTCTGCGTCGGGGGTATTTATACTTTTTGCTTGCACGCGCCAGTGTTCTACATGTTCAAGGCCACGTAGAGCGCGACGTTCAAGGTTATTTTTTGACAGGTTATTTTTGACACATCAAGCAGTTTGACACGTCAAGCAGTTTGACACGTCAAGGCCAATTGTGACACGTCAAGGCCGACACTTATTTTATTTGTTCCAACACTTCAAGGTTAGATCTACTTTGTACACATCATACAATCACAGCACTTTGTAGACAATACATCATACAATCACAGCACTTCGCATGCATTTGTAGGAAATACTTTGTACATCACACGTAATACAATCACAGCACTTCGCATGCATTTGTAGGAAATACTTTGTACATCAAATGTAATACAATCACAGCAATTTGAATACTGTATACATTTGTTGAAAATACTTTGTACACGTCATACTATCACAGCAATTTGAATATATTTGTTGAAAATGTTATACTTTGTACACATCATACTATCACAGCACTTTGTAGAAAATATCATACATCATACAATCACAGCACTTTGCATGTATTTGTAGGAAATGTGAGAAAATGTTATAATCACAGCAATCAAATGTTTATAGAAAAAATAACTCTATAAAACGTACACTTACCCCACACCGTCTACGCACCAGCCTATTTATAAATGACGTCATGATTTGACGTCATCAGATAGGAATGTAAATATAGTAGTAAATATACTATAAAGTAATATTGACAAGAGTGATTCTTTCTGAATTGTATGGGGGTCCTGAAAAGGACCGTTGTTGGTCATGAAAAGGACCGTTGGTGCTTGTATGGGGATTAATGGCGTTGACCGCATCTCCCCATACAAGCGGGACACCACTTGTCCCATTTCTGGACTTCTTTCGGGTCCGGCGTGGGTTGGTAGAGGTTCGAAGGAACCTCCGTCAGCTCATCCTCCCAGTTCTCTGGGGTTGATTCTTGAGGGGTATCCCCCCAGTCCTCTTCCCCAGAGCTGACCACGACCTCCTCTTCAAACTGCTTCCCCTCTCTCAGGGTCTTGACCTCCAACCGCAGCTCTTCTAGCTGCATCTCCAGCTGTTCAATATACTGCCCTAAGGCAGCATACTTTCTTTTAATAATGTTGAGTGTTCTCTGCGACATCTCGATACAGAATGAAACTAGATCAAGGCAAGGTCACTGACTATCATACAAGGACTCTGATTGGTCCATTTTAACGGTATTTCATTGGTCTGTTGTTTCTCAGTGTTTTTTCATGTTCCATAGCTCATTTGTGTTTCATGATTCAACATTGGCAACTGTTTGAAAAGTTCTTCTGATGAACCTAACTTGTTTGAGTTACAAGAAGATGTTTGTGTGGTCAAGATGGGTAATTTGTACCCAGACCTATCTGAATTCCAAGATGTTGTGGATATCACGATGGGTAATTTATACCCTGACCTTTCCATCTATTATGATGAGGAATTGACAGCCAACTATTGGCGTTACTTATCTTTTGCAGAAATGCAATAAATTACCCAACGGCCCTTATTAGGGCCACCATATATGTTAGATTCGTTTTGTTTCTCAAGCAAAGACAAAAGCATATTACATTGTATATCATTTTATTTTTGAAACAAATTCTGAGTAACAAAGTACAACAAAGTACAACAAAGTACAACAAAATACAACTCACTTAGTCTCCAATTGTCCCGAAACACAAATTGTCCAACGCATTGTCCGAACACTATTACACAAAGTCAGTCACAGTTTTTGTTGTATTATTTTTGTATTTACGTTTTTTCTTACTCAGTTCTGCGTCCTGTAGGTCGACCTGGTCACCTTGTTTCTTAGGACAGTCTGCGATGAAATGTCCTTGTTCATGACAATAAAAACATTCATTTTTATCGACGGTTTCCGTACAGCTGGTAGAATAATGTCCTTTCTTTCCACAACGATAACACTTGATATGATCCCATGTTACATTTTTCTGTGCACAGAGCTGATCCGCTAAGTTGTTGAGCTCTTTAATTTTTTTCTTTAATGAATACATCAAAGTTTGATCTCGGTTCTCTTTAGCAGCTTGGTTCATTTTAGGATCGCTCATGTTGAAATGATAAAAAACTTACGGAGCGTACGTCTTTTATAGAGTGTCACGCGTTGTGACCTTGAACCCGAAGTATAAAAAACGGCGGAGAAGTTCTAAGATCATAATCATGTCAGATACCGACAGTACTAGTGGTGAGGATGAACCTCCAACTAAACGAAGCAAGTTTGAGCCTGTGCGCGACTATTATGACATACAGTCACGCATGGAAAGAAAGTCAAGGAAATTCAAGACTCAATCTAGAGTATATGATGTGACATTTCAGCCGTATAATCAATCGTTTGAATCTACAAACAGGTTGTTTAATGATATGATGGACCAACTCTACAAGAGATGTGAAGTGAAATCGAATGATCGAGTTCGAGTATCTATTCTACATCCTGATTTGGACTTTGGAATACATGTTCCGTTTAATAGGGCATCTCGTATTAGTGGAGATACATTGTTGGATGAAATTGAACGTGTGGCACAAAGTAACCGTCAATTTAAAATTCATGATGGGGCGGCACAGATGGAAATTACGCATATTGCTATGCCACAGGGATCCGGAAAGAAAACGTTTAAAGCACCAAACTTATTCAGTATGCGGAAGTCAAAGACAAGTGTTGTGTGTATTGACAATAGTAAAGACTCTATGTGTTTAGCTAGATCGATTGTGGTAGGACGGAGTAAAGTACATGAAAATCAAACCCCGGAATGGAAAAAACGATGGAATCTTATACGTCGCTCTAAGAAAAATCTTCAAAAATACGAAGCTGAAGCATTGTTGAAGCAAGTGGGTATTTCATCGGATCAGTCGTGCGGTATAGAAGAATACCAAAAACTACAGGACTATCTCTATCCGGGCTATGTGATTAAAATCCATCCACAACATTATGGAAGTGAATTGTTATTCAAACCACCTGCTATGATTGAAAAAAAGTCGTGTGATTCATATCTTTCACCATGATAATCATTATGACTGTATCGTATCCATCACCGGATTTCTCGGGCGGAGTTATTATTGTGAATGGTGCGATATCAGTTATGATCAACGTGAAGGACACCAGTGTAGCCATATTTGTCAGTGTTATGCTCACAACCTGTGCCCAGCAGGACAATCTATAAGATGTCCGGATTGCCGTCGCCTATTTCAGAGTCAGGCATGTTTTGACAATCATAAAACTAAAACAGGAAAACAACGTAAAACCATTTGTGAATCCGTATGGAATTGTAAGAAATGTGGGCAAAAGGTGCTTGGAACGAAACGGAATCACGTTTGCCCAGTGACAAAGAAATGCAGGTGTTGTAAAGCCATAGTAGGACCAGATCATGACTGTTACATTCCAACGTATGAACCACCCGATAGAAAACAACCAGAAGTACCATTCATCTTTTTTGATTTTGAATGTCGTTTTGATTCTGGAGAACATATACCTAATTTTTGTGTGGCTCAACGTGCTTGTGGTGACTGTATGGAAAGCTCCATGTGAGTATTGTGAAGAGGTGAATGAAGCCAGACAAGTGACATCCCGTGGTGAAAATACGTTACAACAATTCTGTACTTGGCTATTCCTCCCTACCCATCGAGGATCGACAGTGATAGCCCACAATGCTCAAGGCTATGACGCTCAGTTTATTCTTAGATATGTGGTCACTCAGGGGACGGCGAAGCCCCAGTTGATTATGAATGGTAGTAAAATCATTCAATTGAGAGTGCATGGAATACGCATGATTGACTCCCTCAGTTTCCTGAGTATGCCTCTCCGGTTTTCCCAATACATTTGGACTGACTGAGTTAGCCAAAGGATGGTTTCCATTCTATGCAAACACCTTGGCGTATCAAGATTATGTGGGACTTTATTTGCCGCTACACTTTTACAAACCGGATAGTATGAAACCGGAGCGACGTGAAGAGTTTTTAACCTGGTACAATGAAAGAAAAGGTGACGTATTTGATTTTCAAAACGAAATGGAGAAATACTGTCAATCGGATGTGGACATTTTAAGACGCGGGTGTGGAGAATTTCGTCAACAATTATTGGACAGTGATCAAATAGATCCATTTACTGAAGCTACCACATTAGCCCAAGTGTGTAACAAAGCCTGGCGCAAAAATTCCATGCCACCTCATAGTTTAGCCGTGATTTCTGATGCCGGGTATGCCAATAAAACCCGGTATTCCATGAAAGGCATACGTTGGCTACAAATGATGGCTGTCACAGAAGAGATTCATATTCGGCATGCCTTGAATAACAAAGGCGAAGTCAAAATTGGACCTTATTACGTGGATGGCTATTGTCAAGAGACCAACACCGTGTATGAATTCATGGGATGTTGGTACCATGGGTGCCCCACCTGTTTTCCTAACCGAAGTACCATCAATCCATATACTTTGAGAAGCACGCAACAGGCCTATCACGACACGTATACACGACTGGAGACTTTGAAAGAACAGAGGTATCCTGTTGTGGTCATGTGGGAATGTGAATTTGATCAGCGTTGTCAAAAGGATCCTGCCTATAAGACAAGAGTGGAACGATTCTATCATGGTCAAGACCCGATTCAACCCAGGGAAGCTTTGTTCGGAGGTCGTACGAATGCCGTCCGACTGTACCATGAAGTAGACAACGACCAAGAAATCAAATATGTGGATATTTGTTCTCTCTATCCGTATGTGAACAAGTACAGGGCTTATCCGATAGGCCATCCAGTGATCATGAGTCAAGAACAAATTGATCAACAGCATATTGAGAAATACAAAGGACTGATTAAATGCCGTGTTCTACCCCCGCAAGATTTATGGATGCCTGTCTTACCCATACACTGTAATAGTAAAATGGTGTTTACGCTATGCCGTACCTGTGCTGAGAAGGAGATGGATTATTGTACACATTCACTGTATGAACGATTCTTGTATGGCACATGGACTCATGTTGAATTGGCTAAAGCTATTGCTTTAGGCTATCAAGTATCAAAAGTGTATCATGTATGGCACTGGGATGAATGGAGTACGGACGTCTATCGGCAATACATTGACAAATACTTAAAAATGAAACAAGAGGCTAGTGGATATCCTCCAGGGGTGGATACAGAAGAGGCTCAAGATAAATTTAAAGAGGATTATTTTGAAGCAGAAGGAATTCGTTTGGAACAGGTGGAGAAAAATCCAGGAAAACGAGCTTTTGCCAAAACCATGTTGAATTGTCTCTGGGGTAAAAATGCTCAAACCAACCTCTTGCCTAAAACAGAGTATGTTCATCGATTGGACCAGTTCTACGGAATACTGAACGATCCTAAAAAGTCTGTGAAATATGCAGAGTGTTTTGATCATGATGAATTCATGTTAATGAATTATACTGATGAATCGGACAAAGCAGACCCTCATTCATCATCCAATCCTGTGGTGGCTTCATTTGTGACGGCTTATGCTCGATTAGAACTGTACAAAGTGCTTGAACCTCTAGGAAAGAGAGTACTGTATTTTGACACACTCAGACAGTTGTATGTACATTCATGACCCTGATGGCTATAATGTTCCTATTATCTCCAGTCGATTGGGAAAATGGACAGATGAGGTACCAAAGGGTCGTATTGTGGGATATGTCGCTTTAGGTCCAAAGAACTATGGCTATGAATACATTGAAAACGGTGAACTCCATCAAAAATGCAAAGTGAAAGGCATTACGTTAGACTACAATGCCACTCAACAAGTGAATTTCAATACGATGGTGGATTGTGTGAAAGACAGACACAATTATTCGACCGTAGTTGAATATGCTTCTCGGATTAAACGTCATAAGGACAGAACCGTGACCAGTGAGAAACAAGTCAAAACATTTCGTTCGGTATATACCAAACGTATTGTGGTCGAGAATCATATGACTGTGCCTTATGGTTATCTACATGACTGACCTTGACCTTTTAGGATACTTTTTGATAATAACTAGAAGTACTATACAAGTCACTTTTAGGATACTTATAGTAAAATCAAGCAAAGTGTGTTCATTATTCATAAAGACATGGATTGGATACCCTTACTACCGATAGAGCTGAGACTTAAAATTTATCGTTATGTCATAGGGGCTAACGCTAAAACATGGAAGACGGAGTTAGTGCACACATGGGCTACTGATAATGCTATACATAGTTTACAACATATGAATCATCGACGGATAGAGAGATTATTGGAGAATGTAGGTGAACGCCAGGACTTGTCATCCAACCAAAAATTACCTATTCTACGAAAACTGAATGTGGTACAACAAAGCTTAGATCGCATGTTATCTACGACATGGGATTTTTTAATCCACGATCCATTTGAGCGACGTATCTGCCTTAGTCAACAAGTTTCGTTCTACCCCCAATGTGATATGGTTCAGTATGGCTGAAGAGGACAATGGGAGATCTCAACCCGGATGGCGTCCGTATTCACAGCTTAAAGTACGTGGTATCATGGTATTTAAGAGACAGGTACCGTTCACTCGTGTTATTCATATTCTAGAGTATCGTGCCGTGTTCTATAAATTAAGGCATCACTTAAGAGAAGTTAAAGACGAGATTGAATCCCTTCATGCGGATAGACCTAGAATAGTGATTTGTTCAGGAAATATTCAATTATGGGTAAACCATCTAGACGATATGTAAGTTTATATTACATTTTGGATTTTGAGCTGTATACGGATACCTTATACAGTATTTTACAAGATGACCTTGTCAAGGTCAAGGACATTCGCGCGTGGATTCTGAACCCTCACACGTTTGAACTATTTAGACAGATGATTCGTGATGTTATGATCAGTGCACACTTAGACTTGAAAGCTATCCATCGAGACGATTGGAATACTTATGTATGTAACGATAGAGTGATTCACACGATTCAAGAATGGAACAGTTTGATATTATGAACCATACCCTGTTAAGAAAAGCATTGGTATTTGCTTATCGTATGAAGATACCTGAAGGTCATCATTCTCTGGAATGGATTCGACAACAGTTAAGTACACCAGACATGTTTGAAGAAATGAAACATGGACGTCATGTGATGAATTCATTTTATAAACAATCAGTACCCATGGACTTTAGTGAAACGGATTGGTTCAAACAGGTGGTGAACAATGACTCTGTGTTAACATTTCTGAGTCAATTTGGACATTCAGAATGTGTGTTTGAATTTTCTGAAAAACTGTTGTTACCATTACATGACTTTTGTTGTTCCTGTTGTAATAAATTGTAAAGAACTAAATCATACATAAACATTCATCTTGTAAAGAACTAAATCATACATAAACATTCATCTTGTAAAGAATTATTTCATGCATGTTGTACACAAATAAATAAAATGTTTTTCACGTCATGGAGTCCAGTTTACTTTTAAGCATCCTTGCAATATGTTTATCTCAGGCCCTAGTGGCTCGGGTAAAACACAATTTGTAACAAAGGTATTGGAATACAAATCAGATTTGTTTCAAGTAGTACCTGAGCGTATTGTATGGTGTTACAACGAATGGCAAGTAGCCTATGCACAGTTACAAGAACAAGAACCTAGTATTCGGTTCATACAGGGGATACCTGACGAGGATGAAGAGATAGTAGAGGAGACATCCATTCCTCATTTAATTGTATTTGATGACATGCTTGGTGATAAAGATGAAGAGAAAATCAAATTATGGTTTACACGAAAAGGTCACCATCGTAATGCTAGTGTGATATACATTACACAAAACATGTTTCAACAATCGAAAGCCAGTCGTACCCTGAGTTTAAATGCACATTACATGATCTTATTTCAAAACACAAGAGATAAAGGACAAATCAAAGTGTTGGCGAATCAAATTCAATTGCCACACTTGTTACCCGCTTATCAAGATGCAATCTCTACACCTCATGGGTATTTAGTGATTGACTTTCACCCTCAAACACCAGGCAGTTATCGGTTAAGAACTGATATTTTTCATCACTGGATCACTGGAGAAAAACGTGGGCCAGTTGTGTATATATAAACGACAGTGTATTCGTTTACTCATATAAGATCATTCAGTCATCATGTCAGCCACAGCCATAGCTCAATCGTTAGAACATCTGGGTCAGGAACGAGACCCTATTGTACGGGAGCAAATGCTACGGTCTGGATTAAAAGAAATGCTCCAGTGGTTCACCTTAGCAGCAAAGGTGATTTTAAAAAGAAAATTGTGCTACCTAAACAAACACAAAACTTTATGCAAAAACATCAGCATGAATTAGAGCAGCTGGGAGATGATCAAGTGGACATGGATACTAAACGTCAACTCATATTGAAACCAGGAGGAGGTGGATTTCTTGGTGGAGTAATGATACGAAGTCTACTCAGATGGAATGGTCAAAAGACTATTCGTAAATTTGGAGCAAGAAAATCTCCAGTTAAAAAAGCACCAGCTAAAAAGCCAGAAAATCTTCAGCTAAAAAAGCACCAGCTAGAAAAGCGCCTGCCAGAAAATCTCCAGCTAAAAAAGCTAGAAAATCTCCAGCTAAAAAAGCATCTCCAGTCAGAAAATCGCCTGCCAAGATCAATGAACGTTTTATTACTCTCCGTCGTCGAAAGCAAACCACTTCAACACCCTCTATAGCTGTAACTCCAATCAGTAAGTTACAATGGTCTCCAATCAGTCCTGTGAGTAGTTTGAGTTCTTCAAGAAGTGGACCAAGCAGTTTTAGCACACCTAGAAGTTTATCTAGAAGTTCTTCAAGAAGTGGACCAAGCAGTTTGAGTTCTTCAAGAAGTTTATCTAGAAGTGGACCAAGTAGTTTTAGCTCACCTAGAAGTTTATCTAGAAGTTCAAGAAATTCATCTAAAAGCTCTTCAAGCAGTGGGCCAAGTAGCTTTAGCTCATCTCAAAATTCATCTAGAAGTGGGCCAAGTAGCTTTAGCTCATCTAACAGTTTATCCAGCAGATCATCTAACAGTTTGAGTTCATCCAGCAGATCATCTAACAGTTCATCCAGTAGATCATCTCACAGTTCAAGAAGTTCACCAGACACTCCATTGTGCCGTTTTTCACCCCTATCCTTATCTACCTTATCAAGACAGGCTGTCTTGAAACCCCTTTTGAGACATCGTATTCACCTGATGAGAAAGGGCTCTATGAGTCCAGCTTCAAGACAAGCCTTAGATGCTTTACTATAAAAGCTGTGAAGAAGTAAAAACAGGCATTATTTGACATAATGGCACCAAAGCGACCACTCCTGCATAAATACGGACATCTGGTTTTGGGTTTAACTCAAGCCCCAGATGGGTTAAGAAGAAAGATGATACATGGAGCATCTAAAGAAATGATTCAATGTGTGGCAGAATGCTGTCAGAATGTTTTTAAAAAAGGCAATGTTGCCTTATCCCCCTCTCAAAAGCAAAGGTTGAAGTCCAAGCGTCAACATCTCCGCACTTTAGCAGATAAAAGAGTATCCATTCAAAAAAAGAAACGTGTGTTGAATCAAAAAGGAGGATTATTTCCATTACTGGCTCTTGCTCCAATCATTGCTAAAGCTGTTGCTGCAGGAGCACTCAGTGGAGGTGTTGCCACACTGGTGAAAAAAATATGAAGAAAATGGCTATCGTCCCGTTCAAAATGCTGGAAGAGATGAATCGATGGAAAACAGAACAACGACCACGTTTACCCCCTCCCCCGCAAGTCAGTCAAACATCCGATTTACAGAAACAAATGGGAGAAGTATTACAAAATGAATCGTTGTCTGAATCAGAAAAAGCACAACACTATGGGCAAGTCTTGCAAAAGTTTCAACTGTCTCATCAAAAAGCACGTGAACCGGCTACTCTTGCTGGAACGGTTGCACCGGCTGCACCGGTTGTTCCAGCTGCTCAAGGTGCACAAGGGGCACAAGCTGCTCCTGCTACATTGACGGATAGGATTCTTGAAAGTGTTCCTACTACCATGCGTCGAAAAACTCAACTTTTATTACACTTTCTACAAAATCATCCCCACATGTCATGGAATGATCAAGGGATGTTGGGATATCATGGAAAACCAATACAAGGATCCAACATTATTGATTTGGTAAATGATATCATACGTCATAGAAAAGGGTCAGACCCTAGAGGATGGGAACAGTTTTCTAGTGGACTAAGAGATGTCAATGTACCACAAGAAGTGATAGGAAATAAACGGAGATGGTCATGGATGCAAAAAGCAGACGACTCAGAGGAAGATGAATTCTTTGATAGTTTTGTTGAGCCTCCTTCACCTATAAGTAAACCTGCCAAACGGATTAAAGCAGAACCTAAGTGGGAACCCTACTAGACAACATGAACAAAAAGGTAGACAGTTTGTTACATCAGATTTATTATGATCCCCACCATCCGGCTGGTTTTGGTGGGGTGGAACGTCTTACTACAGCAGCTCGAACTCAACTGAAATCCATTACGCCAAGTCAAGTGCGATCCTGGTTGAAGGGGCAAAAGACCTATACCCTACACAAACCTATCCGTAGGGCATTCTCGAGACGGAAAACGATTGTGGGTGGTATTGATCATCAATGGCAAGCTGATTTGGCAGACATGCAATTCCTGGCTCAGTACAACACCCCTTATCGATATTTGTTGTGTGTCATTGACGTGTTTTCAAAATATGCTTGGGTAGTTCCCCTCAAGGATAAAACGGGGCTCACATTGGTGGAAGCGTTTCGCTCTATTCTTAAAACGAGACAACCTAAAGCGTTGCAAACAGATAAAGGAACAGAATTCAAGAATCAAAGGTTTCAACAGTTTTTAGACAAAGTAGGGATTCCTTATTTTACGACTGAAAACCCAGAAACTAAGGCTAGTGTGGTGGAACGTTTTCAACGGACATTAAAATCACGCATGTGGAAATGCTTTACGCATAATAAAACACGAAGGTATATTCAGGTATTGCCTGATCTCGTGCATGCCTATAATCATCTTGTTCATCGTAGTATACAAATGGCACCCGTATCCGTGAATGAGAATAACGAATCTCAAGTGGCCTTGACCTTGTATGGAAAATCAAGAAAGAAAGCGTCGACGACCCTTCATGTGGGAGATATTGTTCGTATCAATAAAACAAAACGTACATTTGATAAAGGTTATCTACCCAACTGGACCACTGAACTGTTTAAAGTGATCCAAGTCAAAAAGACCTCTCCTGCTACTGTGAAATTGACTGATTTAGACGGAGAACCCATATTGTGTTCCTTTTATTTCTCTGAAGTACAGGTTATAAAAGATGATGCTATCTATGAAATTGAATCAGTGCTCGCACATCGCCAGAGAAAGGTAGACGGAAGACGAGAAATTAAAGTGCATTGGAAAGGCTATCCTTCGAAATTTGACAGTTGGATTCCCGAACCCCATCTCGTTTAAAATTAGTTAATAAATACATCATGTCTCAAACTGATACGGCCAGTGTGGAAGTGACTGCCTCGGAGCAAGCCAAATTGTGTGAACCCAAAAATAAGGTCACTTTTTTGTCACAAATTGTAGTGGTATTTATTATTATTACCGTATCGCTATTTAATTTGTGTTTTCAACGACCCGATCGAGAATTGTGGCTTCTGCTTTTAAGTAGTTCTCTAGGTTATATTCTACCGAATCCCTCCTTGAAATTCAATAAACCTAAATCAACATGAGTTCGTTTTACATTACACTCATGAGTGACAGCTCTATGGATTTATTCCAAGACAATACGCAATGTTGTTTTCGTACCAAACTGGCAAAACCCATCCATCTCAATAAACAAGACTGGGAAATTGCCTTAGTCGAAATGATTGTTCCTAGTCAGGTGATCAATGTCACTGAAGAAGAGCGACATTTCTACATTGTCACGCACGATCCTGTCCTGGGTAAGGCCTTAGAAAACTTTCAGACCTATAAAACTCTCCCCAATAAAGAAGAAAAAGGTGTACGACGTTGTATTCCTGTAGGAACTTATGTCACACCCCAACATTTGATCGAGACGATTGACTTTACCGTGAAAGATCAATTGGGTAAAATATTTAGACAGAAAGGGCTTCGATTTACCATGGGGTTTTCAGGACAAAGTAAACGCGCAAAACTGGACAGTTCGGATCAACTAGGCATTCAGTTTCATCCCCACATGTTTATTAAACTGGGTGGAGCCCCTGATAGTTCTCCTACCATCTTTTTTAAAGACACTCCGGAGCCGTTTCCTCATGGCGTAGATATTAACATGGGTCATAATCATTTGTTTGTTTATTCCGACCTCGCGGCTTATACCTATTTGGAAAACATAGAAGCCCCCCTCCATTTGATCCGAGAACGAAAGCAGGAACTAACCCCCATATTCATTTCGAGTTCTTAAATTTACACTATGTACCACTGGCTAAAGCCGACTTTGACACCATCACTATCCATATAAGGGGTGACACTGGCCAGTCTATTCAGTTTATTCATGGGAAGTCTATGGTGAAACTACACCTACGCCAAAGACAATTATACCTACTTACCAAGGTCAACCTCGACAATATGGACACGGACTCGGATCCATGTTTAAGAAAGCCATGAAAAGAATCATGCCTTTACTGAGTCCATTGGTGAAATCTGGAGTTCACACCTTGAAAAAAGAAGGACTCCAGCAAGGAAGAGCCGCTATGAAAGATATCTTGACAGGATCAAACGCTAAAAAAGTAATACGAAAACGTGGAGCCTCTGTATTAAAAGATGTGGGTGAATCCTTGCTACGTGCTGTGGCCAGCCCTAAAAGACGTATAAAGAGCAAACCAGTCAAGAAAAGACCTCATTCGAAACTTCATCGTCGCCGAGTTAAGCAGTCCAGACCTCTTGATATTTTCGATTTATCATGATGCAACACGGTTCCTGCGAATGTAGTAAGACATAGTTGGATGTGTCTGTTGTGCCACCTACCATGACAGCCATGCAAGAAGGTCAATGGACTGAGCATTATCCCATTTCTGCCCTGGACAATAATGCTCCGATTGAATTTGTGATTCCTGCACAGACAGAAAAATGGACTGATCTGAATCAATCTTACCTGTACCTAATACTCAAAATTATACAGCAGATGGTACAGACCTAGCAGTCGACAGTGAAATTGCTACCGTCAACAATTTCTTTCACAGCATGTTCTCAAGCATTGATGTGTACCTGAATAATAAACTGATCACCAGCAATGCGGACACGTATGCCTATAGGGCTTACATAGAAAATTTACTCTCCTTCACCTCAAGCTGTAAAGACACTCAGCTTCAGGCGTTAGAGTTACGGGCTGCAGACACCCCTGGTTATATGCTCACCAAAGTACATGACGGGAATAACAAAGGCTATGTTGCGAGGCGTCATCGTGTCCATCAAGGTCGTGTGGTGGAACTATGTGGACGACTTCATTTGGATCTGATGATGCAAGATAAATATTTACCCAATGGTATGGAAATACGCTTAAGACTAAACAAAGCGTCACCCCAATTCTGTCTCATGAGTACTGCACCGGCTAAAATCAAGTTTCTAGAAGCAGGATTCAATGTAAGAACAGTAGATTTACTGCCAGTGGTAGCCAATCAACTCAATCAACAGATTGCTCAACATAACATGAACATTCCCATCCGACGAACTGAAGTAAAAACATTTACGATTCCTAACGGCCAACGATCCAAGATTGAAGATCATTTATTTCAAGGTCAATTGTCAAAACGGCTTATCATCGGTATGGTAAGAAATATAGACATGAATGGAGATATGGCTACCAACCCCTTTGATTTCCGTCATTTTACACTGAATCATCTGGAAGTCAGCATTGACGGAAAAAGTATTCATAACAAAGCGTTCCAACCCAATTTTGAAACGGGAGAAGTTCTAAGATCCTACATGTCACTCTATCAAGCGACAGGAGCTCTTGGTCTCAATCGTTCATTTGGATTGAGCATGCATGATTATCGGTACGGATACACACTCTGGGGGTTGGACTTGACAGCAGATCAAGGTTGCGAGGAAGGTCAACTCCATCCTATAAAAACGGGCAATCTGAGATTGGAATTTCACTTTGGAACAGCACTTGAACAAGCCATCAACGTGATTGTATTTGCGGAATACGACACTCAAATTGAAATCAATCAATTCAGAGAAGTGCTTCTAGATTATTAATCTAGATTATTAAGATTATTAATGGAAGACATGGATATTGAACACATGGAAAAAGGACAAGATTACGAAATGAAGTTATTGGCGTATCCTTGTTGTACAAGTTCAAGGACGGACTTTTTACAAGAGTGCTTGAATCATCACGTCACAGAAGCACTCCAATCTTTAATTTATGATCAAGTACATAAAGACTGTTATGGTTGTCGAGTGAATCATCCTAGTCAAGTACAACATGTACTCTGCTTATACACGAAACTGAAGAGTGGACAGAACTTTACATTCAAAAAGCTATTCAACGTTTGAACGTGTTCAAGGTCATGGAAAAGTGGTATCCTGAATTAGTGACCTTGACCGATAGTGAAAAAGGAGACGCGTGTCGATTATGGATTCAGTTTAAAGAAGAACTCACTCAGAATCAGTTCATAGATCAGTGGATCAGTGTTTGGGCTGAACGTGTCAACAGAAATTGGCATTATGGAGACGAATGAACTACAATACCTATTAGACTATTCACCGTTATTAAAACCACTACGTGCACGTGTTTGTGCTAAAGATCAATTACCTTCAGAGAAACCGCATGACGTGAAAGCCTATATTGTGAATACCCATAACGGGAATCAACCTGGAGAACACTGGGTGGCTCTTTATTTAAAAGACAATAAAGCAGTGTACTTTGATTCCTATGGATTACCGCCTTTCGAAGAGATTCTATCCTTTGTGAAAAAACATGCCAGCAAAACTTATCTGTGGAATGCCATGAGAATACAAGGCGATATGTTACCGGTGTGTGGTGTGTATTGTCTATTCGCTTTGGATTTTATCTCACGTGAATGTGACTTGAACCAGATACTGTTAACCCGATTCAAACCGGACATGTATGGAAAAAATGACACTTATGTGACGCATTGGTTTCAACAACATTATGGTACTTATTACATGCATGCTCAATATGTGAACAAATGTGGACAAAAGTGTTTTGCTCAACGTAATTCTAGACCATAAGGTCACAGACGTTTGTATCATAGTATCATACATAGAATTACAACTCTTTATGGTGATCATTAAATGTAAAAATGTTGTATAAAATGTTTCATGTAGTTTCATGTAGTTCCTTGTTACTGTTCCTTGTTACAAAAAAAAAAGTTAGAAAACTGAAACTATGCGTCTGTTGTCTTTTTTTTATTATATCTTAAGTTCATAAAATTGCCAATCAAGCTCCGCACATGCGGTACATCGTGACGTCATCCAACGATATGACGTCATCCAACCACGAGAGTGGGCGGCGCTTCACCAGAAAAATTCTCCGTCTTACAACACAATGCCTCATTTTATTCTGAGAACTCAAACGCTCAAGATGGAGGCTTTATTAAATGAACTCAAAACAGCAAAACAACTTACTGAAAAACAGAATAGAGTATGGCGCTCAATCAGTCGCTTGGCTACTAGCATTGTTAGAAAGGGAACGAGATCTTCAAACCATTGGTGAGACTTTGAATACCATTGAATCAAATCGGTTTCATCATAGAGAAGAACTATCTCAAATGCGAGAGCATTTTCGAGATCAAGCCAAAGAAAGGCAGCGAGATGCCAGGGAAAGGACAGTCAATAGACAAAGGGAACAACAAGAAGAAGAGCATTGGCGTATCATCACTACCGCTCAAGTTCAGTACACGGAACAACCACCAGTACCAGAACAGGAATGGTCCTGTGGGGATCTAACATGCCGGCTCTGCTATCCCCCACCAGACTGCCAATGCGAACTATGTACCCAACCAGATCATTCAGCATAGACAACCAACTATCAACGGCCCTTTTCAGGGCCACAAATGACCAACGGCCCTTTTCAGGGATACCATGTCTTTTCGAAAGAAAATTCTCTCATTGTCCATACACACACACACAGTGCCCAGAAAATTCCTAAAATCCATTTCATACTATTTTGGGGTACAACATTGATTTCCAATGGATTCCAATTTGTCCTAATTTGTCACAATTTTGAAAACTTCTGGGTACCAAACCAATGCAAAGTGTACCCAGGGTACCTCCCATTACTACTAACATATTAAACAGTTGCAGACTCGCTATAAGTTGGCGTGGTCTTAATTATTCTACGCTTGTAGATTTCATCCAATGAAAGGAAGCGTTCCATCTGAATCATCCAATAGAATGGGGAATTTCTTTTGAATAATTAATACGTCATGCCAAGAAATAAAGGTCAAAAGTGAGATTAGACAGTTTGTCCCTTCTGAGGTTTGAACACACAACCATCAGAAAGCAATTCTGGCCTATTTAAATACTCTTTAATGTGGAGGAATGCGCTAGGATCCCAAATGCCACACGTATCCACTTTTAAAAGTAGGTTAAGGAATAACTAAAAACGATTTCTTTATTTCAGTTTCGATTAACTTTTTACAGATGTACTTTGCTTTTAAATTTTGTAACATTCAGCAAAACAGTTTTGGTGATTTGTACTCTAGTATTTTTGTGTGACAAATCATACGATATTGAACATATTTTAACCATTTTTACCTTACATTAATGTAGACACATATCGTTACGTATATGTAAATATAATTTCTGAGGTTTAGTTAAAATAAAATGACTCGTTCTTAACTTTTTGTTTATGGCTGACTTTTTCTGTCGTAGCCCTTTACAGTTTTACAAAAAGTGTTTTTAAGACAAATGGAAATGTCCTTTAATGTGGTAATCCTTTTAACTGAGTGAAAAGTAAGTCGATGTATGTGTTAGACGTAAGTCCTTTCAGCTTGGAATAAGAGTATACATATTAATAGCTTAACAAAGTTGTTTTACAGGTAAGAGTTCTGTATACAGATCGATAGGATTTCCTCCAAACTTTGAACAAATGATGTTCGTTGATAAACTGGTAGGATTTGAACCTTGTACCTTCCTTTCTAAAAGTGAATAGTCTACCAACGGGCAGTCACTCCTCGTTACTCTACCCCTTGGCCATCACTCCCCGTTCTAACAATACACACATGTACACACCGGCGACGGCGACATATAATAAATGCCAAGATAAAAAATAAAATCCCCAATTCAAACAAGCAAATGTAAAAAAAAACTTGGAGGGGATTTAACTAAACATTATCATGAACGGAGGAACCATTGTTTATTAAACACATACGAGTGTGTAGGGGTGTAGCGGGAAGGATAACTCTGCATTATAGAGGTTGAAGAATGAGTGCGACATTTAGCGTTGATGTTGCGACATATAGCGTCAGTGCTATTTGTTGCGACATTTAGCGTTACAGGTGCGACATATAGCGTCAGGTGGTTTTGCGACATTTAGCGTTGGTTGCGACATTTGGCGTCAGCCTTGCGACATATAACGTCAAATGCGACATTTAACGTCGATGCGACATTTAACGTTGCTTCAGTCATTTCAGGGCTGTCATTAAAAGAAGGAAGAGAAGATGAAGGAGAATGGGGTATTTATATCCCTACTCTTACTTCTGGTACTTTATCGTGCCCGGTGTCGAGCACCGATACACATCTCGTCCTTTTTCTTGTGATTTTCTAGACACAGTTCTTGACTCAGTATTTGGGATGGGGACACTAAATGCACCACTGATGAATTCGTAAAGCCGAGAATCGAACCCTGGACATTTTGTTCAATAGTCCAGCATTACTACCAGGTCCCAGATCATCCCAGATAAGTGTTAAGCTCGAAGACAAATCTGTTCATAGGTCTATGTTATCCATGCTATGACTTCTTACAAGAAATTTATGGCTCTAAGAAACTCATTAACGTCATTCCCTGATACATATCTATAGGATCTCATTTGTCATTTTTGGCGTTTCTATAAGATAAGTTATGTAACATCTTTGATTCAAACGCAAAATGTAATTATCTTTTTGCAGGTTTACATGACCTGATTATTTCAATTACTGTACATAATATCTGCTTTAATGTACGGTAATCTGTTTATATGTTATATGTAAATTTGTAAAGCGCTTTTGAACGTTATTTTTTACGAAAAAGCGCTATATACGTATGGTATAATAATAATAATAAGTCCAGTATTACAACGTTATTTTACGATATCAATTATGGCTGATAATTAGATCTTCAGTTGTTAATACCAGTAATTCTAACATCTGTAAAAATTAATGATGATGCATCAAATTCGAACAAACCAGGAAATGTTTTACATCTACTTAATATTTACTATAGAAGGCAAGTTGAATGGTATGTGTTGTGATTACTATCACATTTAGAAATAACTTGAAATGGACAAAGTATGTACATATATTACATGTGTTCAGTTTCTGCATACAAGTGTATGCTTTAAAGTAGTGTCCTTCATAACTAACATTACAATATTTACTGCTTGTAACAGTTCTGTAGATGTCCATCATATAAATTCATGAGTACTGACATATTAAGTATGAATATCCGTTCTGTGTAAATGCTGTGATGATTCGTGAGTAAAGGTAGGGAGAGAGAATAGGCTCCACGCAATGATTAATGCTCCAAATATCATGACGCCACTTTTCCGAATCAGGTTTAATATCCGGAATTCTACATTGTATATTATTATGTGAATCGTAAGGGGTCGTATTTTTATTACTAAATTGCATTAATCGAGCAATTAGTAACGCACTGTACTGTACAAGTACATAATTACTGATGATAACTGTCACACAGAACCGTCCCCATGGTCGAGTAGTTAAAGTTGCTGACTTCAAATTACTGTGATCTCTCACTGATAGAGCGTCGTGGGTTAGAACCCTGAGCCCAGCTACTGACCATGTCTCTTTACTTGTGAAAGTTTGCAATTGCTTTCGGAGGATTGGTGTGAAGTACTGGTTTTTCCCTGAGGAACGATGATTCTAAGTGAACTGCCCGCCTCATGTGACCACCTGACTATTGAAAAGGGGCGTGAAACTCAAACAAACCAACAAATATAGCAGCCGCAGCAACGAGTGGGTTGATACCATCGTCGTGTTCATCATTATCCCTTTATAAGACCTGTCGGAAAGAGGCATATCAATGCTTGGGGTAAAATATATTTTTTATCGTGTTTTGGTCTTGTGCGAGGCTGTAAACATCGAAAGGAATATCTATCCACTATGTGGTATGTAGTTCCTGATATTCATATCATTATCAAAATAATAGAACACTACACATATTTGTGCTAATTGATATTTATTGTCTTTACATAAGGAGAAACAAATAATAGGCCATATTTCTATTAAATGACTAAAATTTCAAGCCTTTTTACGATGTTTATTGTCAATGTGGCTTTGTTTTACGTAAATGAAAGATGTATGGTTGTTTAATGTTATACTATAATAATATCATTTACATCTTTACTAAATTGTGTCATAATACGTCAATATGCCGATTGCATGATAATGTACATCTTTGTAACAGATGCACTTATCTGTTTATTGTAGTCTTTAAGATGACCTCGACAATAAATGATTTAAAACACAGAATAAAATAAACGAGTCAATGCAACTATTTGCATTTATATTTGAACATCCCTCGTTATCAAATCGTCAATTTCAGTGTAATAAAAGCATTAGCACATTTTCGAATATCGAACAAAACATTTATTTTGTGTACACGTACAGTACAACCTCTGTAGAGCAACACCCTGTGGGAGCTGCAAATAGTGGTCTTTGTTTAGAGGTTGTTGCTCTACAGATGTTAGATTTATAGTAAATATCAGCTTAGAGTAATTTTGAAGCTGTTGCATGCAGTTGCACTACAGAGGCCCGTTCTAGAGAGGTTGTATTATATTAATAAAATATCACACAAACCCAGCTTGTGCATTTTTGTGTTACACGAATTACTTTATTTGTATATCTAGGGGGTATATTTGGCATAATATAAAATTAATTTGAGTAACAATCTAATGTATGAAAGTTACCAAGAGGATCTGGTAAATAATCGTACGAAGCATGTGTAACATTAGATTTAATAACGAGTTATCCTCGAAAATATTCTAGAAAGGACAGATTGTCCATACATGGAATATTCGTCCGTTTTCTTCTCATTAGTATTGTCATTTCTCATATACCCTTAATCCAAATGTTGCTACATGCGCCAGACGCTGTTACATGATAAACTGTGTCAGATTCTAACTCTGAGTCAGATTTTCAAGTTACTCTGCATCAGATTTCAACTCTTTGTATTTTAGAATATAGACACTCGAAAAAAAGCAAAAAACGACGTCATAGAATACAAGATCGACGTGACGTTGAAAATAATAATTTATGTCAGTAGCGACTTTTACGTCACAACGTCACGTCAATCTTGTATTAACGGTGAACGTGTTTTCAAATTCTTTATAAAAAATCCGTTCTGCGTTTTTAAAAAAATCATCGGACCGTTATTCACTGTTGACGCAACTGAAAGAAAAATGTCGCATTTTTTGCGTTGTAATTTTCCACCACTACAGAGTTTGATCAGCATCTTTCAAGATTTAATGGCGGCGAAATGAAACATTATTGACTTTTTCGGATTTTTAAATGATTCAGCATTGAAGTTACGTAAATTGTAGAACTTAAAATACAATACTATTGACGCAATACAGGAAATAACGCGAAAATTACCAAAAAACATACCACTCCGCTAGATGGCGATTTTTGAGCGATTTCCATGGAAATATCATTTGAATATATATCATTTCTGCATTGACCTTAAAGGATGTTCATGCAAAATTTCTTTATTGTGCGTTGGCGCCTAAAGAAGGACCATTTTCCAGGATTAAACCCACAACCCACCTTAAGCTAGTCAGCAAATGTTCAGAAGAAATGTTCAATGTTTTGAGTTACCGAATAATAGCTCATTCTGGAGAAGGTAACAATTTAATGACGATTTAATGCCAAATGCAATAAATAGAAAAATAGAATCAAATTAATTATGTATTGTTCAAGATATGAATGTGCAGTCCCCTGAGCTGGGTCGAACTCGTATGGAATGAGAAACAACAGAACACAAGGTGTTGAATTGAAAAGGGCATTTATTTGTAAAATATCATATATTAAAGCTAAACTTTTGTTTTATGTTCTAAAATGACATAACTGGGCGGACAAAAAAAAAACCTTACATAATGTACATATAAACAAAAAAGAAACTACAATACTAAATGGTAAATTTGAATATTACATAAATGAAACACAAATGGTGGTTAAACAGCATGTTTACAGATCAATTAACATTATAAAAATGAACGACTGATATTATATTTAAACTATCGCATTCGGTGAGTACAGGTAAAACTTAATATTTTGAAGAAAACATATAATCTAATATACTGCTTTGTATTTTTCTTTCTATCTCTATATACATCAAGCTGGTAAATGAAGTCCAATGTCACAGATTTGTCATTGATTTCTCCACATTTTGAGTAGCTATCTAATAGATATATTTGCAGATATAGTGGTCTCACGACGTTCTTTTGGCAACCTAGTGTTCTGTTTTTTTTCTTTTACATATGTGTAAGATACTGTAATGACATAAATACAAAAAACGAGTCCCAAAAACTGACATAAATGAACTTTTAGTGTGATACGATTCTTTTAACTCATTTTTGTGCAATGAAAAAAATATATATCACACATGTCTACATGTCTTGTATATAATAGGAGTTCACTTTCTAACCTTTTGAGTTACACAAATTACTACAATTTATGAAAACACGGTATTTTTGACGTCATAGAAGTCAGTATGAATATAACACCAATAATTCTTACAATGAAGACTTCGTATAAATAGAACCTTTTTCTGTCAACACATTTCGTGAACTCAAGGTAAAAACGTGCTTCACGAATCTCTCTTATTCATTAAAGCAAACATCTTTTATTACTCTAAATAGTGCACATTCTTTCTTTTGTTATGTATTTAATACATAATCCAATAATCCACAAACATCAAACATGAACAATATGAAACAATGTCCAAATGAAGGGAAGTAAATCAAATAATTTGCAAAAAGTGCTTGACTGGACTGTCGCCCTTTAAAGACGTACAGATGACAGTCTTCCACTCGAACACTTAAAAGGTGTAGCATTTCCTTGTGTACCACTTTCCAAATTGTGTTTAATTGACCGAAATATGTACATTGTGTCTAGACTGAATATACTTGACGTTCAAATTCAAATTCATAATTTTATTATGATTACATTGGCACTTAAAGCCACAATAAACTTCAGAAACGGTGTATTACCATCCTTTGATAATCGCAAATCTGTGATACAGAATATAAAATGGTTCACCTAAAACAGAATGACATAATTATATAGATTTTATTATAAATGATCAGAAACTTAAGCTATTGTTGTGTGAATATCCTAGAAAAAACTGCCAAATATTTATCAAAAGCTTATTTATATAGACGAAATGTATTATATTCATAACATGTAATGAAGTTTGAAACTGCTTGACTATTTGCAGCATTCTTCCGTGTACTTTTGCTTTTACCCTTTTTGTAATTGACTACCATTATCATTAAATTATCATTAAATAGTATAAATAATTGTAGAACTATGATGACTATTTAAAACAAGATATAAATTATTAGATTATCATTATTTCGGTGACATATTGGTCCAATGGGCCGGGTACTTAACATTTTGTATATTATGTAATGAAAATATTTTGTGTTATATGTACATGTCACGATAATAAAACATTACCTTACCTTACCCTATATAAAAACATGCGAGTATACATATACCGATACTAAATAATGCTCGATGGGTTACAAATGGTTATTCCCCCTATAACAGTGTTACAAACATGCTAGAACAGTTAAAGTGGCGTTCCCTTGGATACAGAAGATCTGATGCCAGACTACCGATATTTTACAAAATTGTTCATGGACTGGTTGCTGTACCAATGCCTTCTTATGTTCTACCACCTAACCGGCTTACTAGACACATGCACCTATTTTTCTTTAGACAAATTCAAACTCCATGTAACTATTATAAGTTTTCCTTTTATCCAGCTACCATCATACTTTGGAATTCTTTGCCAGCTGATATTGCACAGGTACCAACCCTGGACCAGTTTAGACAGGGGGTAACTAAACTGAGCCCTCATTTCTGGGTGGTTATGCTGTTTTTAATCTTTCAGCTGTACATTTCATCTTTTATTAATACTATCAGCTTTGTTTCCATTCTCACACATACATTATGTATATACTAAATTCTCCTGTACATTTGGATGGATGGATGGATGGATTCTAAATGACGCTTCGTAAGTGAATCCGTGATTGCTGTAAATTTTCAATAAGTTTTCTGATAACCAATAGATGGATAGCACACATATACGGGTACATGATGTAATACTCATAACATTGCAAAAATGTCAAACTGTTTGGAACTTTATTTTCGAGTCGTTTAATGTCACATGTACGTATGAGCGCAATTCTAATTAGTCGCAAAGCTTTCGGAAATGCTCAAAAAAAGTTAAATGTAAACACTACATGGTAGGGTTTATCTAAAACATTTAAACTTCTCTTCTTAACAGTGCTCTCAGTTCTTTGATCTGAATCACGGAAGTTGACGATAATATTGGCTTGTCTAATAAACATGTAAATACAGTTTGATTTCATCTGCAAAAAATGCATATTTTTATCGTTGTGATTGATTAAGGTATTGAAATTCAGCTTCCGTCAGTACTTTCGGTATTTTGAGAATAGATAGGTAGGATTACTGTCATCTATTGCACGCAGAAAATTAGAAACATGTCTACCTTTATATACTATATGTATTATACATAGTATATTTCATTCGAAAATAACCATTTACCATTTATTCATAGCTTGTCGGCATATATAGTATACCTTTGGCCATTAACAAAACAAAAAAGAAATATGGCCTGGGTAAACACAGAACATGTCATTATATGATAAATAATATAAACTGGACTAAACACCATAACAATAGACGCCATTAAACGGACTAATATTTAATTAATTCTGGTTCAATTATTTTTTGTTGAAAGACTCTGATCAAATGTGGACCTGTTTGCCTTGCTTGAATACATATTGTGCGTTTATGTTTTTTCCTTACGTACAACAGTAAGTTAGAATTCCCGGACGCTGGGAACTGGAACATATGTTTAAAGTGGTTTAATTTGTTGTTAAACTAAGACTATAAATATGAAATCGTGTCATTAATAATCTATCTAAAGAAATGTATTAATAAATCAAATTGATTTCATCGAGGACGAATAATGTAGGAAAGTTATTACAATGTGGATCGAATGTATTGCAATATATCGCAATACAGGCTATGCCATATTTTGTTTTGTTTCGACGATGTACATTGTACAAGTCTCTAATAAAAGTTCTGTTCTGTTCTGTTCTGTTCTCATATCGTTGCACCCAAAATGTTTCGTAGATGTATATTGTTACTGGTTATACATGTGAGCAAAGACCATCCGTAGGAAGACTAAATGTGGTCTTTTATTGACAGTTAGCCTTTAGGTCATTTTGTTCTTAATAATCAATGACGGTATTTAAAGCATGGTATTATTTACAAGTTTACCTTAATTATGAGGTGGTCGCTAACACAGGGCTACCTTTATTAGGATGTGGTCGCTAACACAGGGCTACCTTTATTAGGATGTGGTCGCTAACACAGGGTTACCTTTATTATGAGGTGGTCGCTAACACAGGGCTACCTTTATTATGAGGTGGTCGCTAACACAGGGCTACCTTAAATTAGGATGTTGTCGCTAACATAGGTTTGACTGTATTAAAATGTTGCATAAAATTAGGAGTGAAATACAAGCCATGATAGAATTAATATTAATTTCACAATTAGTAATTAGATTAATCTGTGTGGACACATTAAGACTAACAAAATAACGATTAGGTCTGGACAGTGGTCTTCAGTTGACTAGTTATACTGTACATACTGTAACATTAAATATTTAAGTTGGGAGAATTTGTATAAATCACTGAAATCACGAGAAAATGTGCAGTTTGTAAATGTGGAATGTCATTGACGGAGAACACAGGTGTAGGATTTACGAGTTAAAGCAGAATGGAACTGTGAACTGTTCTCAAGTTTTATAACCATGGGTCCATATATTGTATTTTTATATTAATTAGTTAATTGTGATCGGATGATATCATTGAACTTTAGCCTGACAGCACAATTGACCTGAACATGTATTTACAGATTAATCTGTTCTATTTTCAAACCATTATACTTTGAGAATGGAATTGGGATTTGAGTTTTATGAATAATGATAATGGAATTATGTCCAATCTTTAAAAAATATCAAGAACAATAATCGTGCAGTATCGTCTCAGAGAAATGTATAGACAATGAAATGAATAAATACGATCGCTAGACCGCAAACTTCACAGACATCTGTTTCCAACTTTTTATTTACTGTACAATTGTAGAATATCCGCTGATATATAAGATTCGAAAAGCTCATGTTGACAGTACTGGAAATAATCAGTGAAATACGCGTAGTTCTTACATACAGAATGTGACTGTTAAGGGAGATCACAATAATAGTTTTTTATGGAAACTTTTACAACTACACGTAGTTACCAAACATTGACCGATATTTATTTGGTATCTTGCGAATTTTTGCCCCCTTTTAACTGTCAGTGTCAGGCGAAAGGTTCATCAAACCATCGTCCCTGGGAAGAACCAGCACTACACTCCCAGCCTCCGTAAGCAACTGCCTATTTTCTCACATAAAGAGACATGGTCGGTAGCGGGGTTCGAATCCACGACCCCCTATCAGTGAGAGGTTACAGATAATTCAAACACTTTGTTATATTAATAGTTTCACACATTTTGTACATTGCAAACGACTGTTCGTGCTCCTTAGGGATCCATCTTCATATGCTTTCAAACACATCGTGATATATACTAAACAAAACTTCCAACGCACTGTTTTATATAATGATCAATATTTATTCAATATTACTAGTAATTAACTGATATTGTGAATATATATCACATAATCATCTGTTAACAGGTTGCATAAGTAAAATTTAAAAAAACTTAGCCAACAACGAATCGTATCCAATTTAGGTCAGTCACCTGTGATTTATAAAGTCACAATTTTTTCACAAATTCTGTAAATATCTGCTTTGACCACCAACCACAATAACAAAAGTGCGACAATGGCTCCTCGTTGACCAAATAAGGCATCGGATAGAATGCATAGGAACATTGTTCCATTACTGCTGAATCGCTATGGTAAGTTCCTGTAGGTTTCTGGGCTATATTCATAAAAATATTTGTTCAATTACATGTACGATTTGTTGTTCACACCCCTCCCTCAAAAAGTAAAAAAAAACATTGCATTTGTATTTGGTAGCAAACATTTCACTAGACGTGCTTTAACATGTTTATTTGTTTACTTACCAACAAGCTGCCATTTATTCCATAAATTGCACACAGTAGTAATATTACAGATTAAAGCCCTTGCTACTGCCAGCTGCGGTGCTCCAGCATTGAGTAGACCAATCGCACGTGCGCGATTTGAGGGGCTGAATCTTGGCATAATTACGACCTATTGGTCACAAAACCAACCGTTAAAGTGATAGATAAACGTTAACGGATGAGTTTATATCGATTTTAATTGATCTATTTGCACGTGCAAATTGTGCACGCACTCGAGCGTTTAACAGCTTATTGGTGATTAGCCGCGTAATTATGTGACAAAGTTTGTCAATACACATTGTTTTGACTAGATTGCTTGTTGTGTAATACGTTCTGCAAATTTTATTTGAATCAAATGATAAATGAAGAAAATATGAAGAAATATAGAAATGCGTTTGAAGATTTGCTTAGTTTATATAAAAGACTGAGCAAGGACGATGTAGAATACACACATTTAATAGGTCCGTGGTGCATCGCCGGATACAGTTTATTATTCTATATACTAGTAATGTGCACAAAAATGATCTCATTATTAGTTTTGAAAGATGGACAATATACACATAAAACAACGAATGGTCCGAAAAAGTGCACATTACAATTGATATACAAGTACATGCATGCATATACAGAATGGTTGATGCCGCTTGATGTTCAGTCTACAAGGTAATCATACACACATTACCAATCATTAAATCATTATAAACTTAATTAACTTCACTGCAATAATTTGTTGTAATTTAACAGTTAGACGTTGAAGTCATGAGAAGCTTACTCGATCACCAGACCGTAGTGCGTATACAGGCTTTAGCACCTGATCCTATTTCATATAGAATATTGAACATTGGGCGTTAGTTCCTGTAGAAACTTGAGCACTTGACCCTATAGTACCTGTAAAATATCATGCTTTAGATGCTAGTTCCTGCAGAAGCGCGAATATTTTACCCTAATTCCTGTAGAGGCTTGACCACTAGACCCAAGTGTCTGTAGAGTAATGAAACTTTGACACTACAACCTTTAGAAGCTTAAATACTAGTATTTGAACGTAGTTAATGTAGACGCTTGATCCTTTAACATTAGTTTCTGTAGAGACTTGATTGATCCTTTAACATTAGTTCCTGTAGAGACTTGATCCTTCAACATTAGTTCGTGTAGAGACTTGATCCTTCAACATTAGTTCCTGTAGAGACTTGATCCTTTAACATTAGTTCCTGTAGAGACTTGATCCTTCAACATTAGTTCCTGTAGTGACTTGATCCTTTAACATTGGTTCCTGTAGTGACTTGATCCTTTAACATTGGTTCCTGTAGTGACTTGATCCTTTAACATTGGTTCCTGTAGTGACTTGATCCTTCAACATTAGTTCCTGTAGTGACTTGATCCTTTAACATTGGTTCCTGTAGTGACTTGATCCTTTAACATTGGTTCCTGTAGTGACTTGATCCTTTAACATTGGTTCCTGTAGTGACTTGATCCTTTAACATTGGTTCCTGTAGAGACTTGATCCTTCAACATTAGTTCCTTTAGAGACTTGATCCTTTAACATTAGTTCCTGTAGAGACTTGATCCTTTAACATTAGTTCCTGTAGAGACTTGATCCTTTAACATTATTTCCTGTAGAGACTTGATCCTTTAACATTATTTCCTGTAGAGACTTGATCCTTTAACATTAGTTCCTGTAGAGACTTGATCCTTTAACATTGTTTCCTGTAAAGACTTGATCCTTTAACATTAGTTCCTGTATAGACTTGATCCTTTAACATTATTTCCTGTAGAGACTTGATCCTTTAACATTAGTTCCTGTAGAGACTTGATCCTTTAACATTATTTCCTGTAGAGACTTGATCCTTTAACATTATTTCCTGTAGAGACTTGATCCTTTAACATTAGTTCCTGTAGAGACTTGATCCTTTAACATTGTTTCCTGTAGAGACTTGATCCTTTAACAATAGTTCCTGTATAGACTTGATCCTTTAACATAGGTTCGTGTAGAGACTTGATCCTTTAACATTATTTCCTGTAAAGACTTGATTGATCCTTTTAGTATTATAATTAGTAATCTGTGATTAAGGACGTTTGCTACAGTCTTCACATAGGCATTTGAGTCATTTGAGTGATTTGCCCTTGAATTTGATTTTTTTGTTATTTTAGGTCTATGGTATCTGTAAAACACTCTTTGTAATATGCTAAGCCAAAAGGCAATTATTTCACACTATATTATCAAATTCAGTTTTGTTCTACTCTGCTCTGCAATGTTCGGTGTCAGTGAATTACGCGTTGTTCTTGCATGCGGAGGGTGGCAGTAAATGCCTTAAATAAGGGAGATAACAACAACAGTCTTGTGGGTACTTTTACTACTAAAGGTTACCAAACATAGACTGTTACTTATTTGCCAACTAGGCGAATTTTGAATACGATTTTTGTAGATATTGTTATTGAAATATTAAAAAGTAAAATTAGAATTAGGAGAGAATTACTAAACAATGCAATAAAAGCATCAAACTTGCGGACAAATTTTAAGTCACTCTAACAAAGTAAATAATAAGATTCGCCAACTGCCTTCCAAATGTATCCACTAACTACAAAAAAAGCAGACGAGTTTTTGGAAACTGGACGAAAGTTCAGCTTTCCATAGCCGCCACTCGCTTGGTACGCAAGCCATGTATTTTGATGCGGACTTAAGAACTATGCGTTTGTACATCCGCCATGTATTTGTTAAACTGTTGCAGTGCAAGTCTTTTGAAGTTCAGTTTCCATGATTATGCACTAATGGAATGTTATTAATGGAGAACAGATTATAGGATTTACATGTATGAACAGCAGACGACTAGTTATTCTGGTTCAGTACAAGCATGTTGAAAACAAGAAGTGTTTGACAATGTGAAAGATGGTTGCCCCCTAATGGCCAACTAAATAGTAAGACCTTGACCTTTAACCTAATGAGCTTAAAATCAATAGGGGTAATTTATATATCTATCTGTCTGAAGGAAGAAATGTTCCGGATTCTTCACTATTTCTTCTTTATTTCTTATTAAACATTCAATATACTAGTAGTCGTATGATAATGATAAATCACTTTTTATATATGTTTATTTAATGTTTAATGAATTTATATATCCATCTATCTAAATGACAGTGGTGGCGTTCCATATTTGTGCATGGATACGCGAAATAATGGTAATTTCCTTGCCACAGCCGTTTTTGTCATACCTGCTCGCAACATGCCAACAGCCTCGGAGCGTTTATTTTGTCATACCCGGTCGCAACATGCCAACAACCTCGGAGCGTTTATTTTGGCCAAGCTTTGACATTGTAAAGTTGTTTCAATGGCATTTTGGATTTATATATTGCAGTTGTATGCAAAATAAATCCTAGCGAGCCGAATGCTTGTTAATGTCTTTTGAACATGAACCCATGGCAACAAACAACACAAGCAAAATTCGACCATAAGAAACAGATACTGCTGACCTTTCATATTTACAATGTCGTCAAGGCAACATACATTTGTATATTTCGACATCCTAAAATGTTAAATTCAGTCAGGATTATCAGCCAAGAAAAAGAAAAAGAATTCATCGTTTTCGAGTCTTAGTGATTAAATTCATCTAAATCTATTCTGAACCGTCAATGTGGAATATCTTCCATAACAATACGTTGTGCTAAATAATATACTTGTATCATGTTTCCACTAACATCCCATAAAATTTGGTCCCATAAAATATGGGGTAGGTAAGCTGGCAGAGCATTTTTCTAATTTACTTAGTTCATAGATACAGCTCATCTGAAATTAAATACTGCATCATATCAGTTTTTTTACAAAATTGCCATGATGGTTCTCAACTCTGTATTGGCAGCAAAATTTATTCTTTGAAAACTCACAAAAAGACCTACTCCGTACGGACCAAGCAGCAAAGGTTAAGTAGAGAAACATTGATTAAAATGTTTGCCTCATACACAGACCAGAATCAGCGTGATTGGGACACAAATATTCCGTTAGTAACATCAGCATACCGCGCTGGTGTTCATGAAAGTACCGGATTTAGGTTCTAAACAACCCCTTTTATAACTATAAATCTTGTTGATATGATATGAGTTTTAAACATAGCAAAGTTTACTTCATATTCTCGCCTCAATATAGCAACATTCCATTGCATGACATGCTCTGTTTCTTTGCTTTTTAATAGCATTACTATCAAATGAAATCAAGTTTCAATATTTGACCAATTCTTACAGATCTAAGATCTAGTAATAAGCATTTACATATATATTTTTGTATTATACGGTAGAACTCTGTTAATTTAAAAGTGAATTCCTGGTGATTTCTTCAATATGTGCATATTTTACTGCATCCGTTCATAATCTATAATGTAACCGTGTTTTACTAAATACACTAATCAACATGCATTAAGGTAGCAGGGATTGGCTGACAATTTCGGTTAGTGCATGTAGATTTAAGAAGAATATATAAATAGATAAAAGGGGGAAAGAAATATATTCAATGTCGAGATGAAAAAGAATTGAAGTGAGTGGACGTGAATAGAATATGAAAAGCATGTTTAATAACTACGGTCTGTCGTGTTTCATATCTATGTGATACTGGAATAGTTTTAGCTTTACGATGCCAAATTGTTGTTCCAGACATTGGAATAACCCCAACAAATGAAAACTCATTTGTATAAGTATAAAGTAGTGGGAAAACACCTTTTTCATTGTTTCCACTTCGTCTTATGCGAGTTCACCACAACGGTTGTTATATGTATACATATAAAGGGCGGCGATCCAATCAAGAACTTTTTACAAATTATTATATTTACTTCCCTTCATTTGGACATCGTTTTATATGATCAATGTCTACAAATTTGGTATGTGTGGATAATTTGATTAGGTTTATTCAAGGTATTAAATACATATCAAAAGAAAGAATGTGTGATACTTTGATGTTTGCTTTAATGAATACAAAGGGTTTCGTGAAGCACGTTTTTATTATGAGTTCATGGTATGTGTCGGTAAAAATGTTTCTCTTCTCTGTGGGTGTTGATTGCTATGACGTCAAACGTACCGTGTTTTCATAAATCGTAATATTGCGTGTAACAAAAAAAGCGAGGAAAGTGAACACACTAGGTATGTGTGATATTTTATCAATGCACAAAACTGAGCTAAAGAATCGTATCATAATGGAAATTACATTTTGGGCAATTGCCCAGGGCTTGTATTGATTAAGCATCTTATAATTATTTTCTCAAACTCGGTCTAAAATAGCTTAGCTATAGGAAATCATCTTATCACAAGACAAAGTGATATTCTTAAACGCTCTTAGGACATTTTAGTGAAGAAAATTCTTGATTAAAAAAGTGCATATGTATATATATGATAAACGTGTTCTTTGTCCGTGTTGCCATTTTAGGCCTTAATAACCATCACTAAATTATACTATCCCTGCAACGTGCTAGCCCCCAATGATAGGGATCTCTTCGGGGTAGCTTTATTTGGTGACTCTCATTGGGGAACAATGACAATTCTTTTATTTGATATTGGCCACCAGCCCATAACAATAATATATTTTTTTTACAGAATATAAATAGGTTAGTACCTGAAATAGACACACATAGTTTGAAAACAAGTTGTAAATGACCATTTCTAAGTCAGGACAAAAATATGAACATTAAACAAGTGATAAATACATACATATAATTACATTTGTTTACTTCTAACTACATATTAGAGTTTCGGTGATTTGATATATAAAATCAATACACTTATTATAATATAAATTTAAATTACATGTACTGCTAATTAATTCAAATTTGTAAAATGTAGAATGTTTCCATTGCACAGTTTACCTGGTCAAAACGAAATACAGGGCAAACTTAATTGAATGTGGTTATATAACATCTCAATTAGCATCTCAATTACACTCCTAATGATATATACGATAAGACCGTCGCAAAATGTACTTTTAAATACTTAGCTTACTCTCATCTATTGGCATTACATTTCATAAAACAACTTTACATCTCATTTGTTAGTTCAAGCCATATTCTGCGTAAATCATCATTTTTCATGTTAACCATTGTCTTTGTTACGTCATTTGTAATTTTATGTATGTAATTGTATATTCACATGGGCCTCAGTGCCTACTGATTTCAAATAAACTATACCATTTATACCCGGTAGATTGAAATATTGAAACAAAGTATGTAAATAACTGTCCATGGATATTCTTTGCCTGGACAGTTTATAATGCTCAATCGGAAGCGGACTAACAAGTTAAATTTTGCACTGCAATGTACAATTTCATATTTTTTTTATTTCTATAACAATTATTTGAAATCAATTACCCCTATTGAAAGGGCCAGCCATTAAGTTGGCTTATGAGACCAGTTCGTACAGTACTTCCCGCAACTCTCCTCTTTTTACCGGGTGCCTGCCTGAGATGGGTTTATGGTAACCATTATTTAACTAGCTGGTGGCTCACAAGTCTCCAGTCTCTACTGGGGTTCGAACCTTCGATCTCCCACTCCGAAGGCGGGCACACTAACCATTCGGCCAAGGTTGTGTTATTTTTTCGACATAGAGATATGTTCGGCGAATAGAGTTCCACACGGGGCTGTAAACAAAAAACTTCGCGAGTACAGCTCCCTGGGTGCTACATTCGGAAGGATCTCTATAAGGTGTGTCAGTTACCCAGGATGAGAGGAGGCAGACCCTAAACATGCACATAGATAGAACCATCGATCTTCCATAAGCTAGATGGACGGCTTCCTCATATCAGATCTGTTTCAGGTCCCGTGTGTAATTTGAAATCCGTGATCGAGGTTATGGGTTAGTAGCACCTGTCAGAGATAATAACAACTCGATCACATAATTTATTATTGTATATTTACTGTTTGGCTAACTATCAACGACTAAATGTGAAAAACTGTATCGAAATAGAGTTCGAAAATGACGTAGGTCGCGTGGCTTTGTATGTTTTTATTCCATATGTTTTGAAATTATTCCTTAGCACCTACGCGTCCAAACATCCAACAAAATAGACATGAAAAATAATAGTGAATCTACCATGATTCAAAATTACAACAATATAACACAGCACTAGCTTGGATCTTAACGAATTATATATGCTATTTTGTGAGAAACATCGCACTCATCATAATATCAAGAAATCTTAGCCATTAATGTAGTGAGGAGGCCACGATACTGTTTGAGCCTGGAGCCCTTGCCTCCACATTTCCCTTGTGGTTAGGTAGCCACCATTGCTTGTAGTTGAGGACTCAATACTTTGATTGTTGATGTTCAAACCAAATTAACATCAATTTGTACGATATAATCAGTGTGCCTTAAATGATTAGTCAGGCATACGGGAATATTATTTGATGTTATCTATGTATAGTCAATGTCTAAACTCATGTGAACATGTAAAATAATACTTGGCAAACGTCTGTATTAATATCGAGCCACTGTATTTGCAATAGATATATCACTCAAATTATGTTCATCCAATAAGGTGGTGCTGTATTTGTTATATAACATAACAGTGTGTTTTAAGAACAGAACAGAACAGAACATGCATTTTTTTCGGATTTAAATGTTATGTTTCTCATCCATTACATAATTATATACAAACATACATCTGTCAAAATCATATTTACATTATTAATATTGTTAATATTCACGGAAAGTGTTGAATACTAGTCTTAAAGTATCAAACTATACTATCAGCATAGAAATTAGCACACACTTTATGTAAAACTGCTGTAGAACAAGACAAATATTCAAACATGAACAGATATTGCATAAATATGAAACTAAGATCACATATATAAAACAGTAGACATACAATGCACTTATATACATTATCTAAGTAAATGCTCACTTTTTAAATTTAACACACGTTAAAATAAAGTGGACCTCATATTCAATGTTCCCATTTTCACGTTAAATACAGTCTTTGATTTCTCTTAATGCGAATGCGATTTCTACCATGATGACCAGTTTCTATTCTGAGCTTATGGGTAGATAATCTGAACTTCACTAAGAATTGTCTATAAAATCTGTTAGGTATCAAATCAGAGTATTCTGAATAATCGAAATTTGACAAAATGTAAATATATTTTTGCATATGTCTGTAATAAGATACATACAATTATATGTATACGTTACTTGATAAAACTATGCTCTGTTCTGAATTTGTTATATTGTAGATAAGACTAATTGATTTTATAGGATATACGTTGTTTTAAGGCCAATTCAACAGCTAAGGTAATTTCAGAGCCGCCCCAGAGAGACAGGGGGTGGGGGTAAACATACAGGAGAATCGATCACTTATATCCCTACACTTTTCGAATAGTTTTCCTGGTTCTTTATCGTGCCCGTCACACCCTCGCCCTTTTCCAGTGATTTTCTTAAACCAGACACTTGACTCGGTAGTTGGGATGTAGACCCTGAAACGTGCCCCTGTACCTTCGAAAGACGGTGTGGAGATTCGAACCCACGACCTTTCGTTAAGTAGTACATCGCGTTACCACTAGACCACCTATCACCCTGATTCCATAGCATGTGACTCAAACATCGGTATAGTTGGAAATAGATTATGTTCAGACTAGAAGAAGATTATAATAAGTAGTTTTCCTCCTTCCTGAATTATTTTCAATTTTTATTTTCATTTTCTGTGGTTATGATACGGACTCAGCTGTGCACTTGCATATGGCGAACTTCTTGACGTTGTCGAAAAACAACGGTACATTCACCGAGAGTTACTCTTATTCTAGAAAGTTGGACCATTTCATTTCATCGAAGTGCTAATCAGCTATTCCATCATCGCCGATTCATATTGTTTTGTACATAACTGAACTGAACTGGTTGTTTTGCATTAGCCTCACACAGTGATTAAATACAGCATCTACTGATGTACAACCTCTCCAGAGAGAGAGAGAGAGAGAGAGAGAGAGAGAGAGAGAGAGAGAAGCAACAAGCTTCCTACAACAACAACATAATTTTTCCCACTGCAACTATCAATTTAACCTGTCTAGAGCAACAACCTCTCAACAGCAATATGATTTTTTTTCTGCTCACAAATGGTGTTGCTGTGGAGAGTTTGCACTCTAGTGTCAAATTGGCTAATTTACTGAAGAAATTTCCAGGTCGTTCAATGCCTGTAACTAAATAGAAACAATAACTACAGACAAATTATTATCTCTATATGAAAATACAAACTCTCAACAGATAAATTTAGCAAGGATATCAGTTACTTATTCATTTGTTTATGTCACTTTAATGACAATTATATTTCTGTTTACATTAGAAAAACAAAGCTGGCCAATTATATATCGCAATGGATATGAAAGAGCGACGACATAGCTTACACGCGTATATCAAATTAAAAAGGCTAGTTTCTAGATTAAATGAGACTGTCGGAGATTCGAACATAGTGTAGCAGTGTGGTACATAGTATTAGTATAATGAGCTAAGTTGGTAGATCATATGGCTTGCAAGCAGGAGGCCGCGAGTTCGCGCCCGGCATGGGGTACGTTATAGTCCTCCTCCTAGCCCTAGTGCCGTGATCATTTCTGTGAAACGCGAGAGACTAAATTGTGTGCATCTAGTTTTTCTTTCTTGAGCATAATTATTCATTTTGTGAAATAACTGGTTTTGAATGGTAATATTCAAATATTTGTATTTAGAAGACAGGATAGACATATTTTATATATGCTTGATTTATTTTGATTTTAACCATTAATAAAATATGTATGCATTCGTTTATAATTATAATTTTTATTATGCTTTATTACGAATAAAATGTATATACATGTACATAGATAGTCAGTAAGGCTAAGACCTCATAACACACGTTTCATATAAATCCCTTCGGGCTTTTAATATTCAACGTGTTTTGAGGTCTGAGGGAGTTTACACATCGATAAACGACCAGAAATAAGCCTTTAATAACTACTCATATAAAATTACATTTTTGTATAAAGCGTTTAAATATTTTCTACACAACCATTTTCACGCTGCTATGGCAACGGGGAGTACCGTTCTTATTGGCGTGACCGACACATTTCCGTTAGATAAACACGACAACTTGCTAATAAATCTGACCAGTCCGGCAGATAATATTAAACACATGTATTTATAAAGGACTTACTACTAAAAATGAACATTACAATGTGAATAAAAATTCACATGTCTGAGACATTTATTTAGACCTGCCACCTATAAATAGTCATATTATACGCAATGTTATGGAAAACATTGACTGTCGTATATGTCGTATAAACTGAACATTGTTGTGTCCAAATAGCAATATATTTAGGCATTTACGTTAAATACCATATAGAGTAATGTTATTCTTATAATGAGTCACATAAGTTTCAGACGACTTTATGGACATGCAATGATTGGTTAGTTTTACATTACCACTAAAGACTATATTGACAGAATGTTGAATCTGTATAAGGACCTTTTCACTAAGTATAATTTGAAATGCACATCGTATATTGTTAGATGTAAGGTCACATCTGTGTGATATATGGTGCTATTAAATCAATATTACATCGTATAATGATAGATTTACTGAATATATTGACAAAGTGGCTAAATATATTGCTATTTGAACACAGCAACGTTTATTTTGTACATATAAAACTGTCAAGGCTTTCCATATAATGTACCTGTTAACTTATGTGATGTACTGACTTTGCGCAGAGATCGCACGTAAGAAATGATTTACGACATGCATATTTTAGGGATGATCCTTATAGGATACCATCAGCTGATGATAGACCCATTGGCCGTTATTATGATTCGTACTCAAATATTCATTCTTATGAACATAAAGTATTTACTTTAAAACCTCTAAATATGCTCTATTTAAAGTGTATACCGTACCGGGCGAGTTTAATCTCTCGGTCAGTGAAAGTCACCGTTGTCTTTCTAATTAAAATGTTTCCGTAGACTTCGAAAATCATATTCATTAATTCAGGCGCATCAAATAAAAGTATTGAATATGCGCATTAATTAAAGTATTAATTAAAATATGAAGGCCGAAATGAAAGTAACTTTTAAAACTTCAGTAAGAGGCAAAAATAAATTCCAGTGACTATAAAAGTGTCGGTAAAACGCTATTCAAACCACAAACTATCTTGTTGCAAATTGTTACCAACCTTAATTATCCATGAAAATATAATAGATTGTATAATAAACACACCTTAGTATTAAATAGAAATCCATTACCAGTCTAAACAACATACTACAAAAATGAGAAATAAAATGACAATTTTTCATTATTTTCCTCCTCCCATTACATCTGGTGCCGTGAGTGCGTGACTAACCTTGGAATCCGAGAGCTAGGGCGAAGCAAAGGCTTGGTTAGTCTAAAGAGTCTGGTTGTCGCAGTTAATTAATTTGAATAAAAAGGAGGGAGGCATGTAGCAGAACTGTATAGTATAACAGTACTATGAACAGTCCGATTAGCTCAGTCGGAGAGCATCTGACTTGCTAGCAGGAGGTCTCAGGTTCGAGTCCTGCATCGGGTACATTATGTTCCTCCTTTCATTACAATAGGTTTTATCTCGATGTAGAGATAGACATTTCAAATTGGTGCTGATGTTATAAAAGAATCAGACTCGTATACTCATCTTGGAATTATGACTGACACATATAGATCTATATTCCAGTCATTCAATGCAAGCAGTCAGTAACAACTGAGAGGAACCTCTGCATCCTACTTCCTTAAATCCTATAACATCTCGGGCCATTCATAATTCTGTTGTGATTCCAAGAGCTATCTATAGTTGTCAATTGTGGGGTACATATTCTAAGTTTGACCTGAAGTCATAAGAAAGATCCTATCGTGTTTGCTTGAAATTAATGCAGTCTTTTAGTAAATATACTAAATTCAATACTGATTACACCTTATAATGTGCGTTGAATCAGAATTCATTAGAATCTTTAATCGAAGTCAGAAAACTTCAATTCTTTGGACAGATATGTCGTCTGTCTTGTGAATATCTCGCAAAACAATTACTTATCCATAGGCTGATACGGTATGTATGTATTGACTGTGATACGAAATGGACAGGCTTTTTACATGATGCTTGTAAACATCTCATTATGTAAATACTATCTTACTGGCGTATGTTATGCTTTCTTAACATATGGTGTCCCCCCCCCCCCCAAAAAAGAACCTCATTCTGAGAGAGGTCGGAAATATTCGTGAATACTCAGCAAGTTCTTTATGGCAGTATTGCTTCACCAGTCCCACTAAACCGAGTTCAGTTAAATGTTGCGGGTTGTGGGTTTTAGCGAAAATGCGCCCAGACTGTCCAAAATGTGTAGATTTCTGATGTCAAATATTGGCCATTTAAGCGTCAATGTCATATGTCAAACGTTGTAGGAATGTAACTTACAGAATGATTGTGAAATTGAGCATTAATTTTGTTAGAACATTGTCATATGAACGTACCAAGACAAAAATCACTGTGGGACACGATTTTATCTGTATGTGGTATGCAAACGTTTGCTTACCTCTTGTCGGGAACAATGTGTCTATATTTTTAGCCTGGCCTCTGAAAATAATTGTTTCAATTTAAGATATCTTCCAATAACTGTCAAACTTTGTCGTGCCGTAAGTAGCTCTATATAACTGTTTACATTGTACATGTAGACAGTATTCAGCTACTTCCTGGTCATACTGCGATGTATACCTTTAAAAGCCTATGTATTTCGTTTCGCCATAGACTTTCCTTTTATAGCCTATTAGTGTAAAAGCACACAGATAAATAATAATCTAGAAGCTCTGTGATCATATGTTTCCGCACTTTCCAGTTCGCTCAGTTCATGTCTTCTATACCATATGTCAAATGATGCATTTTTGGTATTTTATGTTATTTGTAAGTGTAGAAATGATTAATAATTTCACGCATTTCGATGGTATAGCGTAAAATATCTATCTTTCACGTAACATGCACACTACCTGTGATAAAAATTTTGGTTGATTTTAGTACGCTTTTCTCGTGCATGAAGAAATAGTATTTGTAAGCAGTATGCGTAAAGTCACGTACGTGTTTTAACGAAGACGCTTTACTTAAGTAACATTTTATTACAATGTAACCATAGGCACCCAATTACGGAAAAAATGAAGATTGTTCTTTCGAGAGATTTGAGTTGTTTGATGAGTTGTATTAAAACATTAACGTCTATAAACGTATAAAATCACGGAATCGAGTGCCTATGAATGTAACTCGGACAGGATAGTCAGTTTGAAATAGCATAATGTATAATATATAATTTTTTTTATTAAATGTAATTTTTAACATTGACAGACTCGACGAAATAAACTCGCATTGTTAGACTCGTATGTACGTGTAGAAACGATTTGCTCAGGCACCAGCGGAATGGTTAAATCCACCCGAATCGTTTATCCCGGGCACCGGTGAAATAGGTAACAACCGTTATGCTCGGAATGAAAGAACTTCAACTTTATCCGCGTTGTAAGCGACAGTCCCAAGTTGAACATCTGTTGTTATGTTACGTATAGTATATTTCATATTTTAAAATGATTTGTTTGATAATGTGTCGTGTTCTTTCGATACTGTAACCCTTTTCGGATGATACTTGAAGTTAAAAGTTGAGCGGTTGTTCTGTCACGAATACCACTCATTCAACTGTTCAAGCATTCAGTACCTGGTGCAAAGGGGGGGGGGGGGGGGGGGGGGGTCAGAATATATTTTATTTCTTTAAATTAGAGATGGATCTAGTTTGAGAGGGGAGATGGGAGTTACGGTGGGCTGATTAACACAATATCACAATAACTCCCTCCAGCATTTTGCATGCAGCACTATATACATAGACTGTATGGTAAATATGCCAAGAAAAAAATTAAAGGAAAAAGGCATTTTTACCCCCCCCCGCCCCTGTATTTGTTTGGTGATGTGAGTAGAAACCAACCATTTATTTTTTTGGCCTTATTACTGATAAAGTTGTATGTGATTATATTGGGATAATTAGCTCAAGTATGATATTTTCATTCAATGCACTTAGAAAATAAAACTTTCTTTAACTGGCCTTATATACATGTATACTATACAGTTAACATATTATAAAATATTATATTGTAGAATATTCTGAAATGTAGTATCATTATTTCTAGCTCAAGATTGGTTTCATCAAAGACCTATACAAAACACCATGACTAGTGTGACAAAAAAATTATGGTTGCAAGAGATTATCTTAAGCAAAAAATGTTAATTATGAATAATTACAAATGTATAGTATAATGTCTTTGGTTTTAATGACTAATTTATATATTAGCTGTTATTTTGCATGAACTTACAATGTAATGACAAGCAAAGCTACTGAATTGTGGAGAATGTTTTTCATGTGTATGCATGAGGTTGAAATACAATGTGACAAGTAAGTCAGTATACCTGATGTATAACTGCACTGTAGGGACAGTATGGCATTTATTCTACACCTAATTGTATGAATGTTAGATAATTTAAACTACTGGGTTAAATTTCACATTTTTGCTAAAAAGTTAATCAAAGCTTAACCAAAGGCAAGATGACTGCCCTTGTGATATCAAATGCTAGATGACCTCAACAATTGAGATATGTAAACAGATAAACTGAGGATCTTGACAGCTTCTTAACCAATATAAGACACATAGATCAAATCTTACTGGAAATAATTTCTTATCAAATTTAATCAAAGTTTTATACAATCGCTGTACCAAACTCCTTTTTACAAACCTCAAATTTAACCCAATGATTATAATTTACCAATATTTTTACAGTCGGGTGCTGGTGTTTCTCTGTGTCAGAGAAAGTGTTGATATCTAACAAGATAGTGTGTATCATAACCAGCCATTTTGCTCTAGGGGGTGTAGTCTATTGATTACTGAAAATCTTTCTAATGCAATACCAATATAAACTCTACACATCTCTTCTTAATTCTGTTATTGTTGGCAAAATTTGTGTAGACATTTTTAAAAGAATGTTGTGTTTTATGTTTGGAGTATTGTAATAAACACAAAGAAATAGCAAAATAAGTACTTTTTACATATTTTGTAATTTAGGAAGTTCTGCGTGCCTAAATGTCTACTGTATTGTATATAGGTAATGATAAGCTCTATATAAAGGTATTTGTTAAATTTGTGGTATGAATTATATCAATTATCAATACAACTACAACACTACAATGTTTGTATTGATATAAATATATGTATGTAATATACATGATCATACTGGTGGAAGCAATTATTTGATTAGGTACATTTCCAAAGTTATGAAGTAAATAGTGAATTTTATTTGAAACATTATATTAGATTTGTTAAGCTTCAAATATGGTAATGTATTTCAACAAGTTAATTAAAAGTTTATCATTTTGTTTGAAGTCTCTTACACTGTCTGGATCAAAGAACATTCAATTGAATATCATAAGGTTGTGATAATAATTTGTTCACCTTGATATAATTGTGAGTGGGGTAATCTTTTTCACTATAAATGCAGTAGAAAAAAATACATCTGGTCTTGTATTTGTAGGTCAGGAGCTATTTGATGAACTCAGAATTATTTGCATATAAAGAGCACTGGACTAATAATAAAGATCTACTTTTGATAGAGTACTAGACTATTGTTCTGTTCTGGACTAATGGTATTTCCTGGACTATTGATTAGGTACTGGACTATATAAAGAGCTGTACTATTGACAGAGAGCTGAACTATTGATAGAGAAGTGAACTATTGATAGAGTAGTGAACTATTGATTGAGTAGTGAACTATTGATTGAGTAGTGAACAATTGATAGAGAAGTGAACTGTTGATAGAGTAGTGAACTATTGATAGAGAAGTGAACTATTGATTGAGTAGTGAACTATTGATTGAGTAGTGAACAATTGATAGAGAAGTGAACTGTTGATAGAGTAGTGAACTATTGACAGAGTAGTGAACTATTGATAGAGTAGTGAACTATTGATTGAGTAGTGAACTATTGATAGAGTTGTGAACTATTGATAGAGTAATGAACTATTGATTGAGTAGTGAACTATTGATGGAGTAGTGAACAATTGATAGAGAAGTGAACTGTTGATAGAGTAGTGAACTATTGATAGAGAAGTGAACTATTGATAGAGAAGTGAACTATTGATAGAGTAGTGAACTATTGATTGAGTAGTGAACTATTGATAGAGTTGTGAACTATTGATAGAGTAATGAACTATTGATTGAGTAGTGAACTATTGATAGAGTAATGAACTATTGATTGAGTAGTGAACTATTGATAGAGTTGTGAACTATTGATAGAGTAGTGAACTATTGATTGAGTAATGAACTATTGATAGAGAAGTGAACTATTGATAGAGTAGTGAACTATTGATTGAGTAGTGAACTATTGATTGAGTAGTGAACAATTGATAGAGAAGTGAACTGTTGATAGAGTAGTGAACTATTGACAGAGTAGTGAACTATTGATAGAGTAGTGAACTATTGATTGAGTAGTGAACTATTGATAGAGTTGTGAACTATTGATAGAGTAATGAACTATTGATTGAGTAGTGAACTATTGATGGAGTAGTGAACAATTGATAGAGAAGTGAACTGTTGATAGAGTAGTGAACTATTGATAGAGAAGTGAACTATTGATAGAGAAGTGAACTATTGATAGAGTAGTGAACTATTGATTGAGTAGTGAACTATTGATAGAGTTGTGAACTATTGATAGAGTAATGAACTATTGATTGAGTAGTGAACTATTGATAGAGTAATGAACTATTGATTGAGTAGTGAACTATTGATAGAGTTGTGAACTATTGATAGAGTAGTGAACTATTGATTGAGTAATGAACTATTGATAGAGAAGTGAACTATTGATAGAGTAGTGAACTATTGATTGAGTAGTGAACTATTGATAGAGTTGTGAACTATTGATAGAGTAGTGAACTATTGATAGAGTAATGAACTATTGATAGAGTAGTGAACTATTGATTGAGTAGTGAACTAGTGATTGAGTAGTGAACAATTGATAGAGAAGTGAACTGTTGATAGAGTAGTGAACTATTGATAGAGAAGTGAACTATTGATAGAGTAGTGAACTATTGATTGAGTAGTGAACTATTGATTGAGTAGTGAACTATTGATAGAGTAGTGAACTATTGACAGAGTTGTGAACTATTGATAGAGTAATGAACTATTGATAGAGTAATGAACTATTGATTGAGTAGTGAACTATTGATAGAGTAATGAACTATTGATTGAGTAGTGAACTATTGATAGAGTTGTGAACTATTGATAGAGTAGTGAACTATTGATTGAGTAATGAACTATTGATAGAGTAGTGAACTATTGACAGAGTAGTGAACTATTGATAGAGTAGTGAACTATTGATTGAGTAGTGAACTATTGATAGAGTTGTGAACTATTGATAGAGTAATGAACTATTGATAGAGTAATGAACTATTGATTGAGTAGTGAACTATTGATTGAGTAGTGAACAATTGATAGAGAAGTGAACTGTTGATAGAGTAGTGAACTATTGATAGAGAAGTGAACTATTGATAGAGAAGTGAACTATTGATAGAGTAGTGAACTATTGATTGAGAAGTGAACTGTTGATAGAGTAGTGAACTATTGATAGAGAAGTGAACTATTGATAGAGAATTGAACTATTGATAGAGTAGTGAACTATTGATTGAGTAGTGAACTATTGATAGAGTTGTGAACTATTGATAGAGTAATGAACTATTGATTGAGTAGTGAACTATTGATAGAGTAGTGAACTATTGATAGAGAAGTGAACTATTGATAGAGTTATGAACTATTGATTGAGTAGTGAACTATTGATTGAGTAGTGAACTATTGATTGAGTAGTGAACTATTGATTGAGTAGTGAACAATTGATAGAGAAGTGAACTGTTGATAGAGTAGTGAACTATTGATAGAGTTATGAACTATTGATTGAGTTGTGGACTACTGATAGATTACTGGATTATTGATAGAGTAGTGAACTATTGATAGAGTAGTGAACTATTGATATAGTTGTGAACTATTGATTGAGTAGTGAACTATTGATAGAGTAGTGAACTATTGATAGAGTAATGAACTATTGATAGAGTAGTGAACTATTGATAGAGTTGTGAACTATTGATTGAGTAGTGAACTATTGATAGAGTAGTGAACTATTGATAGAGTTGTGGACTACTGATAGATTACTGGATTATTGATAGAGTACTGAACTATTGGTAGAGAGGTGCACTTTTGTTAGAGTGCTGGACTACTGCGATAGCTTTTTTGACTTTTGGTAAAGTGCTGGACTGTAAATACAATGCTGTATTATTGGCCAAAGTATTGTGGATTTTATAGTGTGTTGGTGAATTCTTGGAGTGTTGAGCTATTGGTCCATAGGTTGCAGGCTAAATGCAATCACTGACATGGCTATTGATTGAATAATTGTATCAATATAACTTATGAAATGATCAATTGATTTTGTAATTTTAATTGGTATGATTCATTGCTGTTATTATTAAATCAGTAATAAGAATGATATAAATGTACAATAAACACATGATTCCAATGAATTATTTGCATCACATTAATAGGGGGATTTTGCTTACCACTGTATTTCAGGGCACATATACGGATGGTGTTAAGATTGGTGGTCTTGAAGTTTTGAAATGCATATAAAATGTCTAATCCAGCCATAGCTGTATGCATGTATAATGTACACCTCTACATACTACAAACGAAATAAATAGAAGTATCTACAGAAAGGAGCAACCACATGAAGTTGTACATACCTGTTGTTTGTGCAAGTATGAATGTATGAAGTGTTCTGTGAGTTGTGTTAGTGTTCAGTGTGTTGTGTTTAGTGTGTTGTGTTTATTGTTTGTGTTTAGTGTTGGAAAAAGTGTTATAGTGTTTAAATTAATGGAATATACGATTATATATATATAGGATTATATTTCACAAGTAAGTGAATTTTCTCGATCACAGCACGTACACTATGGTAGGGTTCCCTCACATAATTTAACTTCACACGCACTTAAGGATATTTTTTCAATGTTTAGGGGAAAACAAATATTTTTTTAATTTTTAATTTTTTTTTTCACAATTAAAATATTTTGTAAGTACAGGGGAATAAGGTTTTTATTTATTTTCAATTATTTTTGAAAAATAAATTATGAAAATATCATTAAAGAGCTTTAACTAATACGTTAATAAAATATTTATATAAAAGCGTTTGTAACAATTGCGTTAACTCTTTAAAAATATCCGTAACTAATTTCAAACAAAACTTACGATGTTTGAATGGTTAGTAAGAATGTAATATCTATAATTGATGAAAGTTGAATATCAATATGGTATAATACAAAACACGCGTAAAATATTAAGTTGCATTTATAATGCATTAAGCTCTATGAATCACTTTAAAATTGAAGTGACATTATGAAAATGATGTAAAATAGATGCTCATAATCACTATATAATCAAGAAAAAAATTCTTATTTAAGATTTAAATTAAATGATGTTTCCACTAATAAATGCCCCTGTCAATGCGTATGTTTAGTGGTATGATGAGAATTTATAAAAATCAAGCCCAAGTTAAAAGAAAGAAATATTTCCTTTCAAAGTATGTTAATAACTAATCAATTATTTAATCAGGGTATTCAATCAAAATTGGGCTTTGAAATATGTAACTGAATATGATAGTAATAATTCCCTTAAATAATATTTTACAATTCCACTATATTCTATATGCACATCTAATAGGCTATAGAATTAAGCATTTCCCCTTGATAATCAATATACAAATGTATCAGGCCATTCATTAGGTAATTTAGTCAAAATTTCGCTTTGAAATATATACAAATATGACAGTAATAATTACCGGTACCTTAAATATTTGTTTACAATTAATGTATATTCTATATGCACCGGAAATAGGCTATGAAATCAAGCATTTCCCTTTGATAATCAATATACAATATATCAGGTTATTAATTAGTGTATTCAATCAGAATTTGACCATGAAATATGTAAATAAATAAGGAATCTGAATTTCCCTTTAATATATGTTTACAATTCCTGTATATTCTATATGCACATGAAATAGGCTATGAAATCAAGCATTTCCCTTTGATAATCAATGTACAAATATCAGGTCATTAATTAGGTTATTTAATCTAATTTTGGCTTTGAAATATATATAAATATGACAGTAATAATTCCCTAAAATATTTGTTTACAATTACTGAATATTCTATATGCACCGGAAATAGGCTATGAAATCAAGCATTTCCCTTTGATAATCAATACACAATATATCAGGTGATTAATTAGGGTATTTAATCTAATTTTGGCTTTGAAATATATATAAATATGACAGTAATAATTCCCTAAAATATTTGTTTACAGTTACTGAATATTCCATATATACCGGAAATTGGCTATGAAATCAAGCATTTCCCTTTGATAATCAATGTACAATATATCAGGTGATTAATTAGGGTATTTAATCTAATTTTGGCTTTGAAATATATATAAATATGACAGTAATAATTCCCTAAAATATTTGTTTACAGTTACTGAATATTCCATATATACCGGAAATTGGCTATGAAATCAAGCATTTCCCTTTGATAATCAATGTACAATATATCAGGTGATTAATTAAAATATTCAATCAGAATTTGACCATGAAACATGTAAATAAATATTGAATCAATAATTCCCTTAAATTTATGTTTACAATTCATGCACATTCTATAAACTCATTAATTTGACAATCTAATCAAAGATTTGTCTTTGATCAACAGTGCACAACAAATTGAGAAATAAATCAGGGTATTCAATCAAAATTGGGCTTTGAAATATGTATATGAATATGATAGTAATAATTATTCCCTTAAATGGTATTTTGAAAGTCCACTATATTCCATATGCACATTAAATAGGGTATGGAATCAAGCATTTCCCTTTCATAATCAATGTACAAATATCAGGTCATTAATTAGGTTATTTAATCAAAATCTGGCTTTGAAATATATATAAATTTTACAGAAATAATTCCCTTATATATTTGTTTACAATTCCTGTATATTCTATATGCACATGAAATAGGCTATGAAATCAAGCATTTCCCTTTGATAGTCAATACAGAATATATCAGGTGATTAATTAGGGTATTTAATCAGAATTTGGCTTTGAAATATATACAAATTTAACAGAAATTATTCCCTAAAATATTTGTTTACAATACTGAACATTCTATATGCACCGGAAATAGTCTATGAAATCAAGCATTTCCCTTTGATAATCAATACACAATATATCAGGTGATTAATTAGGGTATTTAATCAAATTTTGGCTTTGAAATATATATAAATATGACAGTAATAATTCCCTAAAATATTTGTTTACAATTACTGAATATTCTATATGCACCGGAAACAGGCTATGAAATCAAGCATTTCCCTTTGATACTCAATACACAATATATCAGGTGATTAATTAGGGTATTCAATTAGAATTTGGCTTTGAAATATATACAAATTATTCCCTGAAATATTTGTTTACAATTACTCTATATTCTATATGCACCGGAAATAGGCTATGAAATCAAGCATTTCCCTTTGATACTCAATACACAATATATCAGGTGATTAATTAGGGTATTTAATCAAATTTTGGCTTTGAAATATATATAAATATGACAGTAATAATTCCCTTAAATATTTGTTTACAATTACTCTATATTCTATATGCACCGGAAATAGGCTATGAAATCAAGCATTTCCCTTTGATAATCAATGTACAATATATCAGGTGATTAATTAGGATATTCAATCAGAATTTGACCATGAAACATGTAAATAAATATTGAATCAATAATTCCCTTAAATTTATGTTTACAATTCATGCACATTCTATAAACTCTTAATTTGACAATCTAATCAAAGATTTGTCTTTGATCATCAATGTACAACAAATTGAGAAATAAATCAGGGTATTCAATCAAAATTGGGCTTTGAAATATGTATATGAATATGATAGTAATAATTATTCCCTTAAATGGTATTTTGAAAGTCCACTATATTCCATATGCACATTAAATAGGGTATGGAATCAAGCATTTCCCTTTCATAATCAATGTACAAATATCAGGTCATTAATTAGGTTATTTAATCAAAATCTGGCTTTGAAATATATATAAATTTTACAGAAATAATTCCCTTAAATATTTGTTTACAATAACTGAATATTCTATATGCACATGAAATAGGCTATGAAATCAAGCATTTCCCATTGATAATCAATACACAATATATCAGGTGATTAATTAGGGTATTTAACCAGAATTTGGCTTTGAAATATATACAAATTTAACAAAAATTATTCCCTAAAATATTTGTTTACAATTACTGAATATTCTATATGCACCGGAAATAGTCTATGAAAACAAGCATTTCCCTTTGATAATCAATACACAATATATCAGGTGATTAATTAGGGTATTTAATCAAATTTTGGCTTTGAAATATATATAAATTTTACAGAAATAATTCCCTTATATATTTGTTTACAATACTGAATATTCTATATGCACCGGAAATAGTCTATGAAATCAAGCATTTCACTTTGATAATCAATACACAATATATCAGGTGATTAATTAGGGTATTTAATCAGAATTTGCCTTTGAAATATATACAAATTTAACAGAAATTATTCCCTAAAATACTTGTTTACAATTACTGAATATTCTATATGCACCGGAAATAGGCTACGAAATCAAGCATTTCCCATTGATAATCAATATACAATATATCAGGTGATTAATTAGGGTATTCAATAAGAATTTGACCATGAAATATGTAAATAAATTAGGAATCTAAATTTCCCTTTAATATATGTTTACAATTCCTGTATATTCTATATGCACATGAAATAGGCTATGAAATCAAGCATTTCCCTTTGATAATCAATACACAATATATCAGGTGATTAATTAGGGTATTTAATCAGAATTTGGCTTTGAAATATATACAAATTTAACAGAAATTATTCCCTAAAATATTTGTTTACAATTACTGAATATTCTATATGCACCGGAAATAGTCTATGAAATCAAGCATTTCCCTTTGATAATCAATACACAATACATCAGGTGATTAATTAGGGTATTTAATCAAATTTTGGCTTTGAAATATATATAAATATGACAGTAATAATTCCCTAAAATATTTGTTTATAATTACTGAATATTCTATATGCACCGGAAACAGGCTATGAAATCAAGCATTTCCCTTTGATAATCAATACACAATATATCAGGTGATTAATTAGGGTATTTAATCTGAATTTGGCTTTGAAATATATACAAATTTAACAGAAATTATTCCCTTAAATATTTGTTTACAATTACTGAATATTTTATATGCACCGGAAATAGTCTATGAAATCAAGCATTTCCCTTTGATAATCAATACACAATATATCAGATGATTAATTAGGGCATTCAATCAGAATTTGGCTTTGAAATATATATATATATGACTGTAATAATTCCCTTAAATATTTGTTTACAATTACTGAATATTCTATATGCACATTAAATAGGCTATGGAATCAAGCATTTCTCTTTGATAATCAATGTACATTATATCAGGTGATTGATTAGGGTATTCAATCAGAATTTGCCTTTGAAATATATACAAATTTAACAGAAATTATTCCCTAAAATACTTGTTTACAATTACTGAATATTCTATATGCACCGGAAATAGGCTACGAAATCAAGCATTTCCCATTGATAATCAATATACAATATATCAGGTGATTAATTAGGGTATTCAATCAAAATTTGACCATGAAATATGTAAATAAATATGGAATCTAAAGTTGCCTTTAATATATGTTTACAATTCCTGTATATTTTATATGAACATAAAATAGGCTTTTGAATCAAGCATTCGCCTTTGTTAATCAATATACAAATATCAGGTCATTAATTAGGTTATTTAATCAAAATTTGGCTTTGAAATATATATAAATTTCACAGAAATAATTCCCTTAAATATTTGTTTACAATTACTGAATATTATATATGCATCGGAAATAGGCTATGAAATCAAGCATTTCCCTTTGATAATCAATATACAAATATCAGGTGATTAATTAGGGTATTCAATCAAAATTTGGCTTTGAAATATATATAAATTTCACAGAAATAATTCCCTTAAATATTTGTTTACAATTACTGAATATTTTATATGCACCGGAAATAGTCTATGAAATCAAGCATTTCCCTTTGATAATCAATACACAATATATCAGATGATTAATTAGGGCATTCAATCAGAATTTGGCTTTGAAATATATATATATATGACTGTAATAATTCCCTTAAATATTTGTTTACAATTACTGAATATTCTATATGCACATTAAATAGGCTATGGAATCAAGCATTTCTCTTTGATAATCAATGTACATTATATCAGGTGATTGATTAGGGTATTCAATCAGAATTTGCCTTTGAAATATATACAAATTTTACAGAAATTATTCCCTAAAATACTTGTTTACAATTACTGAATATTCTATATGCACCGGAAATAGGCTACGAAATCAAGCATTTCCCATTGATAATCAATATACAATATATCAGGTGATTAATTAGGGTATTCAATAAGAATTTGACCATGAAATATGTAAATAAATTAGGAATCTAAATTTCCCTTTAATATATGTTTACAATTCCTGTATATTCTATATGCACATGAAATAGGCTATGAAATCAAGCATTTCCCTTTGATAATCAATACACAATATATCAGGTGATTAATTAGGGTATTTAATCAGAATTTGGCTTTGAAATATATACAAATTTAACAGAAATAATTCCCTTTGATATATGTTTACAATTCCTGTATATTCTATATGCACATGAAATAGTCTATGAAATCTAGCATTTGCCTTTGATGATCAATATACAATATATCATGTGATTAATTAGGATATTCAATCAGAATTTGACCATGAAATATGTAAATAAATATGGAATCAATAATTCCCTTAAATTTATGTTTACAATTCATGCACATTCTATAAACTCATTAATTTGACAATCTAATCAAAGATTTGTCCTTGATCATCAATGCACAACAAATTGAGAAATAAATCAGGGTATTCAATCAAAATTGGGCTTTAAAATATGTATATGAATATGATAGTAATAATTATTCCCTTAAATGGTATTTTGAAAGTCCACTATATTCCATATGCACATTAAATAGGGTATGGAATCAAGCATTTCCCTTTCATAATCAATGTACAAATATCAGGTCATTAATTAGGTTATTTAATCAAAATCTGGCTTTGAAATATATATAAATTTTACAGAAATAATTCCCTTAAATATTTGTTTACAATAACTGAATATTCTATATGCACATGAAATAGGCCATGAAATCAAGCATTTCCCATTGATAATCAATACACATTATATCAGGTGATTGATTAGGGTATTCAATCAGAATTTGCCTTTGAAATATATACAAATTTAACAGAAATTATTCCCTAAAATACTTGTTTACAATTACTGAATATTCTATATGCACCGGAAATAGGCTACGAAATCAAGCATTTCCCATTGATAATCAATATACAATATATCAGGTGATTAATTAGGGTATTCAATCAAAATTTGACCATGAAATATGTAAATAAATATGGAATCTAAAGTTGCCTTTAATATATGTTTACAATTCCTGTATATTTTATATGAACATAAAATAGGCTTTTGAATCAAGCATTCGCCTTTGTTAATCAATATACAAATATCAGGTCATTAATTAGGTTATTTAATCAAAATTTGGCTTTGAAATATATATAAATTTCACAGAAATAATTCCCTTAAATATTTGTTTACAATTACTGAATATTATATATGCATCGGAAATAGGCTATGAAATCAAGCATTTCCCTTTGATAATCAATATACAAATATCAGGTGATTAATTAGGGTATTCAATCAAAATTTGGCTTTGAAATATATATAAATTTCACAGAAATAATTCCCTTAAATATTTGTTTACAATTACTGAATATTTTATATGCACCGGAAATAGTCTATGAAATCAAGCATTTCCCTTTGATAATCAATACACAATATATCAGATGATTAATTAGGGCATTCAATCAGAATTTGGCTTTGAAATATATATATATATGACTGTAATAATTCCCTTAAATATTTGTTTACAATTACTGAATATTCTATATGCACATTAAATAGGCTATGGAATCAAGCATTTCTCTTTGATAATCAATGTACATTATATCAGGTGATTGATTAGGGTATTCAATCAGAATTTGCCTTTGAAATATATACAAATTTAACAGAAATTATTCCCTAAAATACTTGTTTACAATTACTGAATATTCTATATGCACCGGAAATAGGCTACGAAATCAAGCATTTCCCATTGATAATCAATATACAATATATCAGGTGATTAATTAGGGTATTCAATAAGAATTTGACCATGAAATATGTAAATAAATTAGGAATCTAAATTTCCCTTTAATATATGTTTACAATTCCTGTATATTCTATATGCACATGAAATAGGCTATGAAATCAAGCATTTCCCTTTGATAATCAATACACAATATATCAGGTGATTAATTAGGGTATTTAATCAGAATTTGGCTTTGAAATATATACAAATTTAACAGAAATAATTCCCTTTGATATATGTTTACAATTCCTGTATATTCTATATGCACATGAAATAGTCTATGAAATCTAGCATTTGCCTTTGATGATCAATATACAATATATCATGTGATTAATTAGGATATTCAATCAGAATTTGACCATGAAATATGTAAATAAATATGGAATCAATAATTCCCTTAAATTTATGTTTACAATTCATGCACATTCTATAAACTCATTAATTTGACAATCTAATCAAAGATTTGTCCTTGATCATCAATGCACAACAAATTGAGAAATAAATCAGGGTATTCAATCAAAATTGGGCTTTAAAATATGTATATGAATATGATAGTAATAATTATTCCCTTAAATGGTATTTTGAAAGTCCACTATATTCCATATGCACATTAAATAGGGTATGGAATCAAGCATTTCCCTTTCATAATCAATGTACAAATATCAGGTCATTAATTAGGTTATTTAATCAAAATCTGGCTTTGAAATATATATAAATTTTACAGAAATAATTCCCTTAAATATTTGTTTACAATAACTGAATATTCTATATGCACATGAAATAGGCCATGAAATCAAGCATTTCCCATTGATAATCAATACACAATATATCAGGTGATTAATTAGGGTATTTAACCAGAATTTGGCTTTGAAATATATACAAATTTAACAAAAATTATTCTCTAAAATATTTGTTTACAGTTACTGAATATTCTATATGCACCGGAAATAGTCTATGAAATTAAGCATTTCCCTTTGATAATCAATACACAATATATCAGGTGATTAATTAGGGTATTTAATCAGAATTTGGCTTTGAAATATATACAAATTTAACAGAAATTATTCCCTAAAATATTTGTTTACAATTACTGAATATTCTATATGCACCGGAAATAGTCTATGAAAACAAGCATTTCCCTTTGATAATCAATACACAATATATCAGGTGATTAATTAGGGTATTTAATCAAATTTTGGCTTTGAAATATATATAAATTTTACAGAAATAATTACCTTATATATTTGTTTACAATACTGAATATTCTATATGCACCGGAAATAGTCTATGAAATCAAGCATTTCCCTTTGATAATCAATACACAATATATCAGGTGATTAATTAGGGTATTTAATCAGAATTTGGCTTTGAAATATATACAAATTTAACAGAAATTATTCCCTAAAATATTTGTTTACAATTACTGAATATTCTATATGCACCGGAAATAGTCTATGAAATCAAGCATTTCCCTTTGATAATCAATACACAATACATCAGGTGATTAATTAGGGTATTTAATCAAATTTTGGCTTTGAAATATATATAAATATGACAGTAATAATTCCCTAAAATATTTGTTTACAATTACTGAATATTCTATATGCACCGGAAACAGGCTATGAAATCAAGCATTTCCCTTTGATAATCAATACACAATATATCAGGTGATTAATTAGGGTATTTAATCTGAATTTGGCTTTGAAATATATACAAATTTAACAGAAATTATTCCCTTAAATATTTGTTTACAATTACTGAATATTTTATATGCACCGGAAATAGTCTATGAAATCAAGCATTTCCCTTTGATAATCAATACACAATATATCAGATGATTAATTAGGGCATTCAATCAGAATTTGGCTTTGAAATATATATATATATGACTGTAATAATTCCCTTAAATATTTGTTTACAATTACTGAATATTCTATATGCACATTAAATAGGCTATGGAATCAAGCATTTCTCTTTGATAATCAATGTACATTATATCAGGTGATTGATTAGGGTATTCAATCAGAATTTGCCTTTGAAATATATACAAATTTAACAGAAATTATTCCCTAAAATACTTGTTTACAATTACTGAATATTCTATATGCACCGGAAATAGGCTACGAAATCAAGCATTTCCCATTGATAATCAATATACAATATATCAGGTGATTAATTAGGGTATTCAATAAGAATTTGACCATGAAATATGTAAATAAATTAGGAATCTAAATTTCCCTTTAATATATGTTTACAATTCCTGTATATTCTATATGCACATGAAATAGGCTATGAAATCAAGCATTTCCCTTTGATAATCAATACACAATATATCAGGTGATTAATTAGGGTATTTAATCAGAATTTGGCTTTGAAATATATACAAATTTAACAGAAATAATTCCCTTTGATATATGTTTACAATTCCTGTATATTCTATATGCACATGAAATAGTCTATGAAATCTAGCATTTGCCTTTGATGATCAATATACAATATATCATGTGATTAATTAGGATATTCAATCAGAATTTGACCATGAAATATGTAAATAAATATGGAATCAATAATTCCCTTAAATTTATGTTTACAATTCATGCACATTCTATAAACTCATTAATATGACAATCTAATCAAAGATTTGTCCTTGATCATCAATGCACAACAAATTGAGAAATAAATCAGGGTATTCAATCAAAATTGGGCTTTAAAATATGTATATGAATATGATAGTAATAATTATTCCCTTAAATGGCATTTTGAAAGTCCACTATATTCCATATGCACATTAAATAGGGTATGGAATCAAGCATTTCCATTTCATTATCAATGTACAAATATCAGGTCATTAATTAGGTTATTTAATCAAAATTTGCCTTTGAAATATATATAAATATGACAGTAATAATTCCCTTAAATATTTGTTTACAATTACTGAATATTCTATATGCACATTAAATAGGCTATAAAATCAAGCATTTCCCTTTGATAATCAATACACAATATATCAGGTGTTTAATTAGGGCATTCAATCAGAATTTGGCTTTGAAATATATATAAAATATGACAGTAATAATTTGTTTACAATTACTCTATATTCCATATACACCGGAAATAGGCTATGAAATCAAGCATTTGCCTTTGATGATCAACATACAATATATCATGTGATTAATTAGGATATTCAATCAGAATTTGACCATGAAATATGTAAATAAATATGGAATCTAAAGTTGCCTTTAATATATGTTTACAATTCCTGTATATTTTATATGAACATAAAATAGGCTTTTGAATCAAGCATTCGCCTTTGTTAATCAATATACAAATATCAGGTCATTAATTAGGTTATTTAATCAAAATTTGGCTTTGAAATATATATAAATTTCACAGAAATAATTCCCTTAAATATTTGTTTACAATTACTGAATATTATATATGCATCGGAAATAGGCTATGAAATCAAGCATTTCCCTTTGATAATCAATATACAAATATCAGGTGATTAATTAGGGTATTCAATCAAAATTTGGCTTTGAAATATATATAAATTTCACAGAAATAATTCCCTTAAATATTTGTTTACAATTACTGAATATTTTATATGCACCGGAAATAGTCTATGAAATCAAGCATTTCCCTTTGATAATCAATACACAATATATCAGATGATTAATTAGGGCATTCAATCAGAATTTGGCTTTGAAATATATATATATATGACTGTAATAATTCCCTTAAATATTTGTTTACAATTACTGAATATTCTATATGCACATTAAATAGGCTATGGAATCAAGCATTTCTCTTTGATAATCAATGTACATTATATCAGGTGATTGATTAGGGTATTCAATCAGAATTTGCCTTTGAAATATATACAAATTTAACAGAAATTATTCCCTAAAATACTTGTTTACAATTACTGAATATTCTATATGCACCGGAAATAGGCTACGAAATCAAGCATTTCCCATTGATAATCAATATACAATATATCAGGTGATTAATTAGGGTATTCAATAAGAATTTGACCATGAAATATGTAAATAAATTAGGAATCTAAATTTCCCTTTAATATATGTTTACAATTCCTGTATATTCTATATGCACATGAAATAGGCTATGAAATCAAGCATTTCCCTTTGATAATCAATACACAATATATCAGGTGATTAATTAGGGTATTTAATCAGAATTTGGCTTTGAAATATATACAAATTTAACAGAAATAATTCCCTTTGATATATGTTTACAATTCCTGTATATTCTATATGCACATGAAATAGTCTATGAAATCTAGCATTTGCCTTTGATGATCAATATACAATATATCATGTGATTAATTAGGATATTCAATCAGAATTTGACCATGAAATATGTAAATAAATATGGAATCAATAATTCCCTTAAATTTATGTTTACAATTCATGCACATTCTATAAACTCATTAATATGACAATCTAATCAAAGAGTTGTCCTTGATCATCAATGCACAACAAATTGAGAAATAAATCAGGGTATTCAATCAAAATTGGGCTTTAAAATATGTATATGAATATGATAGTAATAATTATTCCCTTAAATGGCATTTTGAAAGTCCACTATATTCCATATGCACATTAAATAGGGTATGGAATCAAGCATTTCCATTTCATTATCAATGTACAAATATCAGGTCATTAATTAGGTTATTTAATCAAAATTTGCCTTTGAAATATATATAAATATGACAGTAATAATTCCCTTAAATATTTGTTTACAATTACTGAATATTCTATATGCACATTAAATAGGCTATAAAATCAAGCATTTCCCTTTGATAATCAATACACAATATATCAGGTGTTTAATTAGGGCATTCAATCAGAATTTGGCTTTGAAATATATATAAAATATGACAGTAATAATTTGTTTACAATTACTCTATATTCCATATACACCGGAAATAGGCTATGAAATCAAGCATTTGCCTTTGATGATCAACATACAATATATCATGTGATTAATTAGGATATTCAATCAGAATTTGACCATGAAATATGTAAATAAATATGGAATCTAAAGTTGCCTTTAATATATGTTTACAATTCCTGTATATTTTATATGAACATAAAATAGGCTTTTGAATCAAGCATTCGCCTTTGTTAATCAATATACAAATATCAGGTCATTAATTAGGTTATTTAATCAAAATTTGGCTTTGAAATATATATAAATTTCACAGAAATAATTCCCTTAAATATTTGTTTACAATTACTGAATATTATATATGCATCGGAAATAGGCTATGAAATCAAGCATTTCCCTTTGATAATCAATATACAAATATCAGGTGATTAATTAGGGTATTCAATCAAAATTTGGCTTTGAAATATATATAAATTTCACAGAAATAATTCCCTTAAATATTTGTTTACAATTACTGAATATTTTATATGCACCGGAAATAGTCTATGAAATCAAGCATTTCCCTTTGATAATCAATACACAATATATCAGATGATTAATTAGGGCATTCAATCAGAATTTGGCTTTGAAATATATATATATATGACTGTAATAATTCCCTTAAATATTTGTTTACAATTACTGAATATTCTATATGCACATTAAATAGGCTATGGAATCAAGCATTTCTCTTTGATAATCAATGTACATTATATCAGGTGATTGATTAGGGTATTCAATCAGAATTTGCCTTTGAAATATATACAAATTTAACAGAAATTATTCCCTAAAATACTTGTTTACAATTACTGAATATTCTATATGCACCGGAAATAGGCTACGAAATCAAGCATTTCCCATTGATAATCAATATACAATATATCAGGTGATTAATTAGGGTATTCAATAAGAATTTGACCATGAAATATGTAAATAAATTAGGAATCTAAATTTCCCTTTAATATATGTTTACAATTCCTGTATATTCTATATGCACATGAAATAGGCTATGAAATCAAGCATTTCCCTTTGATAATCAATACACAATATATCAGGTGATTAATTAGGGTATTTAATCAGAATTTGGCTTTGAAATATATACAAATTTAACAGAAATAATTCCCTTTGATATATGTTTACAATTCCTGTATATTCTATATGCACATGAAATAGTCTATGAAATCTAGCATTTGCCTTTGATGATCAATATACAATATATCATGTGATTAATTAGGATATTCAATCAGAATTTGACCATGAAATATGTAAATAAATATGGAATCAATAATTCCCTTAAATTTATGTTTACAATCCATGCACATTCTATAAACTCATTAATTTGACAATCTAATCAAAGATTTGTCCTTGATCATCAATGCACAACAAATTGAGAAATAAATCAGGGTATTCAATCAAAATTGGGCTTTAAAATATGTATATGAATATGATAGTAATAATTATTCCCTTAAATGGTATTTTGAAAGTCCACTATATTCCATATGCACTTTAAATAGGGTATGGAATCAAGCATTTCCCTTTCATAATCAATGTACAAATATCAGGTCATTAATTAGGTTATTTAATCAAAATCTGGCTTTGAAATATATATAAATTTTACAGAAATAATTCCCTTAAATATTTGTTTACAATAACTGAATATTCTATATGCACATGAAATAGGCCATGAAATCAAGCATTTCCCATTGATAATCAATACACAATATATCAGGTGATTAATTAGGGTATTTTACCAGAATTTGGCTTTGAAATATATACAAATTTAACAAAAATTATTCTCTAAAATATTTGTTTACAGTTACTGAATATTCTATATGCACCGGAAATAGTCTATGAAATTAAGCATTTCCCTTTGATAATCAATACACAATATATCAGGTGATTAATTAGGGTATTTAATCAGAATTTGGCTTTGAAATATATACAAATTTAACAGAAATTATTCCCTAAAATATTTGTTTACAATTACTGAATATTCTATATGCACCGGAAATAGTCTATGAAAACAAGCATTTCCCTTTGATAATCAATACACAATATATCAGGTGATTAATTAGGGTATTTAATCAGAATTTGGCTTTGAAATATATACAAATTTAACAGAAATTATTCCCTAAAATATTTGTTTACAATTACTGAATATTCTATATGCACCGGAAATAGTCTATGAAATCAAGCATTTCCCTTTGATAATCAATACACAATACATCAGGTGATTAATTAGGGTATTTAATCAAATTTTGGCTTTGAAATATATATAAATATGACAGTAATAATTCCCTAAAATATTTGTTTACAATTACTGAATATTCTATATGCACCGGAAACAGGCTATGAAATCAAGCATTTCCCTTTGATAATCAATACACAATATATCAGGTGATTAATTAGGGTATTTAATCTGAATTTGGCTTTGAAATATATACAAATTTAACAGAAATTATTCCCTTAAATATTTGTTTACAATTACTGAATATTCTATATGCACATTAAATAGGCTATAAAATCAAGCATTTCCCTTTGATAATCAATACACAATATATCAGGTGTTTAATTAGGGCATTCAATCAGAATTTGGCTTTGAAATATATATAAAATATGACAGTAATAATTTGTTTACAATTACTCTATATTCCATATACACCGGAAATAGGCTATGAAATCAAGCATTTGCCTTTGATGATCAACATACAATATATCATGTGATTAATTAGGATATTCAATCAGAATTTGACCATGAAATATGTAAATAAATATGGAATCTAAAGTTGCCTTTAATATATGTTTACAATTCCTGTATATTTTATATGAACATAAAATAGGCTTTTGAATCAAGCATTCGCCTTTGTTAATCAATATACAAATATCAGGTCATTAATTAGGTTATTTAATCAAAATTTGGCTTTGAAATATATATAAATTTCACAGAAATAATTCCCTTAAATATTTGTTTACAATTACTGAATATTATATATGCATCGGAAATAGGCTATGAAATCAAGCATTTCCCTTTGATAATCAATATACAAATATCAGGTGATTAATTAGGGTATTCAATCAAAATTTGGCTTTGAAATATATATAAATTTCACAGAAATAATTCCCTTAAATATTTGTTTACAATTACTGAATATTTTATATGCACCGGAAATAGTCTATGAAATCAAGCATTTCCCTTTGATAATCAATACACAATATATCAGATGATTAATTAGGGCATTCAATCAGAATTTGGCTTTGAAATATATATATATATGACTGTAATAATTCCCTTAAATATTTGTTTACAATTACTGAATATTCTATATGCACATTAAATAGGCTATGGAATCAAGCATTTCTCTTTGATAATCAATGTACATTATATCAGGTGATTGATTAGGGTATTCAATCAGAATTTGCCTTTGAAATATATACAAATTTAACAGAAATTATTCCCTAAAATACTTGTTTACAATTACTGAATATTCTATATGCACCGGAAATAGGCTACGAAATCAAGCATTTCCCATTGATAATCAATATACAATATATCAGGTGATTAATTAGGGTATTCAATAAGAATTTGACCATGAAATATGTAAATAAATTAGGAATCTAAATTTCCCTTTAATATATGTTTACAATTCCTGTATATTCTATATGCACATGAAATAGGCTATGAAATCAAGCATTTCCCTTTGATAATCAATACACAATATATCAGGTGATTAATTAGGGTATTTAATCAGAATTTGGCTTTGAAATATATACAAATTTAACAGAAATAATTCCCTTTGATATATGTTTACAATTCCTGTATATTCTATATGCACATGAAATAGTCTATGAAATCTAGCATTTGCCTTTGATGATCAATATACAATATATCATGTGATTAATTAGGATATTCAATCAGAATTTGACCATGAAATATGTAAATAAATATGGAATCAATAATTCCCTTAAATTTATGTTTACAATTCATGCACATTCTATAAACTCATTAATATGACAATCTAATCAAAGAGTTGTCCTTGATCATCAATGCACAACAAATTGAGAAATAAATCAGGGTATTCAATCAAAATTGGGCTTTAAAATATGTATATGAATATGATAGTAATAATTATTCCCTTAAATGGCATTTTGAAAGTCCACTATATTCCATATGCACATTAAATAGGGTATGGAATCAAGCATTTCCATTTCATTATCAATGTACAAATATCAGGTCATTAATTAGGTTATTTAATCAAAATTTGCCTTTGAAATATATATAAATATGACAGTAATAATTCCCTTAAATATTTGTTTACAATTACTGAATATTCTATATGCACATTAAATAGGCTATAAAATCAAGCATTTCCCTTTGATAATCAATACACAATATATCAGGTGTTTAATTAGGGCATTCAATCAGAATTTGGCTTTGAAATATATATAAAATATCACAGTAATAATTTGTTTACAATTACTCTATATTCCATATACACCGGAAATAGGCTATGAAATCAAGCATTTGCCTTTGATGATCAACATACAATATATCATGTGATTAATTAGGATATTCAATCAGAATTTGACCATGAAATATGTAAATAAATATGGAATCTAAAGTTGCCTTTAATATATGTTTACAATTCCTGTATATTTTATATGAACATAAAATAGGCTTTTGAATCAAGCATTCGCCTTTGTTAATCAATATACAAATATCAGGTCATTAATTAGGTTATTTAATCAAAATTTGGCTTTGAAATATATATAAATTTCACAGAAATAATTCCCTTAAATATTTGTTTACAATTACTGAATATTATATATGCATCGGAAATAGGCTATGAAATCAAGCATTTCCCTTTGATAATCAATATACAAATATCAGGTGATTAATTAGGGTATTCAATCAAAATTTGGCTTTGAAATATATATAAATTTCACAGAAATAATTCCCTTAAATATTTGTTTACAATTACTGAATATTTTATATGCACCGGAAATAGTCTATGAAATCAAGCATTTCCCTTTGATAATCAATACACAATATATCAGATGATTAATTAGGGCATTCAATCAGAATTTGGCTTTGAAATATATATATATATGACTGTAATAATTCCCTTAAATATTTGTTTACAATTACTGAATATTCTATATGCACATTAAATAGGCTATGGAATCAAGCATTTCTCTTTGATAATCAATGTACATTATATCAGGTGATTGATTAGGGTATTCAATCAGAATTTGCCTTTGAAATATATACAAATTTAACAGAAATTATTCCCTAAAATACTTGTTTACAATTACTGAATATTCTATATGCACCGGAAATAGGCTACGAAATCAAGCATTTCCCATTGATAATCAATATACAATATATCAGGTGATTAATTAGGGTATTCAATAAGAATTTGACCATGAAATATGTAAATAAATTAGGAATCTAAATTTCCCTTTAATATATGTTTACAATTCCTGTATATTCTATATGCACATGAAATAGGCTATGAAATCAAGCATTTCCCTTTGATAATCAATACACAATATATCAGGTGATTAATTAGGGTATTTAATCAGAATTTGGCTTTGAAATATATACAAATTTAACAGAAATAATTCCCTTTGATATATGTTTACAATTCCTGTATATTCTATATGCACATGAAATAGTCTATGAAATCTAGCATTTGCCTTTGATGATCAATATACAATATATCATGTGATTAATTAGGATATTCAATCAGAATTTGACCATGAAATATGTAAATAAATATGGAATCAATAATTCCCTTAAATTTATGTTTACAATCCATGCACATTCTATAAACTCATTAATTTGACAATCTAATCAAAGATTTGTCCTTGATCATCAATGCACAACAAATTGAGAAATAAATCAGGGTATTCAATCAAAATTGGGCTTTAAAATATGTATATGAATATGATAGTAATAATTATTCCCTTAAATGGTATTTTGAAAGTCCACTATATTCCATATGCACTTTAAATAGGGTATGGAATCAAGCATTTCCCTTTCATAATCAATGTACAAATATCAGGTCATTAATTAGGTTATTTAATCAAAATCTGGCTTTGAAATATACATAAATTTTACAGAAATAATTCCCTTAAATATTTGTTTACAATAACTGAATATTCTATATGCACATGAAATAGGCCATGAAATCAAGCATTTCCCATTGATAATCAATACACAATATATCAGGTGATTAATTAGGGTATTTTACCAGAATTTGGCTTTGAAATATATACAAATTTAACAAAAATTATTCTCTAAAATATTTGTTTACAGTTACTGAATATTCTATATGCACCGGAAATAGTCTATGAAATTAAGCATTTCCCTTTGATAATCAATACACAATATATCAGGTGATTAATTAGGGTATTTAATCAGAATTTGGCTTTGAAATATATACAAATTTAACAGAAATTATTCCCTAAAATATTTGTTTACAATTACTGAATATTCTATATGCACCGGAAATAGTCTATGAAAACAAGCATTTCCCTTTGATAATCAATACACAATATATCAGGTGATTAATTAGGGTATTTAATCAGAATTTGGCTTTGAAATATATACAAATTTAACAGAAATTATTCCCTAAAATATTTGTTTACAATTACTGAATATTCTATATGCACCGGAAATAGTCTATGAAATCAAGCATTTCCCTTTGATAATCAATACACAATACATCAGGTGATTAATTAGGGTATTTAATCAAATTTTGGCTTTGAAATATATATAAATATGACAGTAATAATTCCCTAAAATATTTGTTTACAATTACTGAATATTCTATATGCACCGGAAACAGGCTATGAAATCAAGCATTTCCCTTTGATAATCAATACACAATATATCAGGTGATTAATTAGGGTATTTAATCTGAATTTGGCTTTGAAATATATACAAATTTAACAGAAATTATTCCCTTAAATATTTGTTTACAATTACTGAATATTTTATATGCACCGGAAATAGTCTATGAAATCAAGCATTTCCCTTTGATAATCAATACACAATATATCAGATGATTAATTAGGGCATTCAATCAGAATTTGGCTTTGAAATATATATATATATGACTGTAATAATTCCCTTAAATATTTGTTTACAATTACTGAATATTCTATATGCACATTAAATAGGCTATGGAATCAAGCATTTCTCTTTGATAATCAATGTACATTATATCAGGTGATTGATTAGGGTATTCAATCAGAATTTGCCTTTGAAATATATACAAATTTAACAGAAATTATTCCCTAAAATACTTGTTTACAATTACTGAATATTCTATATGCACCGGAAATAGGCTACGAAATCAAGCATTTCCCATTGATAATCAATATACAATATATCAGGTGATTAATTAGGGTATTCAATAAGAATTTGACCATGAAATATGTAAATAAATTAGGAATCTAAATTTCCCTTTAATATATGTTTACAATTCCTGTATATTCTATATGCACATGAAATAGGCTATGAAATCAAGCATTTCCCTTTGATAATCAATACACAATATATCAGGTGATTAATTAGGGTATTTAATCAGAATTTGGCTTTGAAATATATACAAATTTAACAGAAATAATTCCCTTTGATATATGTTTACAATTCCTGTATATTCTATATGCACATGAAATAGTCTATGAAATCTAGCATTTGCCTTTGATGATCAATATACAATATATCATGTGATTAATTAGGATATTCAATCAGAATTTGACCATGAAATATGTAAATAAATATGGAATCAATAATTCCCTTAAATTTATGTTTACAATTCATGCACATTCTATAAACTCATTAATTTGACAATCTAATCAAAGATTTGTCCTTGATCATCAATGCACAACAAATTGAGAAATAAATCAGGGTATTCAATCAAAATTGGGCTTTAAAATATGTATATGAATATGATAGTAATAATTATTCCCTTAAATGGCATTTTGAAAGTCCACTATATTCCATATGCACATTAAATAGGGTATGGAATCAAGCATTTCCATTTCATTATCAATGTACAAATATCAGGTCATTAATTAGGTTATTTAATCAAAATTTGCCTTTGAAATATATATAAATATGACAGTAATAATTCCCTTAAATATTTGTTTACAATTACTGAATATTCTATATGCACATTAAATAGGCTATAAAATCAAGCATTTCCCTTTGATAATCAATACACAATATATCAGGTGTTTAATTAGGGCATTCAATCAGAATTTGGCTTTGAAATATATATAAAATATGACAGTAATAATTTGTTTACAATTACTCTATATTCCATATACACCGGAAATAGGCTATGAAATCAAGCATTTGCCTTTGATGATCAACATACAATATATCATGTGATTAATTAGGATATTCAATCAGAATTTGACCATGAAATATGTAAATAAATAAGGAATCTAAATTTCCCTTTAAATATGTTTACAATTCCTGTATATTCTATATGCACATGAAATAGGATATGAAATCAAGCATTTCCCTTTGATAATCAAAGTACAAATATCAGGTCATTAATTAGGCTATTTAATCAAATTTTGGCTTTGCAATATATACAAATTTAACAGAAATTATTCCCTAAAATATTTGTTTACAATTACTGAATATTCTATATGCACCGGAAATAGGCTATGAAATCTAGCATTTCCCATTGATAATCAATGTACAATATATCAGGTGATTAATTAGGGCATTCACTCAGAATTTGGCTTTGAAATATATATATATATGACAGTAAAAATTCCCTAAAATATTTGTTTACAATTACTGAATATTCTATATGCACATTAAATAGACTATGAAATCAAGCATTTCACTTTGATAATCAATACACAATATATCAGGTGATTAATTAGGGTATTCAATCAGAATTTGACCATGAAATATGTAAATAAATATGGAATCTAAAGTTGCCTTTAATATATGTTTACAATTCCTGTATATTTTATATGAACATAAAATAGGCTTTTGAATCAAGCATTCGCCTTTGTTAATCAATATACAAATATCAGGTCATTAATTAGGTTATTTAATCAAAATTTGGCTTTGAAATATATATAAATTTCACAGAAATAATTCCCTTAAATATTTGTTTACAATTACTGAATATTATATATGCATCGGAAATAGGCTATGAAATCAAGCATTTCCCTTTGATAATCAATATACAAATATCAGGTGATTAATTAGGGTATTCAATCAAAATTTGGCTTTGAAATATATATAAATTTCACAGAAATAATTCCCTTAAATATTTGTTTACAATTACTGAATATTTTATATGCACCGGAAATAGTCTATGAAATCAAGCATTTCCCTTTGATAATCAATACACAATATATCAGATGATTAATTAGGGCATTCAATCAGAATTTGGCTTTGAAATATATATATATATGACTGTAATAATTCCCTTAAATATTTGTTTACAATTACTGAATATTCTATATGCACATTAAATAGGCTATGGAATCAAGCATTTCTCTTTGATAATCAATGTACATTATATCAGGTGATTGATTAGGGTATTCAATCAGAATTTGCCTTTGAAATATATACAAATTTAACAGAAATTATTCCCTAAAATACTTGTTTACAATTACTGAATATTCTATATGCACCGGAAATAGGCTACGAAATCAAGCATTTCCCATTGATAATCAATATACAATATATCAGGTGATTAATTAGGGTATTCAATAAGAATTTGACCATGAAATATGTAAATAAATTAGGAATCTAAATTTCCCTTTAATATATGTTTACAATTCCTGTATATTCTATATGCACATGAAATAGGCTATGAAATCAAGCATTTCCCTTTGATAATCAATACACAATATATCAGGTGATTAATTAGGGTATTTAATCAGAATTTGGCTTTGAAATATATACAAATTTAACAGAAATAATTCCCTTTGATATATGTTTACAATTCCTGTATATTCTATATGCACATGAAATAGTCTATGAAATCTAGCATTTGCCTTTGATGATCAATATACAATATATCATGTGATTAATTAGGATATTCAATCAGAATTTGACCATGAAATATGTAAATAAATATGGAATCAATAATTCCCTTAAATTTATGTTTACAATTCATGCACATTCTATAAACTCATTAATTTGACAATCTAATCAAAGATTTGTCCTTGATCATCAATGCACAACAAATTGAGAAATAAATCAGGGTATTCAATCAAAATTGGGCTTTAAAATATGTATATGAATATGATAGTAATAATTATTCCCTTAAATGGCATTTTGAAAGTCCACTATATTCCATATGCACATTAAATAGGGTATGGAATCAAGCATTTCCATTTCATTATCAATGTACAAATATCAGGTCATTAATTAGGTTATTTAATCAAAATTTGCCTTTGAAATATATATAAATATGACAGTAATAATTCCCTTAAATATTTGTTTACAATTACTGAATATTCTATATGCACATTAAATAGGCTATAAAATCAAGCATTTCCCTTTGATAATCAATACACAATATATCAGGTGTTTAATTAGGGCATTCAATCAGAATTTGGCTTTGAAATATATATAAAATATGACAGTAATAATTTGTTTACAATTACTCTATATTCCATATACACCGGAAATAGGCTATGAAATCAAGCATTTGCCTTTGATGATCAACATACAATATATCATGTGATTAATTAGGATATTCAATCAGAATTTGACCATGAAATATGTAAATAAATAAGGAATCTAAATTTCCCTTTAAATATGTTTACAATTCCTGTATATTCTATATGCACATGAAATAGGATATGAAATCAAGCATTTCCCTTTGATAATCAAAGTACAAATATCAGGTCATTAATTAGGCTATTTAATCAAATTTTGGCTTTGCAATATATACAAATTTAACAGAAATTATTCCCTAAAATATTTGTTTACAATTACTGAATATTCTATATGCACCGGAAATAGGCTATGAAATCTAGCATTTCCCATTGATAATCAATGTACAATATATCAGGTGATTAATTAGGGCATTCACTCAGAATTTGGCTTTGAAATATATATATATATGACAGTAAAAATTCCCTAAAATATTTGTTTACAATTACTGAATATTCTATATGCACATTAAATAGACTATGAAATCAAGCATTTCACTTTGATAATCAATACACAATATATCAGGTGATTAATTAGGGTATTCAATCAGAATTTGACCATGAAATATGTAAATAAATATGGAATCTAAAGTTGCCTTTAATATATGTTTACAATTCCTGTATATTTTATATGAACATAAAATAGGCTTTTGAATCAAGCATTCGCCTTTGTTAATCAATATACAAATATCAGGTCATTAATTAGGTTATTTAATCAAAATTTGGCTTTGAAATATATATAAATTTCACAGAAATAATTCCCTTAAATATTTGTTTACAATTACTGAATATTATATATGCATCGGAAATAGGCTATGAAATCAAGCATTTCCCTTTGATAATCAATATACAAATATCAGGTGATTAATTAGGGTATTCAATCAAAATTTGGCTTTGAAATATATATAAATTTCACAGAAATAATTCCCTTAAATATTTGTTTACAATTACTGAATATTTTATATGCACCGGAAATAGTCTATGAAATCAAGCATTTCCCTTTGATAATCAATACACAATATATCAGATGATTAATTAGGGCATTCAATCAGAATTTGGCTTTGAAATATATATATATATGACAGTAAAAATTCCCTAAAATATTTGTTTACAATTACTGAATATTCTATATGCACCGGAAATAGTCTATGAAATCAAGCATTTCCCTTTGATAATCAATACACAATATATCAGGTGATTAATTAGGGTATTTAATCAGAATTTGGCTTTGAAATATATACAAATTTAACAGAAATTATTCCCTAAAATATTTGTTTACAATTACTGAATATTCTATATGCACCGGAAATAGTCTATGAAATCAAGCATTTCCCTTTGATAATCAATACACAATACATCAGGTGATTAATTAGGGTATTTAATCAAATTTTGGCTTTGAAATATATATAAATATGACAGTAATAATTCCCTAAAATATTTGTTTACAATTACTGAATATTCTATATGCACCGGAAACAGGCTATGAAATCAAGCATTTCCCTTTGATAATCAATACACAATATATCAGGTGATTAATTAGGGTATTTAATCTGAATTTGGCTTTGAAATATATACAAATTTAACAGAAATTATTCCCTTAAATATTTGTTTACAATTACTGAATATTTTATATGCACCGGAAATAGTCTATGAAATCAAGCATTTCCCTTTGATAATCAATACACAATATATCAGATGATTAATTAGGGCATTCAATCAGAATTTGGCTTTGAAATATATATATATATGACTGTAATAATTCCCTTAAATATTTGTTTACAATTACTGAATATTCTATATGCACATTAAATAGGCTATGGAATCAAGCATTTCTCTTTGATAATCAATGTACATTATATCAGGTGATTGATTAGGGTATTCAATCAGAATTTGCCTTTGAAATATATACAAATTTAACAGAAATTATTCCCTAAAATACTTGTTTACAATTACTGAATATTCTATATGCACCGGAAATAGGCTACGAAATCAAGCATTTCCCATTGATAATCAATATACAATATATCAGGTGATTAATTAGGGTATTCAATAAGAATTTGACCATGAAATATGTAAATAAATTAGGAATCTAAATTTCCCTTTAATATATGTTTACAATTCCTGTATATTCTATATGCACATGAAATAGGCTATGAAATCAAGCATTTCCCTTTGATAATCAATACACAATATATCAGGTGATTAATTAGGGTATTTAATCAGAATTTGGCTTTGAAATATATACAAATTTAACAGAAATAATTCCCTTTGATATATGTTTACAATTCCTGTATATTCTATATGCACATGAAATAGTCTATGAAATCTAGCATTTGCCTTTGATGATCAATATACAATATATCATGTGATTAATTAGGATATTCAATCAGAATTTGACCATGAAATATGTAAATAAATATGGAATCAATAATTCCCTTAAATTTATGTTTACAATTCATGCACATTCTATAAACTCATTAATTTGACAATCTAATCAAAGATTTGTCCTTGATCATCAATGCACAACAAATTGAGAAATAAATCAGGGTATTCAATCAAAATTGGGCTTTAAAATATGTATATGAATATGATAGTAATAATTATTCCCTTAAATGGCATTTTGAAAGTCCACTATATTCCATATGCACATTAAATAGGGTATGGAATCAAGCATTTCCATTTCATTATCAATGTACAAATATCAGGTCATTAATTAGGTTATTTAATCAAAATTTGCCTTTGAAATATATATAAATATGACAGTAATAATTCCCTTAAATATTTGTTTACAATTACTGAATATTCTATATGCACATTAAATAGGCTATAAAATCAAGCATTTCCCTTTGATAATCAATACACAATATATCAGGTGTTTAATTAGGGCATTCAATCAGAATTTGGCTTTGAAATATATATAAAATATGACAGTAATAATTTGTTTACAATTACTCTATATTCCATATACACCGGAAATAGGCTATGAAATCAAGCATTTGCCTTTGATGATCAACATACAATATATCATGTGATTAATTAGGATATTCAATCAGAATTTGACCATGAAATATGTAAATAAATAAGGAATCTAAATTTCCCTTTAAATATGTTTACAATTCCTGTATATTCTATATGCACATGAAATAGGATATGAAATCAAGCATTTCCCTTTGATAATCAAAGTACAAATATCAGGTCATTAATTAGGCTATTTAATCAAATTTTGGCTTTGCAATATATACAAATTTAACAGAAATTATTCCCTAAAATATTTGTTTACAATTACTGAATATTCTATATGCACCGGAAATAGGCTATGAAATCTAGCATTTCCCATTGATAATCAATGTACAATATATCAGGTGATTAATTAGGGCATTCACTCAGAATTTGGCTTTGAAATATATATATATATGACAGTAAAAATTCCCTAAAATATTTGTTTACAATTACTGAATATTCTATATGCACATTAAATAGACTATGAAATCAAGCATTTCACTTTGATAATCAATACACAATATATCAGGTGATTAATTAGGGTATTCAATCAGAATTTGACCATGAAATATGTAAATAAATATGGAATCTAAAGTTGCCTTTAATATATGTTTACAATTCCTGTATATTTTATATGAACATAAAATAGGCTTTTGAATCAAGCATTCGCCTTTGTTAATCAATATACAAATATCAGGTCATTAATTAGGTTATTTAATCAAAATTTGGCTTTGAAATATATATAAATTTCACAGAAATAATTCCCTTAAATATTTGTTTACAATTACTGAATATTATATATGCATCGGAAATAGGCTATGAAATCAAGCATTTCCCTTTGATAATCAATATACAAATATCAGGTGATTAATTAGGGTATTCAATCAAAATTTGGCTTTGAAATATATATAAATTTCACAGAAATAATTCCCTTAAATATTTGTTTACAATTACTGAATATTTTATATGCACCGGAAATAGTCTATGAAATCAAGCATTTCCCTTTGATAATCAATACACAATATATCAGGTGATTAATTAGGGTATTTAATCAGAATTTGGCTTTGAAATATATACAAATTTAACAGAAATTATTCCCTAAAATATTTGTTTACAATTACTGAATATTCTATATGCACCGGAAATAGTCTATGAAATCAAGCATTTCCCTTTGATAATCAATACACAATACATCAGGTGATTAATTAGGGTATTTAATCAAATTTTGGCTTTGAAATATATATAAATATGACAGTAATAATTCCCTAAAATATTTGTTTACAATTACTGAATATTCTATATGCACCGGAAACAGGCTATGAAATCAAGCATTTCCCTTTGATAATCAATACACAATATATCAGGTGATTAATTAGGGTATTTAATCTGAATTTGGCTTTGAGATATATACAAATTTAACAGAAATTATTCCCTTAAATATTTGTTTACAATTACTGAATATTTTATATGCACCGGAAATAGTCTATGAAATCAAGCATTTCCCTTTGATAATCAATACACAATATATCAGATGATTAATTAGGGCATTCAATCAGAATTTGGCTTTGAAATATATATATATATGACTGTAATAATTCCCTTAAATATTTGTTTACAATTACTGAATATTCTATATGCACATTAAATAGGCTATGGAATCAAGCATTTCTCTTTGATAATCAATGTACATTATATCAGGTGATTGATTAGGGTATTCAATCAGAATTTGCCTTTGAAATATATACAAATTTAACAGAAATTATTCCCTAAAATACTTGTTTACAATTACTGAATATTCTATATGCACCGGAAATAGGCTACGAAATCAAGCATTTCCCATTGATAATCAATATACAATATATCAGGTGATTAATTAGGGTATTCAATAAGAATTTGACCATGAAATATGTAAATAAATTAGGAATCTAAATTTCCCTTTAATATATGTTTACAATTCCTGTATATTCTATATGCACATGAAATAGGCTATGAAATCAAGCATTTCCCTTTGATAATCAATACACAATATATCAGGTGATTAATTAGGGTATTTAATCAGAATTTGGCTTTGAAATATATACAAATTTAACAGAAATAATTCCCTTTGATATATGTTTACAATTCCTGTATATTCTATATGCACATGAAATAGTCTATGAAATCTAGCATTTGCCTTTGATGATCAATATACAATATATCATGTGATTAATTAGGATATTCAATCAGAATTTGACCATGAAATATGTAAATAAATATGGAATCAATAATTCCCTTAAATTTATGTTTACAATTCATGCACATTCTATAAACTCATTAATTTGACAATCTAATCAAAGATTTGTCCTTGATCATCAATGCACAACAAATTGAGAAATAAATCAGGGTATTCAATCAAAATTGGGCTTTAAAATATGTATATGAATATGATAGTAATAATTATTCCCTTAAATGGCATTTTGAAAGTCCACTATATTCCATATGCACATTAAATAGGGTATGGAATCAAGCATTTCCATTTCATTATCAATGTACAAATATCAGGTCATTAATTAGGTTATTTAATCAAAATTTGCCTTTGAAATATATATAAATATGACAGTAATAATTCCCTTAAATATTTGTTTACAATTACTGAATATTCTATATGCACATTAAATAGGCTATAAAATCAAGCATTTCCCTTTGATAATCAATACACAATATATCAGGTGTTTAATTAGGGCATTCAATCAGAATTTGGCTTTGAAATATATATAAAATATGACAGTAATAATTTGTTTACAATTACTCTATATTCCATATACACCGGAAATAGGCTATGAAATCAAGCATTTGCCTTTGATGATCAACATACAATATATCATGTGATTAATTAGGATATTCAATCAGAATTTGACCATGAAATATGTAAATAAATAAGGAATCTAAATTTCCCTTTAAATATGTTTACAATTCCTGTATATTCTATATGCACATGAAATAGGATATGAAATCAAGCATTTCCCTTTGATAATCAAAGTACAAATATCAGGTCATTAATTAGGCTATTTAATCAAATTTTGGCTTTGCAATATATACAAATTTAACAGAAATTATTCCCTAAAATATTTGTTTACAATTACTGAATATTCTATATGCACCGGAAATAGGCTATGAAATCTAGCATTTCCCATTGATAATCAATGTACAATATATCAGGTGATTAATTAGGGCATTCACTCAGAATTTGGCTTTGAAATATATATATATATGACAGTAAAAATTCCCTAAAATATTTGTTTACAATTACTGAATATTCTATATGCACATTAAATAGACTATGAAATCAAGCATTTCACTTTGATAATCAATACACAATATATCAGGTGATTAATTAGGGTATTCAATCAGAATTTGACCATGAAATATGTAAATAAATATGGAATCTAAAGTTGCCTTTAATATATGTTTACAATTCCTGTATATTTTATATGAACATAAAATAGGCTTTTGAATCAAGCATTCGCCTTTGTTAATCAATATACAAATATCAGGTCATTAATTAGGTTATTTAATCAAAATTTGGCTTTGAAATATATATAAATTTCACAGAAATAATTCCCTTAAATATTTGTTTACAATTACTGAATATTATATATGCATCGGAAATAGGCTATGAAATCAAGCATTTCCCTTTGATAATCAATATACAAATATCAGGTGATTAATTAGGGTATTCAATCAAAATTTGGCTTTGAAATATATATAAATTTCACAGAAATAATTCCCTTAAATATTTGTTTACAATTACTGAATATTTTATATGCACCGGAAATAGTCTATGAAATCAAGCATTTCCCTTTGATAATCAATACACAATATATCAGATGATTAATTAGGGCATTCAATCAGAATTTGGCTTTGAAATATATATATATATGACTGTAATAATTCCCTTAAATATTTGTTTACAATTACTGAATATTCTATATGCACATTAAATAGGCTATGGAATCAAGCATTTCTCTTTGATAATCAATGTACATTATATCAGGTGATTGATTAGGGTATTCAATCAGAATTTGCCTTTGAAATATATACAAATTTAACAGAAATTATTCCCTAAAATACTTGTTTACAATTACTGAATATTCTATATGCACCGGAAATAGGCTACGAAATCAAGCATTTCCCATTGATAATCAATATACAATATATCAGGTGATTAATTAGGGTATTCAATAAGAATTTGACCATGAAATATGTAAATAAATTAGGAATCTAAATTTCCCTTTAATATATGTTTACAATTCCTGTATATTCTATATGCACATGAAATAGGCTATGAAATCAAGCATTTCCCTTTGATAATCAATACACAATATATCAGGTGATTAATTAGGGTATTTAATCAGAATTTGGCTTTGAAATATATACAAATTTAACAGAAATAATTCCCTTTGATATATGTTTACAATTCCTGTATATTCTATATGCACATGAAATAGGCTATGAAATCAAGCATTTCCCTTTGATAATCAATACACAATATATCAGGTGATTAATTAGGGTATTTAATCAGAATTTGGCTTTGAAATATATACAAATTTAACAGAAATAATTCCCTTTGATATATGTTTACAATTCCTGTATATTCTATATGCACATGAAATAGTCTATGAAATCTAGCATTTGCCTTTGATGATCAATATACAATATATCATGTGATTAATTAGGATATTCAATCAGAATTTGACCATGAAATATGTAAATAAATATGGAATCAATAATTCCCTTAAATTTATGTTTACAATTCATGCACATTCTATAAACTCATTAATTTGACAATCTAATCAAAGATTTGTCCTTGATCATCAATGCACAACAAATTGAGAAATAAATCAGGGTATTCAATCAAAATTGGGCTTTAAAATATGTATATGAATATGATAGTAATAATTATTCCCTTAAATGGCATTTTGAAAGTCCACTATATTCCATATGCACATTAAATAGGGTATGGAATCAAGCATTTCCATTTCATTATCAATGTACAAATATCAGGTCATTAATTAGGTTATTTAATCAAAATTTGCCTTTGAAATATATATAAATATGACAGTAATAATTCCCTTAAATATTTGTTTACAATTACTGAATATTCTATATGCACATTAAATAGGCTATAAAATCAAGCATTTCCCTTTGATAATCAATACACAATATATCAGGTGTTTAATTAGGGCATTAAATCAGAATTTGGCTTTGAAATATATATAAAATATGACAGTAATAATTTGTTTACAATTACTCTATATTCCATATACACCGGAAATAGGCTATGAAATCAAGCATTTGCCTTTGATGATCAACATACAATATATCATGTGATTAATTAGGATATTCAATCAGAATTTGACCATGAAATATGTAAATAAATAAGGAATCTAAATTTCCCTTTAAATATGTTTACAATTCCTGTATATTCTATATGCACATGAAATAGGATATGAAATCAAGCATTTCCCTTTGATAATCAAAGTACAAATATCAGGTCATTAATTAGGCTATTTAATCAAATTTTGGCTTTGCAATATATACAAATTTAACAGAAATTTTTCCCTAAAATATTTGTTTACAATTACTGAATATTCTATATGCACCGGAAATAGGCTATGAAATCTAGCATTTCCCATTGATAATCAATGCACAATATATCAGGTGATTAATTAGGGCATTCACTCAGAATTTGGCTTTGAAATATATATATATATGACAGTAAAAATTCCCTAAAATATTTGTTTACAATTACTGAATATTCTATATGCACATTAAATAGACTATGAAATCAAGCATTTCACTTTGATAATCAATACACAATATATCAGGTGATTAATTAGGGTATTCAATCAGAATTTGACCATGAAATATGTAAATAAATATGGAATCTAAAGTTGCCTTTAATATATGTTTACAATTCCTGTATATTTTATATGAACATAAAATAGGCTTTTGAATCAAGCATTCGCCTTTGTTAATCAATATACAAATATCAGGTCATTAATTAGGTTATTTAATCAAAATTTGGCTTTGAAATATATATAAATTTCACAGAAATAATTCCCTTAAATATTTGTTTACAATTACTGAATATTATATATGCATCGGAAATAGGCTATGAAATCAAGCATTTCCCTTTGATAATCAATATACAAATATCAGGTGATTAATTAGGGTATTCAATCAAAATTTGGCTTTGAAATATATATAAATTTCACAGAAATAATTCCCTTAAATATTTGTTTACAATTACTGAATATTTTATATGCACCGGAAATAGTCTATGAAATCAAGCATTTCCCTTTGATAATCAATACACAATATATCAGATGATTAATTAGGGCATTCAATCAGAATTTGGCTTTGAAATATATATATATATGACTGTAATAATTCCCTTAAATATTTGTTTACAATTACTGAATATTCTATATGCACATTAAATAGGCTATGGAATCAAGCATTTCTCTTTGATAATCAATGTACATTATATCAGGTGATTGATTAGGGTATTCAATCAGAATTTGCCTTTGAAATATATACAAATTTAACAGAAATTATTCCCTAAAATACTTGTTTACAATTACTGAATATTCTATATGCACCGGAAATAGGCTACGAAATCAAGCATTTCCCATTGATAATCAATATACAATATATCAGGTGATTAATTAGGGTATTCAATAAGAATTTGACCATGAAATATGTAAATAAATTAGGAATCTAAATTTCCCTTTAATATATGTTTACAATTCCTGTATATTCTATATGCACATGAAATAGGCTATGAAATCAAGCATTTCCCTTTGATAATCAATAAACAAATATAAGGTCATTAATTAGGTTATTTAATCAAAATTTGGCTTTGAAATATATATAAATATGACAATAATAATTCCCCAAAATATTTGTTAACAAATAATGTATATTCTATATGCACCGGAAATAGGCTATGAAATCAAGCATTTTCCTTTGGTAATCAATAAACAAATATCAGGTCATTAATTAGGTTATTTAATCAAAATTTGGCTTTGAAATATATATAAATATGACAGTAATAATTCCCCAAAATATTTGTTTACAAATAATGTATATTCTATATGCACCGGAAATAGGCTATGAAATCAAGCATTTCCCATTGATAATCAATAAACAAATATAAGGTCATTAATTAGGTTATTTAATCAAAATTTGGCTTTGAAATATATATAAATATGACAATAATAATTCCCCAAAATATTTGTTTACAAATAATGTATATTCTATATGCACCGGAAATAGGCTATGAAATCAAGCATTTCCCATTGATAATCAATAAACAAATATAAGGTCATTAATTAGGTTATTTAATCAAAATTTGGCTTTGAAATATATATAAATATGACAATAATAATTCCCCAAAATATTTGTTTACAAATAATGTATATTCTATATGCACCGGAAATAGGCTATGAAATCAAGCATTTGCCTTTGATAATCAATATACAAAATATCAGGTGATTAATTAGGTTATTTAATCAGAATTTGACCATGAAATATGTAAATAAATATGGAGTCAAAAATTCCCTTAAATATATGTTTGCAATTCATGCACATTCTATAAACCCATTAATTTGAGAATCTAATCAATGATTTTGTCCTTGATCATCAATGCACAACAAATTGAGAAATAAATCAGGGTATTCATTCGAAATTGGGCTTTGAAATATGTAAATGAATATGATAGTAATAATTCCCTTGAATGGTATTTTGAAATTCCACTATATTCCATACGCACATTAAATAGGGTGTGGAATCAAGCATTTCCCCTTGTTAATCAATATACAAATATCAGGTCATTAATTAGGTTAATAATCAAAATTTGGCTTTGAAAAATATATAAATATGACAGCAATAATTCCCTTAAATATTTGTTTACTGTTAATGTATATTCTGTATGAACATGAAATAGTCTTTGAAATCAAGCATTTCCCATTGATAATCAATATACAATATATCAGGTGATTAATTAGGGTATTCAATCAGAATTTGACCATGAAATATGTAAATAAATAAGGAATCTAAATTTCCCTTTAATATATGTTTACAATTCCTGTATATTCTATATGCACATGAAATAGGCTATGAAATCAAGCATTTCCCTTTGATAATCAATGTACAATATATCAGGTCATTAATTAGGTTATTTAATCAAAATTTGGCTTTGAAATATATATAAATTTTACAGTAATAATTCCCTTAAATATTTGTTTACAATTACTGAATATTCTATATGCACCGGAAATAGGCTATGAAATCAAGCATTTCCCTTTGATAATTAATACAAAATATATCAGGTGATTAATTAGGGTATTCAATCAGAATTTGGCTTTGAAATATATACAAATTTAACAGAAATTATTCCCTAAAATATTTGTTTACAATTACTGAATATTCTATATGCACCGGAAATAGGCTATGAAATCAAGCATTTCCCTTTGATAATCAATACACAATATATTAGGTGATTAATTAGGGTATTCAATCAGAATTTGACCATGAAATATGTAAATAAATAAGGAATCTAAATTTCCCTTTAATATAATTATGTTTACAATTCCTGTATATTCTATATGCACATGAAATAGGCTATGAAATCAAGCATTTCCCTTTGATAATAAATGTACAATATATCAGCTTATTAATTAGGGTATTAAGTCAGAATTTGACCATGAAATATGTAAATAAATATGGAATCAATAATTCCCTTAAATTTATGTTTCCAATTCATGCACATTCTATAAACCCATTAATTTGACAATCTAATCAATGATTTGTCCTTGATCATCAATGCACAACAAATTGAGAAATAAATCAGGGTATTCAATCAAAATTGGGCTTTGAAATATGTAAATGAATATGATAGTTATAATTCCCTTAAATATTTGTTTACAATTGCTGTATATTCTATAAGCACCGGAAATAGTCCATGAAATCAAGCATGTCCCTTTGATAATCAATATAAAAATATCAGGTCATTAATTAGGTTATTTCATCAAAATTTGCTTTGAAATATATATAAATATGACAGTAATAATTCCCTAAAATATTTGTTTACAATTAATGTATATTCTATATGCACCGGAAATAGGCTATGAAATCAAGCATTTCCCTTTGATAATCAATATACAATATATCAGGTTATTAATTAGTGAATTCAATCAGTATTTGACCATGAAATATGTAAATAAATAAGGAATCTAAATTTCCCTTTAATATATGTTTACAATTCCTGTATATTCTATATGCACATGAAATAGGCTATGAAATCAAGCATTTCCCTTTGATAATCAATATACAATATATCAGGTGATTAATTAGGGTATTAAGTCAGAATTTGACCATGAAATATGTAAATAAATATGGAATCAATAATTCCCTTAACTATATGTTTACAATTCATGCACAATCTATAAACTCATTAATTTGACAATCTAATCAAAGATTTATCCTTGATCATCAATGCACAACAAATTGAGAAATAAATCAGGGCATTCATTCAAAATTGGGCTTTGAAATATGTAAATGAATATGATAATAATAATTCCTTAAATGGTATCTTGAAATTCCACTATATTCTGTATGCACATTAAATAGGGTATGGAATCAAGCATTTGCCTTTGTTGATCAATATACAAATATCAGGTCATTAATTAGGTTATTTAATCAAATTTTGGCTTTGAAATATATACAAATTTAACAGAAATTATTCCCTAAAATATTTGTTTACAATTACTGAATATTCTATATGCACCGGAAATAGGCTATGAAATCAAGCATTTCCCTTTGATAATCAATATACAATATATCAGGTGATTAATTAGGGTATTCAATCAGAATTTGACCATGAAATATGTAAATAAATAAGGAATCTAAATTTCCCTTTAATATATGTTTACAATTCCTGTATATTCTATATGCACGTGAAATAGGCTATGAAATCAAGCATTTCCCTTCGATAATCAATACAGAATATATCAGGTGATTAATTAGGGTATTTAATCAGAATTTGGCTTTGAAATATATATATATATGACAGTATTAATTCCCTAAAATATTTGTTTACAATTACTGAATATTCTATATGCACCGGAAATAGGCTATGAAATCAAGCATTTCCCATTGATAATCAATGTACAATATATCAGGTGATTAATTAGGGCATTCAATCAGAATTTGGCTTTGAAATATATATATATATGACAGTATTAATTCCCTAAAATACTTGTTTACAATTACTGAATATTCTATATGCACATTAAATAGCCCATGAAATCAAGCATTTCCCTTTGATAATCAATACAGAATATATCAGGTGATTAATTAGGGTATTTAATCAGATTTTGGCTTTGAAATATATACAAATTTAACAGAAATTATTCCCTAAAATATTTGTTTACAATTACTGAATATTCTATATGCACCGGAAATAGTCTATGAAATCAAGCATTTCCCTTTGATAATCAATACACAATATATCAGGTGATTAATTAGGGTATTCAGTCAGAATTTTACCATGAAATATGTAAATAAATATGGAATCTAAATTTCCCTTTAATATATGTTTACAATTCCTGTATATTCTATATGCACATGAAATAGGCTATGAAATCAAGCATTTCCCTTTGATAATCAATGTACAAATATCAGGTCATTAATTAGGTTATTTAATCAAAATTTGGCTTTGAAATATATATAAATTTTACAGTAATAATTCCCTTAAATATTTGTTTACAATTACTGAATATTCTATATGCACCGGAAAAAGGCTATGAAATCAAGCATATCCCTTTGATAATCAATACACAATAAATCAGGTGATTAATTAGGGTATTCAATCAGAATTTGGCTTTGTAATATATACAAATTTAACAGAAATCTTTCCCTAAAATACTTGTTTACAATTACTGAATATTCTATATGCACCGGAAACAGGCTATGAAATCAAGCATTTCCCTTTGATAATCAATATACAATATATCAGGTGATTAATTAGGCTATTTAATCAGAATTTGACCATGAAATATGTAAATAAATATGGAATCAATAATATCCTTAAATATATATTTACAATTCATGCACATTCTATAAACTCATTAATTTGACAATCTAATCATTAGTAAAATATTTGTTAACAATTACTGTATATTCTATATGCACAGGAAATAGTCTATGAAATCAAGCATTTTCCTTTGATAATCAATATACAATATATCAGGTGATTAATTAGGGTATTCAATCAGAATTTGGCTTTAAAATATCTACAAATATAACAGTAATAAATCACTTAAATATTTGTTTGCAATTATGCACCAGTATAGGCTATGAAATCAAGTATTTCCCTTTGATAATCAATGTACAATATATCAGGTATATATTAGGGTATTCAATCAGAATTTGACCATAAAATATGTAAATAAATATGGAATCAATAATTCCCTGAAATATATGTTTACAATTCATGCACATTCTATAAACTTATTAATTTGACAATCTAATCAAAAATTTGTCATTGATCATCAATGCACAACAAATTGGGAAATAAATCAGGGTATTCATTCAAAATGTGGCTTTGAAATATATAAATGAATATGATAATAATAATTCCCTGAAATATTTGTTTACAATTGCTTTATATTCTATATGCACAGGAAATAGTCTATGAAATCAAGCATTTCCCTTTGATAATCAATATACAAATATCAGGTCATTAATTAGGTTATTTAATCAAATTTTGGCTTTGAAATATATACAAAAATGACAGTAATAATTCCCTTAAATATTTGTTTACAATTACTGAATATTCTATATGCACCGGAAACAGGCTATAAAATCAAGCATTTCCCTCTGATAATCAATGTACAATATATCAGGTGATTAATTAGGATATTCAATCAGAATTTGACCATGAAATATGTAAATAAATATGGAATCAATAATTCCCTTAAATGTATGTTTACAATTCATGCACATTCTAAAAACTCATTAATTTGACAATCTAATCAAAGATTTGTCCTTGATCATCAATGCAAAACAAATTGAGAAATAAAGCAGGATATTCTATCAAAATTGGGCTTTGAAATATGTAAATGAATATGATAGTAATAATTCCCTTAAATGACAGGGTTCTCAATCAGTTTGTGGCGAACAGGCCCAAAAGCTAGATTAACAGGCCTGCTAGAGGGGGTCTGGGTATTTTCTAGCAATATCTTATTAACTTTTGAGATTTCTAACAGGCCCGAACACCTTTCTAAGCGGCTAAATTGGCCTGCAGCCTGCTGTTATTGAGAACCCTGTAAATGGAATTTTGAAATTCCACTATATTCTATATGCACATGAAATAGGCTATGAAATCAAGCATTTCCCTTTGATAATCCATATACAATATATCAGGTGATTAATTAGGGTATTAAGTCAGAATTTGACTTTGAAATATGTAAATAAATATGGAAGTAATGATTCCCTTTTATTCATATTTTTTTTTTCAACAAAACAATATGCAGTAAATTTTGTAAATAAATATCCCTGTAATAATTCAATGTAAAGTTTGTTTAGAATTTATGCACATTACAGAAACTCATAAATTAGGCTATACATGTATAATCAACGTATATATGTTGATAATTAATGCACACCATAAAAGGTCATTAATAAGGTTATTTAATAGACATATTAGTTTGAAATATATTAATAAAGACTGCCATTACAGTTCTATTTAAAGTGTGTTTTCAATTCTTGTACATTGTATTAACTCATTAATTAGGCTGTGTAATCAATGTTTGTCTGTTGATAATCAATGCATACCATATAAAATCATTAATATGGATATTGAATCAAAATATGACTGCAAAATATGGAAGTAAATATTATTTTGTTTAAAATCTGTTTACAATTCATGCACATGTATATGCTCATTAATTAGGTCATTTAATCAAAGTTATGCCGTGCAAAATTCTTGCACAACATTATATGGTCGTTGAATAGGATATTCGTCAAATTTTGGTTTTGAAATATGTAAGTAAATATTGCGGCAATAATTCCATTGCAATTATCATTAGAATTCATGCTAATGTCATAAGCTCAATAATCAGGTCATATAATAAAGCGTTTGCTCTTAATTCTTCTGTACGTTGTTGATTATTCATGCCATCAGTGCAATTAATCAGAGTCAAGTGTTACAGTTTATAGTGTAGCAGTACCTGTACTTATAAAGTTCATATTTCAACTGTACAGTTCATATTTTGGTGGTTATGCAGATCATATTGAAGTGATGTGGGTATAAAAGTATATGTTACATACTATTATATAATATACTATAAAATTTGAAATATATACCAGCGATACAGATTATAATTCAGTGCTATTAATCATATTCCAGTGTAACATAATTTATTCCAGTACTAAATATTATATTCCAGTGTTATGGATAATATTTCAGTACTATATATTATATTCCAGTATATGTTCCAGTACTATATATTATTTTCTGGTGTTATAATTATATTATATTCTAGTGCTAGATATCATATTCCAGTACTTTATATTATATTCCAATACTATATTATACCGATGCTATATAAAATACTCCAGTACTATATATTATATTCCAGTATGATGTTCCAGTACTATATATTATATTTCTGTGTTATAGACAGTATTCCAGTACTAAGATTATAATTATTCCAGTACTGTTGATAATGTTCAAGTTCTATACTATAAATTAATAAGATTTCCAGTGTATTTCAGTACTATGTATAAGTATATTTCAGTACTATAGTATTACCTATTGACTGCATTCATATTTTCCATAGTACACTATAAGGACAGTTGGTGTGTGACATGAATGTCGCTACCAATATCTGGTGTCAGGTGCATTCATACTTATACACATACAAACATATTTTTTCAATTTCTCTATTATGAGCTGGACCTGCATTGTTGGCAAACAGTCTTTGTGTGCGAGGTTGATAGATAAGATAGTAGCCCACACAATTCCTCCTATCAATGCAAGTACTTGTCAGAACTCAACGTAATCAATGTAATGTCAACTGAATACCTGGTTTGTTGTGTGCGTTCTCATGAAGTTTCATTTGATCGAGTTTTAGTGTGAAAATTGCATTATCGATATCTGTTTAAAATTTGTGTAAACTGTAAGGTACAAATATATTTGTGGTGGTACACAAACACAAATCAGAACATGTGCCAGACTTAAAAATCTCACACATTATTTCCAAATTACTGACTTATATATGGTAAAATACTGTAAAGGATCACCTATAATGCTTTAATTTTCCCTTAAGCTATGTTGTTGAAATGATAAATGAAAGAAGACAAAACAGATTGATATGAAGAAATTATTCTAACTTTCTATAATAAATAAATAGGTATCTTCATAGAAATCATAAATCTCTTTAAATTTTGTCAATTTTCTCCCATCTAGTATTATTATTCAATTTTGGCATTTTTAGATTTTCAATTTGTCCAACTTGTTGTACACCCCTTGTTAAGGTTATTGGTGTGTGACATGAAAGTCACTTCCAATATCTGGTGTCAGTTTCATTCATTTTATCCATAATATACAAAGGTCAATGGTGTGCTAGTGAAAGTCACTACAAATATCTGGTGACAATATGAAAGTTAATGTTTGATGGTTTACTTTATAAAGATATCATCGTTATTGATTGCCCTGATGTATTTTAATTACAGTGCAATCTCTCCAAAGCAACACCCTTTGGGAGTAGCACAATTATGTTGTTGAAAGGATGTTGCTCTAAAGAGATTAAAATTTTAATCTACATTTTAATCATGCTGTTGTTGCAGGGAGGTTACATTTGTATTAGTCAGATTGGACTGTTAATGTTATTAAATATGTATTCTGTGCCGTCGATTTGCAGCTTAAACTTTACAATAATTAAACAGTTTTCAATTAACACTAACCTTAGTACTCAGCTATCAAGTTCTATAAATTTACTAAGTTTGATTAATTTTTCTCTAAAATTTTTAGAAATGAAACATATTAGCTCATGCCAGTGGAACAGTAAAGAAATTAAAAATGCTGTATTTTGATTTAGAATACACTTAACATTTCCATCTATATTTTCAGGTGGAATTCATTTTGGTTCAATTCTTTTTACAGAATAATATCCAAACAAAGACAGAAATCAGTTTCAGTTTGAATGAAACATCAATAAAGCTTAATTTGTATATATTTGAATCAAAATTGGTACTGTTTGTATCATTTTTCATAACATTCAATGACTTAAAAGCATAAGTACACAAATGTTTTGCTGTCCAAAGCATCTATCGTTATAGATGAATACTCACAACAACTGAAGCAGTAAATTTCAATTTTGTAGGATAACATTTATAAAAAAAATATTTAAATTCCACCATAAAGACAGCCAATCGTGAATACACACCGTCTGATTTCTCATCTCACTCATGCAATTTTAGATATCTTAAGGATGTGCTAATATTTAAGGAAGCCAAGACCTTCCTTAAAATCTAAAAGAAAAGTTGCCAGCTAGTAATAAAGGAAAACTTAAGTTAAAATGTTTCATCTTAAGATCTTTCTTGAACCCCCCCCCCCCCCCCTGATTCTTAGGTATAGGTTATTTCATGGAACAAGGGTTAAAGATATATATATCGTCTTTGTGAAACTACAGATTAATATGTATATAAATGACAAATTTATGATGGTTCAAAACATGCACCTAAACAGTACCCGGAGCATGCTAAAATAAAGAAATAAGTAGTTATAGTGCTTTGAGTTTGTGACCAAAAATTAATGTAGAAAAACCCGCTTAATGTCGTACATTAATTTTGTTCCATGACATCAAATTAGCTGTATTTATGTGTTTTTATTGCATATCCATTAATTTATGTAGATATTGTTAAAACCATGATGCCGATATATAGATATGACGCACAGAATGATGTAATATGGAAAAATTAAAATTGCACGATCATTAAGTTTTGTATGAATTTATTAATGACATCAACACAGACTGTAGATCGGATGCAACAAGCAAGTTTGGGAAAGGTAATTCTGTGTTAACTAGTGTTTAAATGGCATAAAAGGTTCAGCCAGGGCTGTAAAGATGTTAAAGATGAAACCGGATACTCAGGTGGAAAACCATTTTCACCATAACAATGACGACATCAAGGTGTGTTGAATAGCTGACAGACGTCAAACTACTGAAGAAATTGTGAGGTTGATCAGCTAGGGTTATGAAACATTATGGCGCATCCTTCATGTACATAGGCACTAGCTGACACACACCTTGATGGAGCTCATGACAGTTTAACATTCCGCCTACTCACCAAATATGCATGGTATGGATTTCCCGATACTTCCAGGGAAGCTTAGTCGCTCAATTTATCGGTCGCTCAATTTAAAGTGACAGTGTAACAATAATGTTAAAACAAAACAATAAAACTATTTCTTAATAGATAAAACTTAACAGTATTGATAATTAATAATATTTTGATGATACATCCATTTTTGTATTTAATAGTATTCAAGTAGATATATCATTTTTTTTATAATTCAATAGTAACAATATCAGTTAATTTTAGAGGTTATGAGACAACTGCAGGGCCATTGATTTGATTCCATTGCAGACTTGCTGAATGTCACTTAACATATTTGTCTGGTTCTGGTGAAGCATCCTATAAGTTCCCCAATGTGTATGATCGCTTGTAAGCCTGTGGAGATTATTTTGAGAAACAGTGACTCAACATTTGGTGTTTATGCATGTAACATTACATTATTCTGACGTTGACGTCAAATTATTTCGGAGAACTCTACAATCGCTGAGATGTGTTTACAAAAATTCCTGTATTTTAATGATGAATACAGCTATTTACAAACATGAAAATTTCTGCATTTATTTATTATATTTTCTTCTAAATTGTGTACAAATTTTGGCTAAATATCTTAAATAGATCTTACACAATAAAGAAAGTCCACATTATTTCGGATAATCCCTCATATATAATTTCTTGTCTCATTTCATTTCCAATACAGATAAAAATATATTAATAATAATATCCTTTTATGTATATACTAGCTAGACTTCCTCAAATGCTTTCATACGGGAAAGCATTTTATACGGGATAGCCGTATATCTTGGTATTTCAGGTCTTCAATAGTTGCATGTCATACAGATTTCCTTCCTTTTATTGGCAAGTGAAGAAGTTTATTAGTGTGCATGAAACTATATAAAAAAATTTGTGTGCATCTATATACACTATCTGGTTTTGTGGATTTGAATGCCAAAAAGATCATTGATTCTTCAGCTTATTTCTTTTGTTTGTTTATTTAGTTCATTGATTTTATAGATGATGACCATCAATTCCTACCAGTAACTTCTTTTCAGGTATAATAATATGCAGTTTATGTTTTGCTAAATTAGATACCCCTTACAAAGTTGCATGGACTGTTATATGTAGGACTGTTATATGCCCTGGTACTTATTTCACCTAATACATTTAAACAACAAACATAATACAGGGATATATCCCATAATTGGAAGTGTATTTCAATGTATTCTGGTAAATTGGTAATGGGGGTATTCCAGTAAAGCATGGGACCATAAACAATCTTCTGTTAACTATATATATTCATACTTTTAACACAGCTTATCCATAGGCTACCAGCATGTGAAGACCCCATACAGACCCTCTGCAATTTAGAAAAAAAATTTACACTCTGAAACACTGTCAAATATTATGTTTGTAGCATGTTTTATAACAACACAGTAAAGTTTCAAAAAAGATATGAAAAATTCCACATAATATATGTTTTATAAGTATGTGCATGTGAGCTTATCCAGAGGGATTTTGAGATAATCATTGCTTATATCAAAACAAATGTTATATATTTGTTGATTTCCTCACTTCTAAATAAATTTCTGACTCATTTACAGAATTGCAGTTTACCTATGATTTTAAGGTCAGATAGCTCAATTGGATAGAGCAACCCAGGCCAGTAATTGGCTATGGGGAGATTTGGGTTCGATTCCCGATCTGACTTTCATGGGTAACCGTAAACTATTTCAAAATTGATGGATTAATAGTCGTTCTAAATTCACTGGTCCTGTGGGGCCACAAAATGGCTTATGAGATTTAACGCTGCTAAATGCCACTTGCCAAAGATTAGCTGGAAGAAGAAGTCTACATCTTAACTTGTTACAACCTAGGAGTCGAACTATCATCTGGAAACATCACATATTAATTAATACATTGAATGCATTTATATCTCTATGTGGTTTAGTTTTATGGTGTTTTTCATTAGTTCATTGTATTGCAATATGTCGCAATACGGGTTAAGCCATATCGTTGCATCCCTATAACCGATCTTTTAGACAAAGAGTACGTTGTAAATTATTTATGTTTCGGGTGCTTTCAGTGCTTTGATTTTAGTCATTCAGATTTGTCTCCCTTGTAGAGATCATGGTGCTGTTTCCCGCTGATTGATCAATTTGTACAAAACCTTTGCGTGCACAACAACACGGATCGGGAACCAGTTTACAAGCGTCCAGGGTTACGAGATTGTTCCTCGCATGTTGATATAGTTTTCTCCTGTTTATGAACTAATTCCTCGTAAGTGTTGATTCTGGTTGATAAATGTAACTGTAACGTATTCAACGAGGAAATGTAATTGTTGACCGTTTTTATATGGGTTGTAACCAGCCCGGTTGTAACTGCTAATTATTTGAATCTCATATGTTTTCGCGATTTTGCGATATTTGTATCCGGTCGTTTGTGTCCTTGTACATTGCTTCAATCAAGGTTATTTTACGGGTCAAATAATTTTCTTCGGCTAGACATTTTACAGACCAGTTATGTAGTATTGATGAATATATTTTTTTGCAGTTGGGATGCTGAGTTATCAAGGTGTATGTTAATTAATTAGTCCACATAATTGTTCTCTACAGATGAATATCATAGGTCCTTGGTAGTCCAACTAATTAGACTGTTTGTGATGACGAGATACTTTTTCGACTTGGCCCGTCTGCACAGTCTAACAAAGATCTGCAAATTTGTGTGCAGAAAATACCCAATTAATACCCATTGGGTACTATAACTACAACATCTGTGACGAAAGTGAACCATTCCTTTGGTAGAAAACATGTTTCTATACTCACATGAGTATAAATTTTTCCAACATACCTATTTGGAAAGGTGCATGTATGTTTTGTTTCTCCCCACTATTTTCCAATTGAAAACGAAACCGGTGTTATGGCGATTAAATGCCGGTGTCATGGTAAAAATCGCCCATTCTCGAAAATTCGCTTCGTAAATAATTTAAGGATAAGTTTAAATAAGCAAATTAAACTTAAGTCAACTTTCATCAATCAGGAAACGGAAGTTGGTTGACTGGTTTTCAATTTTTGCATCTAAACCCCACCTTACATCCACCCCAAAATTAGGACTACCCCGCCTATACGGGAGAACAGATTTTTTCCTTTTATGCTTAATGGTCTTTTGATTCGAAATTGTGACCACCCCGCTATTATGTAATACGACCACTTATCTCTGACCATTTTGTTTATCTGTGTGTTCTCTGACCCCGATATTACGACCTGTCATGCTCTATTGCATTTTGCATCACCAACTTCGCACCTCTGACAATAAGATTGCCATGAGGCCTAGATTGTTTCTGGTCTGGACCATGTTTTTCATGACCATTTGTTACCATTTATGGTATACTGTTGATCTTATCTATTTAGCATGTAACTGGCGCAAGTTTTCACAATTGACCACTAATTAAAATTCTGAAGTGAACTCGCATTTTATACATATTTTGACACCAATTGCATTTGAGTTCAGGTTCCCCCTATATTAAGACCATCCTGCTATTAAGACCACTATTTCTAAGAACCATTATATAAGATGGTCTTATTAGCATGGTTCTACTGCATTGTAAGAATTGTTGAAATAAATAAATTGTTGTTGTTGTTGATATCATAATATTGATTATTTTTTAATATCGATGCTTCTGAATCTGAAATTTATTTCAGGTCTACATAAAACAGTCAAGTATGGACAAACAATTTCTAGCTATACAAAGTTTGAAGCTGCATGACTAGCATTTTGGTATTTGGAAATCAAATGGAGGTAATTTTACTTAATTTCTGTAAATTTAGAGGTCTATATCAAAGTGTACATTGTACATCTTCATTTTATTATGATTTATAGAGAAATACATTGTTGAAAACATGCATAGAGACTGTCATTGATCAATAAAATGCAAAGGCTCAACACCGTCATAACTTGTTCTTATTTCAATATGAGTTACAACACTGTTGCGTTGAGCCCTTGAAATATTTGCTGAAATCCAAGAACTATACTGTGCTTCTGAAGAAAGTGACATTTTTTTGTGTTGCTACACCTGACAGATGGACAGTTTGTTTTCACTGATCTTGAATTAATGTATGCCTGTTTTGGCTTGAATAATTCTAGGAAGTGGTTATGTATTATTTTCAATTCTGGACATTGTAATGCTGAGACTGTACAAGATGTTGCCTCTATGGTTTCTCTTTCATCAAAGGCAGGTCAAAATGTGTATCAAATTGTAAAATACATTGAAAAGGCTTAAAGACTTTAACTTGTCCATTGTAAGGCCCACACAGAAATCTGCTGTAAGATTAAAAAAGATATGAACATTAGTTCACACCATTTTGATTGTAAATTTCTGGAGGCAGTTTGACAAACATATACCATATTTTAAGATCTTTCAAATCGTTAAAAACCTTTATACTTCAGATTGCTAACATTCTGTGTCAAAAGCAGTGTGTACGGGTATTCATCACCCCTGTGACAAAATAAAGCCCTATTTGACTGTGAGGAGTCACTTAATTAATTTCAATATCTGGTACATTATTCTATTCACGCTATACTTCATCTTACAGGCAATAAGAAGTACTCATTCATTTGACGTTCCTCTAACTTGCTGCAGAAACTTTTAGTTTTCGATGAGGTATCTAATCTTATGATTTTTGTCCTTCAACAACAGATATCAATCTTATTTGATAAAGAAAAATGTAAGTTACCATGCAATATATTAAGAAATATAAGTATCTAGGGTAACTATTAAACAAAATTTAATAAAGATACATGTATTTAGGCATTCCTGTTTTTAAATAAATTTATTGAAAGATAAATAGTTCTATGTTTGTCCCATTGGGATGGGTTTTTCGACTTTTTTATATACGCTTTGGGTATATGGGTTTTTAGCATCATATTAATTTATCACAACTAGTTGTTCTCAAGCTTCCAATCTATTACTCAAAACATCTGTCAATTAAAGATTGTTTATTTCAAATACTTTTATTTTTTGCTGAAGTTAGACAGAATTGCAGATGGGCATTAGGGTGTAATTTATATTGGCGTGCCAAAAGAAAGCGGAGCTAGTGCTTTAAAGAGTCACACTTAGTAGCAGTAGGACCGTAAACTCCATTTATTCGTACTCAGGGCACTGTGACCCTTGATCACGATTTGATCACTGAGAATGTTTATGTTATTCGTTGGTGACTCCAACTCTGTCAGGCTTAAAGGGTACCTGGACTGTTCATGCATGAGTGATCTATTTATGATCAGTAGTGCCATTCCAGTGAATTTATAGTTGGAGACATCTGACAATGTTTGGTGAAGCAATTGATGCCATGAAACCCACATGTGTTGTGCTAATAATAGGTGGAAATGATATTGACTCGCACAGGTCTGATGAGTCTCAGGCTGAATTAGTTGCATTACGTTTGGTGTCAGTTGCAACATCATGGTTGTCTAAATACAAAATTAAAACAATATTCATTTGTCAGTTGACATCGTGGCTGTCACAGTACTCGTCACATACCAGCAGATTTTTATAATGAAATTCATAAAGTGGCTAACAGGGCTATCAAGAGAGAATTATTTGATATCTCTTCCATCGACTACTGGAAATTGAAAGGAATGAAACAATCTGTTACCAGTACAGTAACTGTTGTGTCTGATAGTGTGCATTTCAGTGAACATGGATATGAAAAATTGAGAAGGAATGTTTGTGGCATAGTTCTGAATCCATTTAAAATGTGATGAACTTATGAAATGTTTGTTATAAATGGATTATCATACATGTGTGACCGAGGGCCGGGCTGAGGCGTCGGCTCCTGGTTATGTGTCGGTGGGGAATTAGCTTATTCTGCCGACAGCCCCGATTGTATCCAACACCTCGGCAGCACAGTGTCTCTGTTGTTGGTACCTCTTGCATATAAGGGTATCAAATGTGTACGTCTTGGAATCAATTACAACTAGTCCAATTCAGCATTTTCACTATTTTATTCAGTCATAACAAACGTTTAAAATATTCAGTTCCAAAAGATATAAGTTTAGAAACCAGATGACATAAAATTCAGATGTAACTTGTTTGAAGACTAAGCGAAGACTAATTTAATAAATCCAGGTGTTACTTAATTGAAAACTTAGTGTAGACTCTCCGAAGACCTAGTAAAGACTAACTTAATAATAAATAACAAACTAATCAATGAGAAAAGGGGCTGGACCCTTTATAAAATTTCACCAATAGAATTACAGAATTAAAACATATTGGCAGGAAATACTTAATTGATAACTTATAATAACTTATTGAAGCCATATGGCAGATTGACCTAAGTCTGTTTTGATAAAGCTTAAAACTAATTATCTAATCTAAGGTGATAAAACATATCTATAGAATTTAGAATTTGAAATATGTCAGATTGATTGATGTGAAAACTAATTGATTGTCTCCCAGAACTTAGAACAAACATTACATTTTTGTGTGTCTATAGCAATAACATTATAATTATAAAGAAACTTAACAGAAAGTATTTTCTATACAACAATATGAAATTATTCATTGAAATTAAAAACATTTCATGGCATAGTTTTATACCTTGTTACACATGTATGTAATTGGTGTCAGATTGGTATAAACATGTATAAAAGCTTTGATATATTGTAGTTTTAGGATTTTTACATTGCCAAATGTTTTAGTGGGATAATTTGTGAAAATGCTAGTCGTTTGATATACATGTATGTCAATTAATTATGTATTAGTTGTAAATTGTTACTGATGCATGTATTTCAATAATTGTAGGTGATTATCATTGTGTTCAATTGGTAAGAGAGCCAGGCTGGTCTTGATGTATTTTTTTGTGAATAAAGGTATTTATTCATTATTATTTCATACGTTATATTTTTACATCTTCTTGCAATGTTGTTCGTTGCTTAATATGCAGTTGTCTTACCAGGATTATCATGAATTAATTCCTGGAACAGGATACTCAGTTATCAATTACATATATATACTATCATTAGGGATTTGGTATGCTCGCTTGACAGGGTGTGTAATTTACAATATTTGAGGGTAATGTTTAAGTCTGGTATGTACCTTCTGGCTTTTCATGGGTTTTTAAGAGTTGGTGAATTTACAGCACAGTCAAAGACAGGTTATGTTTTGGAAGATGAGCATATTAAATTCAACAGCACTAATAATGATGTTGATAGTGTTGACATAACATTAAAAAATTATAAACACAGTCTTGGAAAAATTCACACATTAAATGTATGTATCACTTTATTAGGATGGGGTTATTGAAAATACTTTGAAGCTAGATTTCGAGATGTTAGCACTTTGTGACATAGAAATTGCAACCCATCTTTGATGATACATGACTGTATTAGACAATGTGTATAATGTTTATTTCATCAATTGTCATTACATAACTGTTTTATGTGATTTTTGTCTTTTAAATATTAAATGACAAAATTCAATCATACTCATGTGTTTGTTATTTCTTGTATCATCTAACAGAGCTCATAAAGTGTTGACCAGGGAGCTTTTCTAGATGTAGTACTGTGGAGAAGATTGTTCTGACAATGTTCACAGGGTTGCCAGTGACCTGAAAAAGTCAGTGAGGTCAGTGAATTGTTAGGGAAATTTGAAAATTGGTCAGTGTTTGTAACTACATTTGTATCAAGTTTAAAATGATCATAGATGTTTTGAAAAAAAAGATTAGATAATGACAAAATTTGGTGGATAGGGCTGCTGTCGGAGAGAATGAGGCCAGTATGTATGATGATTTGGGTCAGTGAAAAGTCTGGGACTGTTCTTAATCATAGCTGCTTTCAACCCTGGTTCAAAATCACTTATCGTTTACCATAGAATAAGACAAATCTTAAATTGAGAGCTATTTATGGAAGGAGAAATTATTTTTGAATGCATGTTGAACTCGATTAGACTGAATGTTGTTACTACCTTTTTCCTTCATATAATCAATAAAACTTAAAAACTTTATATAAATATACATAATTTTATAATTAAATATTAAACAAATACTATTGGAAAATAGCAATAACTTTTTTTAGGCCCAATCTGGGTAACGCCGTTTATTTCACCATGTAATAGGCATGAGAGAGTCAGGGTCATCCTGCTGTCATACCTTACATTTAATTTCATAATAAATATCTACTATATATAACAATCTACAATAATGAACATAAATGTGGTTATCTATAATTTGTAATGTGAAATAAATGGAAAAGAACTAATACTTTAAATCTACTGAAATTATGTCTTTTTGTTTAAAAATGATACCTCTATACACATGTTTTTGTAAGGAACTATACATTTATATTTTATGTAACCACATCACTGGAAATATTAATTTGTGTTTCTGTTATGTGTGAAATGTTGGGCATGTTGTCTTATTTTTGGATAAAATCTATAATTATGTATTATCTATTGTATTTTCAGTACTTCTAAGGAATCCATTGTTGATACAGACAGTGCTAAAATGAAAGAGAATTTGGAAGGGAAAAGATCAACAGGCTTTTGTTTCTCCATATTTCACCATAATGTGATGCTTAAATCATTTCTGAGTCTGATTTGCTGAAAAAAGGTTTTCTTGAATTTCTGCAATTCTGTCAATATGCAGTTAAACAAGTTATTTGTACCTTGTAAATTATACAATGCACCATTTATATGACAAATACATTTATGTTTTTCTGTGACTTGAAGAACCATCTACATCATTGAAGTGCATAAAAGTTGGACAGTCCTATTATTTGCAGAATAATTGTAGGTATGTGATAGCAGTTATTATGCCCAGGTACCTAAATTTGAAAAATTAATATTTAAAGGGAGAAAACTCAGAAATAAAAAATCAACCAAATAAAAAAGTAGAATATTTGGAATAATGATACATTGATGTATGAGTATTAGAATTATTACTTACTGATGTAGATATTGTTATAAAGACATGGAGAAATTGGCTGCTGATTAATGATTTGGTATTCAGGAATGATAGTTTGTTGATATTGTCTTTTAGGAATGAATGATTTTTAGAATTCAGGAATGAAAATGAATTGGTCCGTACTCACATGCACAAAGCTACTTATGTTAACTTTTTTCGTCAATGGACTTTGATTTGATATTTCATAATCCTGTTGGTCAACAGTCAGATTTTTTTTCAGATACAAGACATCAAAAACAACGTTTCCATTTTCTTAATTATGTTCCCAACATCGCTGAAAGTGTGTGTAACCTAGCAGTGAGAAGTACAGAATCCATTATCCTGCCAATTAAAAGAGCCATTGATTTACTAGAAAAGCAATAACTGCAAGACATTGTGCTGTATATTCAGTTTGGTAATTTCTTTTTCACATGTACATCTGACAATAATATCATTTAAAGTTTATAAAACAGGTCAAATTGTTGGCATCAAGTAAAATAGATTATCTCTCTTTATCTCTCTAGCTAGTATAATGATTGTCAATCTGATTATTAGCATTCCTTAATTAATTTCACTTTATTTAAAAATGAAAGAATAATAACCAATAATTTTTTGTATTCAGTTTCATGTTTAAATCAACAAAGTATGCTAATATATGTTCATCAATGAAATTCCAAATTGAACCCAATTACATGTAATATAATAAAAGTAGGTGCTATATTATAATCTTTTGAAAGTATTGATCAATTTTATTTTCTACCTGGAATAAAGGCCACCATGTGAATAAAGGACACTCTTGTGAAAACCATCATTGAATGGTTACAGATCAAAATGATTTCCAAAATAGGTCCCCTGCCAGCAAAGGCCACATTTAGTCTTTCCCACAGGGACCTTTGTTCAATTAACTGTATTCTTATTTTCAAAAAATTGCATATTGCATGGGCAATTTAAAGTGCCATTAGCTTTTTGCTATAAATATATATATGCAAAAAACAAATAATTGCTGATATTATCCCAAGATAATAATTACCGACGAAACGAGCCTTTTTTCTTCTAAAAACACTTACAATGCTGTGAATTTTGCTTTTGTAAACTTGAAATATATACAGCGCGTGACGTCACTTTATATCATGCGCATAATATGACTGCGGGATAACACAGCTGTTCTATAAATAGTATTTATTTCAATGATATAGGACAAACAGAAACTATTACGACCGATAAATTTATATGCTTATGGGACTTTAAATGTTGCAAATTGAACAGTTGCCAAAGAATCTCTGCTAATTTTTTTATCAATGTATAAAAACAGTATGGCTTATTAGTTATCAATACTGTTTCTATTATTTAAATATTTCATTTTATATTTTTTACACATCTTCCAAAACAGGCTAAGTTATCCGGAAATTGTTCGAGACACAGGACTTCCATACGTATCAATTACAAAGGCTTTGAAAGAAGAAGCAGATAAGATTGTTATCTTAGCTGGCAGACTGATACAGGTAGAACATCCGCTGCTGTTGAAAATTGAACGAAGAAAGGCTGACTTGTAAATTATTCTTTCCAGGTATGATTGTTGATGAATTAGGGAGTGCTTGTACACCAGGATTCAGGTGTACCAAGTATACAAATTGACAACCTTTGTACCAGGAAGTCATCTACTCATCAGAAGTGTTATTATATAGGAAGACAGATGAACATGTCATTTGGTAATAATAATTAAGCTATATATTTTTTTTAATAGCATCATATTATAACATGAATATGTATGAAGAGAAAGACCCTTGAAAGTTTCAAACAGTTCTTGATGCATTTTTATGAAGTACAGTTCTGTATCATTGCCATACTTATTATTATAATGCTGCTTCAAGCTGAAATTTTCATTAATGTTATGCAATGGAAGTTTGCAAACTTAAAAAAAAGATGCATTTAATATAGGTATTTAGGTATAATAACTATATAACCCTATTAAAATTATGTTTCAGGTGTTCAACATCAACTAAAACAACAAGTTGGCATGTGAAGTTATTATGCATTCTGATATTTATGTGGAGTTGTTGTATTCTCATATTGACTTTGAGATGTTATGTGATATTGTACGTTTGTTACATTTGGATTTTAATGTGAAGTTGTAATGCAACTTAGATATAGATGGCTGATGTAGCTGGTCGTTGGCTTATATCTACAAGCCAGTATGTCATTTTCCCATTTTGAGAGAATCGCATTTGAAGTTTGGCATAAATAAGCAAGTTATAAGTTTGTGGACTTCTGATTAACCATATTAAGGTAAGATATTAAAGCACTTCATTGTGAAGAGCTCATTGAGATGAAAAAGATTATCCTAAAATCACAATATCGCCAAGTATTAATTTACCAGGTTGTAGAAATAAGCTGCCGAGGAAGTGTTGCTAGTCTAAAGACAAGAGTTGGCTGTTACAAGTTGGCAGGTATTTGAGGTTAACAATAAATTGTAGACAAGAGATAATTGTTGTATGGCATAGTTGATATCATGGTTGAGAGGTGATTGTTGTTGTGAAGTACAAATGTATTTAAAGTTTACAAGTTACTGTAGATGAGAGGTGATTGTTGTTGGAAAGTAGGTGAGATTTAAAAGTTATCATGGTTGAGAGATGACTGTTGTTGTGAAGTATTTAAAGGTTACAAGTTACTGTAGATGAGAGGTGATTGTTGTTGGAAAGTAGGTGAGATATAAAAGTTATCATGGTTGAGAGATGACTGTTGTTGTGAAGTATTTAAAGGTTACAAGTTACTGTAGATGAGAGGTGGTACCGGTTGTTGTTGGAAAGTAGGTGAGATTTAAAAGTTATCATGGTTGAGAGATGACTGTTGTTGTGAAGTATTTAAAGGTTACAAGTTACTGTAGATGAGAGGTGATTGTTGTTGTGAAGTATTTAAAGTTTACAAGTTACTGTAGATGAGAGGTGATTGTTGCTGGGAAGTATTTAAAGGTTACAAGTTACTGTAGATGAGAGGTGATTGTTGTTGTGAAGTATTTAAAGTTTACAAGTTACTGTAGATGAGAGGTGATTGTTGCTGGGAAGTATTTAAAGGTTACAAGTTACTGTAGATGAGAGGTGATTGTTGCTGGGAAGTATTTAAAGTTTACAAGTTACTGTAGATGAGAGGTGATTGTTGTTGTGAAGTATTTAAAGTTTACAAGTTACTGTAGATGAGAGGTGATTGTTGTTGTGAAGTATTTAAAGTTTACAAGTTACTGTAGATGAGAGGTGATTGTTGCTGGGAAGTATTTAAAGGTTACAAGTTACTGTAGATGAGAGGTGATTGTTGTTGTGAAGTATTTAAAGTTTACAAGTTACTGTAGATGAGAGGTGATTGTTGCTGGGAAGTATTTAAAGTTTACAAGTTACTGTAGATGAGAGATGATTGTTGTTGTGAAGTATTTAAAGTTTACAAGTTACTGTAGATGAGAGATGATTGTTGTTGTGAAGTATTTAAAGTTTACAAGTTACTGTAGATGAGAGGTGATTGTTGCTGGGAAGTATTTAAAGTTTACAAGTTACTGTAGATGAGAGGTGATTGTTGTTGTGAAGTATTTAAAGTTTACAAGTTACTGTAGATGAGAGATGATTGTTGTTGTGAAGTATTTAAAGTTTACAAGTTACTATAGATGAGAGATGATTGTTGTTGTGAAGTATTTAAAGTTTACAAGTTACTGTAGATGAGAGGTGATTGTTGCTGGGAAGTATTTAAAGTTTACAAGTTACTGTAGATGAGAGGTGATTGTTGCTGGGAAGTATTTAAAGTTTACAAGTTACTGTAGATGAGAGGTGATTGTTGTTGTGAAGTATTTAAAGTTTACAAGTTACTGTAGATGAGAGGTGATTGTTGTTGTGAAGTATTTAAAGTTTACAAGTTACTGTAGATGAGAGATGATTGTTGTTGTGAAGTATTTAAAGTTTACAAGTTACTATAGATGAGAGATGATTGTTGTTGTGAAGTATTTAAAGTTTACAAGTTACTGTAGATGAGAGGTGATTGTTGCTGGGAAGTATTTAAAGTTTACAAGTTACTGTAGATGAGAGGTGATTGTTGCTGGGAAGTATTTAAAGTTTACAAGTTACTGTAGATGAGAGGTGATTGTTGTTGTGAAGTATTTAAAGTTTACAAGTTACTGTAGATGAGAGGTGATTGTTGTTGTGAAGTATTTAAAGTTTACAAGTTACTGTAGATGAGAGATGATTGTTGTTCCGAAGTATTTAAAGTTTACAAGTTACTATAGATGAGAGATGATTGTTGTTGTGAAGTATTTAAAGTTTACAAGTTACTGTAGATGAGAGGTGATTGTTGCTGGGAAGTATTTAAAGTTTACAAGTTACTGTAGATGAGAGGTGATTGTTGCTGGGAAGTATTTAAAGTTTACAAGTTACTGTAGATGAGAGGTGATTGTTGTTGTGAAGTATTTAAAGTTTACAAGTTACTGTAGATGAGAGGTGATTGTTGTTGTGAAGTATTTAAAGTTTACAAGTTACTGTAGATGAGAGATGATTGTTGTTGTGAAGTATTTAAAGTTTACAAGTTACTATAGATGAGAGATGATTGTTGTTGTGAAGTATTTAAAGTTTACAAGTTACTGTAGATGAGAGGTGATTGTTGCTGGGAAGTATTTAAAGTTTACAAGTTACTGTAGATGAGAGGTGATTGTTGCTGGGAAGTATTTAAAGTTTACAAGTTACTGTAGATGAGAGGTGATTGTTGTTGTGAAGTATTTAAAGTTTACAAGTTACTGTAGATGAGAGGTGATTGTTGTTGTGAAGTATTTAAAGTTTACAAGTTACTGTAGATGAGAGGTGATTGTTGTTGTGAAGTATTTAAAGTTTACAAGTTACTGTAGATGAAAGGTGATTGTTGCTGGGAAGTATTTAAAGTTTACAAGTTACTGTAGATGAGAGGTGATTGTTGCTGGGAAGTAGGTGAGATTTACAAGTTATCATGGTTGAGAGGTGACTGTTATCGGAAATTATCAGTACAAGTGCAGGTTGCTGTAATTGAGAGGTAGTTTTAACTGAGATTTCACTGAGGAATGCAGGTTGCTGATTTTAAGAGATAGTTGATATAGGCTGGTTGCTGTAGTTAAAAGGTGGTTGTTGTCATGATTTAACTGAAGTATAAAGGGGACTGTACATTATTAATAGGCAGCTAAGATGAGCAGGTTATGGTAGCAAGGAAAAAGCTGAGATTTGCAAGTTGCTGTAGGCAGGAGATTAATGATTATTGTCAGAACGTATCTGAAGACTGCAGATTTATAACGTGAAAATATGTAAGACAGAGTTAATTTGGATGTAATATTATTTATTATAAGATTTTTTATAGACATTATTTAGTGTATCTAACACCAATAATTGTACACACAAGTCAACGGGAACCAGTTTGAATTTAAGTATGCTCAGTCAATTGGATTATTCCCCTTGTATTGAATTTTAATCCAGGGAATCATTATCGCCTGCAGTGCATTGAGCTTCTAAGGAAAACTTTCACCATTTCCATGGATCCGCATTTTACACCTCGCCCATACTGTTTTCTTTAGCACACTAATTTTTTTTATTAGCTTAATAATGATTGAACATAGCTACAACCGTGTTATTAATTCCAGTTTGTTTTTCAAATGCATGAACATACATGTATTAACAATGTAATTTTTTTAACATTTCTAGGCTGTTTCTTCGTTGATTTTCATGAAATAAATAAATTGAAGATTAATCCTTCTAGTGCATGGCTGAAACATTCATTCCGTTATAGGTTTGTTTTGTGCATGATATAGCAAAATTTTCAAAAATATTTATCATTCTCAGATTTAAAAAAGCATAATCTTAGAATAACTGCTTTTCAGACATGCATGCCATGGGAGTCATTACCGTTGCTAGTACATAGACTGCAGTGATAGAGATCAGTGTCAATACAACATCAAATATGTTTCTGAAAAGAGTGCCATATGAAACAAACCTTCATTCAGAACTCAGTTGTCATGAGCAAGCTCAAGTTGCAAACATACTAATTACTAGTATACATTTCTATGCTAATGGCAAAACTGCTCTCCATAGCACTCCCGATGAAGACAGCTTTTTTAATTCAGTGTCTACATTGTTGATTGGTAATGGGTCATGCTGCTCAGAACTGAGATACCGTTGCTACACAGAAATGGTGTTAAACAAATCCAAATTAATGCTACATACACAGTACAAGAGACTCACAGTTCTATCACCACCGCTTGAAAAAGACTGTCTGAACTGCACACGACCACCGGGACAAACTCGTCCATGCATATGTTCATGACTACATCTAGGTTACTGAAAGTGCCAATCAAAGTTTTCTATCCTGCGGTTACTAGTACAAAGACCTATAACTTCAGAATGATGGATACGCTGCTGAAAAGACCTTTCGCAGATCCAGAGAAAGGTACAATTAATCTTTTGTGGACAAGCTTACGTCTGCCGACAAACCCTCGACATCATGTGATCCATGGAATCCTAATCATATGAGGTGTGTCAAAAAGTTCGTGGACAAGTGTATGTTAAGAAACATTAAAATCATTATACTACTATTTGCTGTATGAATGTTTCAGTCAACGTAATGTACATGCGCTGAGCAAATTTTACCGAAGAATATGCATTTCTAATAAAAATATGTCGTATATTGAAACATTATTAACAGTGTTCCGCCGCAGATGATCTTCATACACTATGTGTTTGTTGTTTGGTCAAGGTAATTTGACATTTTTTTGGCGCTGAAACGTTGCTTTTTACGTAATGACACCACGACGATTCGAGGTGTCTTAACACATAAATATTGTTGTTCATAATCACGCGATATCCTTTCAAATCAGCATTTTTCATCAGCGCTACTTGGAATTTTGCTTGTACAATTGGCGTCATTCAATACAGAAGAACAAAGAACAATTACAAAAATGTGTGTCTCATTAGATAAAACACCAAAGGATACAATTCAAAGGCAGCAATCAGCAACAGGGAAATCAACATATTGCAGATCATTAATTTATAAATGGTATAAACGTTTCATAGATGGTAGGATATCCAACAAAGATGGGCCAAGGGGTGGTAGACCGAGCGCGATTGATGACGCCATCGTTACGCCGGGTGAGAATATTGTGAAGTTGGACAGGCGAGTTAGTGTGCGGGAAATTGAAGACTAGTTATATGTCAGTAGAGGTACTATTAACAATGTATGAAAGGACAAACTTGGTAGGAACAAGGTTTGCGCACATTGAGTGTCAATATTACTCACTAAAAAAGACAGAAACAGACGGATAGAATGCTCAAGAAATAAGATGCTTTAGTAATTTTTTCTATTCTGAAAATAAGCAGGAGCCATCAGTTTGTAAACGGTCATCTTCATTCGTCACCACCAGTGAAAGTCAAAGTAGAGAAGTTATCGGCCAAAAGTGATGCATATCATTATCTTTGATATATGATTCATATGAGGAATGCTCAGGGGTGTGATTCTTCCTCCTTTCAGCTGATTTCCTCTTTTTTGTCTTAAAATCTTTGAAACAAAAGGGTCCAGATTCAGTCTGACTTACTCAAAAATGATGTTTTTGCAAGAGTAAGGGGGGTGGGGGTAGGGTATTTCAGCTTTTTTGCTCTTACAGTAATCACACCCCTGAATGCTGTTTATAGTTTATTAAAAAAACATCATCCCCAAATACTATGTTCTTTCGATTAACAACGGATTTACGAGAAATTCACCATGAAAGCCGTAATAACTTCATCCAACATGTACAAATAATTATTCTATCATATGGTACAGGCTGGTAAGACAATATTGTTCAAACATGGATAAAAGTCATCGAAAATTCATTGAAAAAATGTAAATAACGACGGTTGTTATTTCAAACAAATACAACGTAATTGACGTCGGCAACATAACTTCGTACTGACCTGCGCCGGAGACGCTTACATGTATGTTTTAAAATAATTGTAAAAGTATTATTTGTTGCAAGGTCATAATCATTTTATGTGCTATGATGGATAATATATTGAAAATTTAAGAAGCGTAAAAAAGAAGATTTTATCTTGTTTAATTATTTAATAAGAGCACGTGTCTACAAACTTTTTGGACACACCTCGTATATAGTGTCCTTCATAGACAATGTTACACGAGGACCTGTACACAGAGCATATAGCAACATATCTGAACATTCAACACTAATAACATATGACAGATATGAACATCTCATCAACAAAGTTGTTATTATTTATATCATCTTCCTTTATTGTAAAAACACTTAATAGATCTTTGTTTTTGGTATACAGTCATACTGTGTTACCAGCCGCACCCGAATAAAAGTCATTCTGTGAATGAATGCCATTTTTTAAAAACCATCATTGTATAATCAGAACTAAATGATCTCTGAATAAAGGCCAAATGTCAATAAAGAATACATAATGTTTTACCAAAGGTGGCCTTTGTTCACATGTGTGACTGTACATTTTTTGTATATTGTTTTCGCAGTGATAAACAATCTTTAGGTATATTTTATCAATTCTATTTATTGTTAAGTGTTTATATGATAACATGTTTAATATTATGTTGTGTTTCTTCATTGTAATGTGCATACATTCTATTATGTGTTTTATTCATTTCATGTGATTGTTGTACTAGCAAAATGATAATTTTGGTATACTAGATGGAATCTAATTCTTAACTCAGTGCAGAGCTAATGTGCTGTTAATTTGTCAAGTGTTTATTAAATTTTGGTTGTACCCTTCAGTATGCCAATCATCCATTACTGTTTTGTATCTCACTACGTTCATTTCAATAAATTATTGTAATCAAACTTATATGTTTTGTGCCCCTATCTGCCTTTATCACCAGTATCCATCGCCCAAAATGGAATTAGTGTATGTAGCACAATGCTTCAAAAAAAATTATCGAATTTCATAATGCGCAGTTATGATATATTTGAGAGGTATTTGATGTTTACTGTATACAAGGGGTGGTTGTAGTTAGGAGGTATTTGAGGTTTGTAAGTTACTGTATACGAGATGTGGTTGTAATTGGGAGGTATTTAAGGTTTACAAGTTACTGTATAATTATGAAAGGTGACTGTAGTTGGATGGTAGTGGAGGTTTACAAGTTACTGTATACGAGAGGTTGTTGTAATTTGGAGGTATTTAAGGTTAACATGTTAAATTACTGAATACAAGATGTGGTTGTAATTGGGAGGTACATTGTATTTAAGTTACTGTATATGAGAGGTGACTGTAGTTGGGTGGTAGTGGAGGTTTACAAGTTACTGTATACGAGAGGTTGTTGTAGTTGGGAGGTATATGAGGTTAACAAGTTACTGTATACAATAGTTGGCTGTAGTTGGGAGGTATTTGAGGTTAACAAGTTACTGTATACGAGAGGTGACTGTAGTTGGGAGGTATTTAAGGTTTACAAGTTACTGTATACGAGAGGCCATTGTAGTGGGGAGGTGTTTGAGGTTCACAAGTTACTGTATACGAGAGGTGGTTGCAGTTGGGAGGTATTTGAGGTATGAAAATCACTCTGAAAAAAATAGGGTCACGCCCAATTTGGAACTTTAAGGTCAGACTTCAATAAACACGCAGTTGAGTTTTATACTTGACAATTTCGGCTAGGCTTTCTTTCTGATGTATCCTGCCCGGTTAGCTCAATGATTAGAGCGTTGGCCTACTGATCAAGAGATTGTGAGTTCGAACCACAAGCGAGGCTCACTCTGCCCGTGACAAATTTGGCTGAAGATAGTACATCCTATATTGAATAGTATAAACCCCCCGCCACGATATAACTGAATATTTGTGAAAATGGTGTTAAGTCCGATAATATTTTTTAAAAAAAAACACCTCTGTGATCTATTCAGTCGACCTTCGATGCACTACAACATGGAAAGGTAACCAGTTTTAGGTGATTTGGTGCAAAATTCTCCGTAATCTGAAGATAATTTCTTCAATATTTCTTAGATTTTTTGTCTTTTGATGATATTAAATGCATATTTATATAGAGTTATCTTTAAAAAGGCCATAACAACAGAATCAAGAAATGTCTTTAAAAAGACAGTCGCGAAGTATCTTAGATGTTATGATGCATGATTTTTATTTAATTCCTAAATTGCCGTTATAGTACCGTGTGAACACCACTTATCACCTAGCAGTCCAATTAGGTTACGCATTAAAATGTTGATACTAGGTCAGCTAAATAAATTACACATTTACTCATATCTACTGTATATTAATTCGTTTTTCAGCCAGATAGTTTTAAAAATATAATTTACTTTGTTTTAAACATGATGTTACGGCTTTCTACAATAAAAGCCATATTACGACAACTCATTGTCTGTTATATTTTTTAAAGCTACAAGCTTCTCCAGCCTCCATCACCACGACACAAATAAATGTAAAATGTTTGTCATCAACGGTTTATAACTTTATTTCGACCACAGAAGAATACATTGTCGTACATTTTTACTTTACAAATTTTACAACCACAAGAAGTATACACATTAAACAATGCAGACTCGCTATAAGTCGGCGTGGCCTTAATTTGTCTGTCCTTGCAGATTTCACCCAATGGAAGGAAGCGTTTCCTCTGAATCATCCAATTGAATGAGGAATTTCTTCTGAATAATTAATACGTCATGCCAAGAAATATAGGTCAAAATTGAGCTTAGACACATTCGCGAAAAATATCGAATTTCAGAATTTGAATTTGAACAATGTTATCAGCAGTTCTCTTCATAAATAATATATTTTTCATTTTCTATTTGTACATTTGTTGACAAACCCTCGCAAACGTATATTTGAGTCACTCTGTCAGTTACTTGGTTGGTTAGTATGTTGGTTAGTCCGTCCCCATTCAATTTCACAAATTTGTAGAGCGAACTAATTCCACATTCTTTGATTGATTGTAAAGTAGCTTGAATTATGTTATAACCATGAAGGACACAATTTCCATGCCCAGTGATTCACACATTCTAGAGTCAGTATGTGCCCTGTCTGTAAGTGTACTGTCGCATTCTTTGTGGAGCAAACTAGCTACTTTCACATTTTCAAGGGATTAAATTGAAACTTGAAATATATTATCAATATGAAATGTAGATGTGCAAGACATAATTTCCATGTCGCATTCTTAGTGTCAAAGCGGCGGCGGGGGTGTTAGTCCCCTCTGTGATAAAGCACAAGTTATTAATTGGATGGAGCAACAATGAAATAACAAACCACACATAATGTCTGTACAAAACACTTTAATAGATGCATTTAGACTTGCAGATGTTGCAAAAAGTGAACCATAGTTGTAATAACTACATGAAATTGCTCACATATAAACATTAGTTAGTCATATCACAGACACTGGCGTAGCTTCCTATAGGCACTGTATAAGGCACGTGTCTACACTTTTTCTAAAATAAAAAATGATTTTAAAAAATGGGATAAACGCATTAATATGAATGGTTAGGGGCCGGAAGAATGGACCATTAGAGTACTCAAAGCTTAAACAATGTACATGCAGTTCTTACTTAACTTTTGCAACTTTCATAGGAAATCATTTGATAATTTTAATTGAAAACTCAAAATGAATAAATGAATAGCATGGAAAAACTGAAAATCATCGTATTAAAATACTTTAGGCTATAGCAAACCGAATTATGCTGCAGAACGCGTCTCCGACATTAATCTACGGTGAAAAGATGCCCTGGACTCCCTGCAAGGGTATAGTTTTATCTCTGTTCATTAGATTAGAATTACATTTCAATTAAATTGATTAATCCATAATATATTCATATGTACGAATATTTGTCGATGTTCTATGTATAAGACGAAATAAATACAGTCGGGTCTGTTGGTTTATTCAGAACACGCATGCTCTATTAGAAAACATCACTATTGTTCCTAGAATGATGAAAATGTTTACAGCAGTGTTTTCTTAATGCTTTAATGTTTTTGATGTAATATTATTGGGAAAAAAACGCCACATAGTTTGATATTCACTCGGTTTTCGAGCCAGTTTTCAAAAGCTTTGGTTTACCAGTACAGGGATGCTACATATAAATAATATAGCATCCCTGACCAGTACAAACAACATATACATTACACATTCAGAAATTTCGAAATCTTTTTTATATAAAAATGTATTACTACTATAATCCTTCAGCTTATAATTACATGTATACACTATAGTAATTGAACTCGAATTTCCCCATAGCCAATTACTGGCCTGGGTTGCTCTATCCAATTAAGCTAGCTGACCATAAAATTATGGGTAAACTGCAATTTTATAAATCAGTTAGTTATTTAGTACTAGTTACTAAATAGTAAATACACATGGACAGTAGAGCAACATTATAACAATCCTTGCAACCTTGTAACACATATCTAAACCATACAGTGACACGATATTATACCTGAAAAGAGGATACTGTAAGACAATGAACATAAGATTTTAAATATAAAAATGAATGTACCTATACAAAAAAAAGAGAGATGAAGATTATGATCCTTTTTTGTGTTCAAATCTGCCAGATAGTAGTAAAACATATGCACATTTTAAAGGCTACCCATTACGACAGCAGTTGAAGAAGTCAAGCTGGTATATATCACGCGACTGACGCCAGATATTGGAAGCGACTTTTACGTCACACGTATTGGACAATAACCTTAGAAAACTACATAGTATATTTTTAATATATAAATGCACCTGGCACCAGATATCGGTTGTGAAATTTTCCAGTACACAATTGCAAGAGGAAAATGTGCGGTACTTTTTTGCGGCTATTATGTACCTTTTCTCATGAACAGTTTACTAGTATCTAAAATGAATTATTTTGATGATCTAATAAAATTAGTATACATTTGTACTATGAAATCAGAGCATACTATATTATGCATATTTAACGCGAAATATCAATACACACATGTAACATATTAAGCATTTAACATGTATTGAATAATTCAAATGACATAGCAAAAATATTCATGAGTTTCGAATAAAAGGTAAAGGGTTTGTTTATTACAAAATGTATAGAGTTATCCCTATTGAAAGGGCCAGACATGTTGGCTTATGAGACACATATCTTTTGTTTGCACAGTATCCACCGAATAGCATGTCTCCTTTCACCGGGCGCCGAACTGAGACAGGCCTACGGAAACCATTATTTAACTAGCTCACGGCTCACCAACCGACCGCATCACTTCTAATCCGGTCTACACTGGGATTCGAACTTTCAAGCGGATCAACTGCTCCGAAAGCGAACACCCTAATCACTCGGCAATGGTCGAGTATTAGATTAAGATTACATTTATAAGTTTAAATTCATTCTAAATTTTGGAAATTACTATCTCCCAACTGTCTATGTACTGAACTACACGTGTATTCCTTTGATGAAAATAACCTGATTATCTAAATCGGCCAAAGTATTAATATAATTGGTTTTCAGTAATCATTTTTCATACGCAATGAGTAAATGTATAGATATCATGCGCGCTACGTTTATTTTACGCAAAATTGGAATTTATTAGATTCAGAAGATATCATACAAAAATCAACGCTTTGATCTTAATAATGTTGATGTGACCAACATGAATAAATATGTTACTATGTGTAAACAGTGACCATAAGCTATGGATTGGATTCATAAACCGACATGTAAAATATCCAAACGAAACCCAGGACATGTACATGTCCATTAAAAAAAACTCCACAAAAACTGCAGAGAAAAATAGGCTTACAAATAAATACCATATCATACTAAATGAACGCCCATGTAACACGATGTTAGATTTATGATGCGAAATCGTTGTTCGAGACATTGACATAGACTCAACACAACGGACATTTAATTGTAAATGTATAAAGAAGCAGAAAAAATGTTGTTATTTTCATTGTTTTCCTCTTATAGCGAAAAAATCGATTTAAGCGAGTTCGCCATAACGATTGTCATCTGTAAATCTATAGAGGGCGACGGTTCAGTCAAAGTACTCTTTGCCAATTATTCGATTTACTTCCCTTCATTTGGACATCGTTTTATATGGTCCGTGTTTGGTATGTGTGTATAATTGTATTAGGCATTAAATACATACATCAAAAGACTTTTTAGAGTAATAAAAGATGTTTGCTTTAATGAATAAGACGGATTCGTGAAGCACGTTTTTACCCGGAGTTCACTACATGGGTAGACAGAAAACAATTCATTTATTGAGTTTTATATTCAAACTGACTTCTATGACGTTAAACATAGTAGTACCATGTTTTCAAAAGTCGCAGTAATTTGTGTAACTCAAAAAGGGTCGGAAGTGAACTCGCTGTTTGATACATGTACGTGTGTGCGACATTTTCAATGCACGAAATAATGGCTTTTATTTACAGGAGTCTTTATTAATTCATAAATGTGAAATTTCATTAGTTTAACGTCGAACTACTAGTCAGCATCATTAAACGACTTATGAACCTAAACATACACCTAAATAGAACCATCGAACGTCTGTAGGCTAGCTAGGCAGCTTCATTTATTCTTCAGACCCTGAATGTAATTCGAATAAATTGTAGTGAGGGGCTAGTGGTTACATGGCAGAAACCATAACCACGTGACCACTGAGGTCCTTTTATCTATCATCGGGGATATTGTGTTTGACCAGTTGGGAAGACTGCTTCTTTATAGTGTGTATTGGTCGTGTTTCGTGCAAGACTGAATCATATTGACGCTTATTTTTTCTCATAATAATTAAAGTAAGAAAATGTCAGTATTATTATAACACATACCATTCAATTACTAGCATTAAACGTTGAGAAGATATGAATTATTCATCGTTCGTTCGAATTTGAAATATCATTCAATTTACACCTAACTAATATAAGCCGATGATGGAATTCTTATTTTGCAATAACATCAGACAACATCGCCTATATTTAGCATCACTGGTAACATAACATACAGACAATAACGGACATCATCAACTACAGTCAACATATAAAAATCATCTACAGACAGAATCAGATAACATCAACTACAGTCAACATCAAATAACATCAACTACAGACAACATAAGATAACACCAACTACAGTCAACATCAAATAACATCAACTACAGACAACATCAGGTAACATCAACTACAGTCAACATCAAATAACATCAACTACAGACAACATTAGGTAGCATCAACTACAGTCAACATCAGATAACATTAACTACAGTCAACACCAAATAACATCAACTACAGTCAACACCAAATAACATCAACTGCAGTCAACATCAGATAGCATCAACTACAGACAACATCAGATAACATCAACTACAGTCAACATCAAATAACATCAACTACAGACAACATCATATATCATAATATACAGTCAACATCAGATGACATCAACTACAGTCATCATCAGATGACATTATCTACAGTCAATATCAGATTACATCATCTACAGTCAACATCAGATCACATCAACAACAGTCGTTATCGCATGACATTATCTACGGACAACAGCACATGAAATCAACAACAGTCAACATCATATAGCATCATCTACAGACAACAACAGATAACATCATCTACAGACAACAACAGATAACATCATCTACAGACAACAACAGATAACATCATCTTCAGACAACATAAGATAACATCATCTACAGACAACATCAGATAACACCAACTACAGTCAACATCGGATGACATTATCTACGGTCAACATCAGATGAAATCAACAACAGTCAACATCATATAGCATCATCTACAAACAACATAAGATAACATCATCTACAGACAACACAAGATAACATCATCTACAAACAACATAAGATAACATCATCTACAGACAACATAAGATAACATCATATACAGACAACATAAGATAACATAATCTACAGACAACACAAGATAACATCATCTACAGACAACATACGATAACATAATATACAGACAACATCAGATAACATCATATACAGACAACATAAGATAACATAATCTACAGACAACATCAGATAACATCATATACAAACAACATAAGATAACATCATCTACAGACAACATCGGATGACATTATCTACAGTTAACATCAGATGAAATCAACAGCAGTCAACATCAAATAACATCAACTACAGACAACATAAGATAACACCAACTACAGTCAACATCAAATAACATCAACTACAGACAACATCAGGTAACATCAACTACAGTCAACATCAAATAACATCAACTACAGACAACATTAGGTAGCATCAACTACAGTCAACATCAGATAACATTAACTACAGTCAACACCAAATAACATCAACTACAGTCAACACCAAATAACATCAACTGCAGTCAACATCAGATAGCATCAACTACAGACAACATCAGATAACATCAACTACAGTCAACATCAAATAACATCAACTACAGACAACATCATATATCATAATATACAGTCAACATCAGATGACATCAACTACAGTCATCATCAGATGACATTATCTACAGTCAATATCAGATTACATCATCTACAGTCAACATCAGATCACATCAACAACAGTCGTTATCGCATGACATTATCTACGGACAACAGCACATGAAATCAACAACAGTCAACATCATATAGCATCATCTACAGACAACATAAGATAACATCATCTACAGACAACACAAGATAACATCATCTACAGACAACACAAGATAACATCATCTACAGACAACACAAGATAACATCATCTACAGACAACACAAGATAACATCATCTACAGACAACAACAGATAACATCATCTTCAGACAACATAAGATAACATCATCTACAGACAACATTAGGTAGCATCAACTACAGTCAACATCAGATAACATTAACTACAGTCAACACCAAATAACATCAACTACAGTCAACACCAAATAACATCAACTGCAGTCAACATCAGATAGCATCATCTACAGACAACATAAGATAACATAATCTACAGACAACATCAGATAACATCATATACAGACAACATAAGATAACATAATCTACAGACAACATCAGATAACATCATATACAGACAACATAAGATAACATCATCTACAGACAACATCGGATGACATTATCTACAGTTAACATCAGATGAAATCAACAACAGTCAACATCATATAGCATCATCTACAGACAACTAGAGATAACATTATCTACAGGACAACATCAAATAACATCATCTACAGTCAACATCAGATGACATCAACAACAGGCAGCATCATCTACAGACAACATAAGATGACATCAACAATAGTCAACATAATAAAGCATAATCTACAGACAACATAAGATGACATCAACAACAGTTAACATCAGATGGCATCATCTACTAACAACATCAGAAAACATCAACTACAGTCAACATCAGATGACATCAACAACAGTCAACATCAGATGACATCATCTACTAACAACATCAGAAAACAACAACTACAGTCAACATCGGATGACATCAACAACAGTCAACTTCATGAAGCATCATCTACAGTCAACATCAGATGACATCAACTACAGTCATCATCAGATGACATTATCTACAATCAACATCAGATGACATCAACAACAGTCAACATCAGATAACATTAACAACAGTCAACATCAGATGGCATCATCTACTAATAACATCATAAAGCATCATCTACAGACAACATAAGATAACATTACCCACAGACAACATGAAATGAAATCATCTACAGACATCATATAGCATCATCTACAGACATCATATAGCATCATCTACAGACATCATATAGCATCATCTACAGACATCATATAGCATCATCTACATACAACATCATATAGCATCATCTACATACAACATCATATAGCATCATCTACATACAACATTATATAGCATCATCTTCATACAACATCATATAGCATCATCTACAGACAACATCATATAGCATCATCTTCATACAACTTCATATAGCATCATCTACATACAACATCATATAACATCATCTACACACAACATCATACAACATCATATAACATAATCTTCATACAACATCATATAGCATCATCTACATACAACATCATATAGCATCATCTACATGCAACATCATATAGCATCATCTACATACAACATCATATAGCATCATCTACATGCAACATCATATAGCATCATCTACATACAACATCAAATAGCATCATCTACATACAACATCATATAGCATCATCTACATACTACATCATATAGCATCATCTACATACACCATCATATAGCATCATCTACATACAACATCATATAGCATCATCTACAGGACAGCATCATATAGCATCATCTACATACAACATCATATAGCATCATCTACATACAACATCATATAGCATCATCTACAGGACAGCATCATATAGCATCATCTACAGGACAGCATCATATAGCGTCATCTACATACAACATCATATAGCATCATCTACATACAACATCATATAACATCATCTACATACAACATCATAAAGCATCATCTACAGGACAGCATCATATAGCATCATCTACAGGACAGCATCATATAGCATCATCTACATACAACATCATATAGCATCATCTACATACAACATCATATAGCATCATCTACATACAACATCATACAACATCATATAACATAATCTTCATACAACATCATATAGCATCATCTACATACAACATCATATAGCATCATCTACATGCAACATCATATAGCATCATCTACATACACCATCATATAGCATCATCTACATACAACATCATATAGCATCATCTACAGGACAGCATCATATAGCATCATCTACAGGACAGCATCATATAGCGTCATCTACAGGACAGCATCATATAGCATCATCTACATACACCATCATATAGCATCATCTACATACAACATCATATAGCATCATCTACATGCAACATCATATAGCATCATCTACATACACCATCATATAGCATCATCTACAGGACAGCATCATATAGCATCATCTACAGGACAGCATCATATAGCATCATCTACATACACCATCATATAACATCATCTACATACAACATCATATAGCATCATCTACATACAACATCATATAGCGTCATCTACATACACCATCATATAACATCATCTACATACAACATCATATAGCATCATCTACATACAACATCATATAGCATCATCTACATACAACATCATATAACATCATCTACATACAACATCATATAGCATCATCTACAGGACAGCATCATATAGCGTCATCTACAGGACAGCATCATATAGCGTCATCTACATACAACATCATATAGCACCATCTACATACAACATCATATAGCATCATCTACATACAACATCATATAGCATCATCTACATGCAACATCATATAGCATCATCTACATACACCATCATATAGCATCATCTACATACAACATCATATAGCATCATCTACATACACCATCATATAGCATCATCTACAGGACAGCATCATATAGCATCATCTACATACACCATCATATAGCATCATCTACATACAACATCATATAGCATCATCTACATACACCATCATATAGCATCATCTACATACAACATCATATAGCATCATCTACATACACCATCATATAGCATCATCTACATACACCATCATATAGCATCATCTACATACACCATCATATAGCATCATCTACAGGACAGCATCATATAGCATCATCTACAGGACAGCATCATATAGCGTCATCTACAGGACAGCATCATATAGCACCATCTACATACAACATCATATAGCATCATCTACATACAACATCATATAGCACCATCTACATACACCATCATATAACATCATCTACATACAACATCATATAGCATCATCTACATACACCATCATATAGCATCATCTACATACAACATCATATAGCATCATCTACATACAACATCATATAGCGTCATCTACATACAACATCATATAGCATCATCTACATACAACATCATATAGCGTCATCTACATACAACATCATATAACACCATCTACATACACCATCATATAGCATCATCTACATACAACATCATATAGCATCATCTACAGGACAGCATCATATAGCATCATCTACAGGACAGCATCATATAGCGTCATCTACAGGACAGCATCATATAGCGTCATCTACATACAACATCATATAGCACCATCTACATACAACATCATATAGCACCATCTACATACACCATCATATAACATCATCTACATACAACATCATATAGCATCATCTACAGGACAGCATCATATAGCATCATCTACAGGACAGCATCATATAGCATGATCTACATACAACATCATATAGCACCATCTACATACAACATCATATAGCATCATCTACAGACAACATCATATAGCATCATCTTCATACAACATCATATAGCATCATCTACAGGACAGTATCATATAGCATCATCTACAGGACAGCATCATATAGCATGATCTACATACAACATCATATAGCACCATCTACATACAACATCATATAGCATCATCTACAGGACAGCATCATATAGCATCATCTACAGGACAGCATCATATAGCGTCATCTACAGGACAGCATCATATAGCGTCATCTACATACAACATCATATAGCACCATCTACATACAACATCATATAGCACCATCTACATACACCATCATATAACATCATCTACATACAACATCATATAGCATCATCTACAGGACAGCATCATATAGCATCATCTACAGGACAGCATCATATAGCATGATCTACATACAACATCATATAGCACCATCTACATACAACATCATATAGCATCATCTACAGACAACATCATATAGCATCATCTTCATACAACATCATATAGCATCATCTACAGGACAGCATCATATAGCATCATCTACAGGACAGCATCATATAGCATGATCTACATACAACATCATATAGCACCATCTACATACAACATCATATAGCATCATCTACAGACAACATCATATAGCATCATCTTCATACAACATCATATAGCATCATCTACATACAACATCATATAACATCATCTACATACAACATCATACAACATCATATAACATAATCTTCATACAACATCATATAGCATCATCTACATACAACATCATATAGCATCATCTACATGCAACATCATATAGCATCATCTACATACAACATCATATAGCATCATCTACATGCAACATCATATAGCATCATCTACATACAACATCATATAGCATCATCTACATACAACATCATATAGCATCATCTACATACTACATCATATAGCATCATCTACATACACCATCATATAGCATCATCTACATACAACATCATATAGCATCATCTACATACAACATCATATAGCATCATCTACATCCAACATTATATAGCATCATCTACATACAACATTATATAGCATCATCTACATACAACATTATGTAGCATCATCTACATACAACATCATATAACATCATCTACATACAACATCATATAGCATCATCTACATACAACATTATATAGCATCATCTACATACAACATCATATAGCATCATCTACATACAACATCATATAACATCATCTACATACAACATCATATAACATCATCTACAGGACAACATCATATAGCATCATCTACATACAACATCATATAGCATCATCTACATACAACATCATATAGCATCATCTACAGGACAACATCAGATAACATCATCTACATACAACATCATATAGCATCATCTACATACAACATTATATAGCATCATCTACATACAACATCATATAGCATCATCTACATACAACATCATATAACATCATCTACATACAACATCATATAGCATCATCTACATACAACATCATATAGCATCATCTACAGACAACATCATATAGCATCATCTTCATACAACATCATATAGCATCATCTACAGGACAACATCAGAGAACATCATCTACAGACAACTTCAGATACATTAACTGTACAGTCAACACCAAGGACTGTGTCAGGAGTCACCCGGTGGTCGAACACACAACCTTTTAATCAGTAGACCAACGCTTTAAACACTAAGCTGACTGAATCAATGCCCTCTTGTTAACCTTTACATCAAATATGATATACACCACATCTATTTAAAATTTCACAAACATTTAAATGTATAAAACATCAGTAACTGGGTCATTTTAGGAACTTCCAACCACCGCAGTACAGTTCATATAGTTTATAGATACGAGGTAAGTATAGCAACCCAGGTTAGTTACACGGCCGCGGCAGGCCATACTCTTTAATGAAAATCAGACAACAATGTAGATCTCATTATATAGCAGTGCCCGTAATTGTGACACGTGCTTTAGCTTTATAAGCAGCTCTAAGCGTTGTTCTTACATGTATGCAGAATGAGATTATAAACGAAACTTGAATACGGGGGATAAAAAATTGTATTGAGGGTACTTTTGTGACGAGATTTATGACTGATGTCACTACATACAACTGTTTAAAAGTAGTGTACGCTTCTACTCACCATGTTTAAGTACTTGGAATATGATATTCAAGCCAAATACAATGTCAATACTACGAAAAATGTCGTCTTTAGCTTTTCAACCACGTTTTTCAACTCATGGCCGCTACGAATAAAAAAATCATAGCCTTTACCTCTCAGCCACGGCGCATTACGATAGTATTCTGTTTATGTATTACAATATAGTCATTTCATCCGGTAAATAACCTCATCTACCTCGGAAAAATGTAACTGTTTACAACGGTTCTCATTTAACTTTAAATCGACTGTAATCTGATCAGTTTTCCTGGATTCTCTACCAGCACTAACCTTGTTCCCCGCGAGTAATTGACAAATAATTGACATAGATGATTTGTCTTAGACATCATGTCTTCAATCAAATAGTCCAGGAGAACTTGTGCCACACAAAGGGTTAGGAATTGGAACCATCCTCTGAGGAAAATGGAACCAAGTTTCAATATTTGGAAAAATTTGGAAATCATAGATTTTTAATAAAAGATCTAGATCTAAGAGGGTCATCCGTAAAGTTCGTGGACAACCTAACTTTTTGGGGTTATAATGATGTGATAATTTTTAAAATTTGTCATGGCAATAATTGACATCTTTTGTCTCAAGTTCTGCTTCTAAATTGTCACTTTTTCGTGTAGTCACTGGATACGAGTTACCAAGGCAACCCAAGTTAGCGCCTACGGAGCACTTTGATATTTTGCAATTAAGCGGATTCATTTTGTTGCAATCTTTGTGCTCTAATTTGTATAAAAATGAATGGAAGCGTACAGAATGACCTTGAACGCTGCAGCAATTATTTGTGATGTTTGTCGCTAAATTTTAAAGTAATTGTCAGCGTAATAAGAAAATTATCGAGCATGGACGAACTGTGCTTATTTGAATTCATTACAGAAAGTCGACGTCAGAGCGTACGGAGCAGCGCGCTGCTACCAAGTACTGTGTAAGGATGTGTGTACACCCACGCAGACACTAAAGTTCATTTCAAGTGCTGATAATTCTATTTTTATCTGTCAATATTTTGCTGTGATATTTGGCATGTATGTGGTCAATATATTGCATAATATGTACATACATTTTTGGCGTAAAACATCTTTTACTGGTCTCATTAATAACACTGTCCACGAACTTTACAGATGACCCTCGTAGTATCTACTTAAATAAGAACATGAGCATTCCATAGATATTTTGTACTGTGCGGTATAACTCTTATTTTTTTGAATTCCGGGGAATCTTTTCAAATTAGGAATATTTTACTGCATCTTCATATTCGAATTTAATGCAAACATGTTTGACTGTATACACTGCTCAACTTTTATAACGGGTCATTAATGTAGCAGGGATTGACTAACAATATTCGGTTAGTAGATATAGTAAGAATGCATATACATAGATAAAAGGGAGGACATAAAATATATTTAATATCGAGATGAGAAAGAATTGGAGTGAGTGAAAGTGAATAGAGTATGAAAAGCATGTTTAGTTATGACGGTTTGTCAGGAATCTGTATTACATAATATCAATTATAAATGGGTCATTAGACAACCGATAAAAATGGTGAACTGCGTGTACATATATCTGTTCATCTGTCTGTCACAACTGTAGCGTAACTCTTGTTGTTCGATTTAAATAAAATAATACAAGTACTTTGCTTTAAACGTTTTTATTATCCGCGACCAAATTAAAAATATCAATTAATTTCAATGAGTACCATTTTCATTTGTTCATACTATTAGTGTTACTAATCTTACTTCCGTCACTAATGGCTTACGCAACATTGTGCAATTGATCTTTCTTTAATGTCATATTGCTTTCGTCTTGCCAAGAGTGAACGGTTATGTTGATAAATATATTCTATAATTACTTATTAATTATTAGACAACTGTCTCTATATGATCAGTTCACCACAACAATCAAATACTATCAAGTGCAAACTATCCATCTGAAGATACATACAAATGCACGTGCACGTCACGTGCATAACCTAATTCGTATGCTTCTCTATCAAGTATGCACTTATAGTACTTTAATTATTTCAATTCGTCAATTATATTTACATATAAAAACAAACATGTATGAGGCCACTATGTTACACAACAAAACATGAATATATAAGGTGGATGTTGATCAATACGGATATCAATAACCAACGGTATGTCTGTCTGTCTTTAGGTCACCATATGTATACATGATTGTCAGATAAATGCGGTCCTTAGGCCTGTATTGTCTGTCTGTTTGAAATTAATAATGCATAAATGAGGTAGACGCTGATTACGATTGCTATCTGCATTACGTATGTTACATTCATTGTTGTTTTGTTGTCATATTTGAAACTTTATACATATGTTTCACATTGCCTTTATTCCATATACATGTATATTATGTTGATGTACATATGTTTCGCTCTCCAACAATGGAGGAATAAAATAATAAACCTATCTACATTGTATCTGTTCATGATGATATTTTACTAAAAAAAGGTGTTTCATAATATGTGAAACCATGAGGATTTCATATGTAGACCACCATTATTAACGCACATAGTTTCCTGAGTAATATACCGTAGGAATAATGAGACTCACAATATTTTTATGAACGTCAAAATTCGGAAAAAACGTCCACGTACGTTCACGGTATGACGTCATATCCGAGAATGTCCTTTTTCAATATGGCGGCATCAAAGAAGAAATGTGCAGATATTATTAAATTAGACTTTGAGAGCCATTCTCCAGGAGCTGTTTTGTTACCAAGCGCCTATGTGTGTAACTGGTCATTCTGCCGGACAGCTCTCCACAAGTTCAATTTCAGTTGTATTCAAAAAATATAATATCAGCAATTTCGGTTATCATAATGGTGTACTTTTTTGTGTAATCATTAAACTGTCGAACTTTAATTTCGCATTTGTAAAGTGTGTGTCCCCATATATGCTCTGCAATATGAAACTTGACATGGTTTCCAGAGCTTTTTTCCCTACATGCATAGTTTCGATCTCTGGTTAGCGATTCAGTTTGCACACTAGAATTTTTTGATGATACCAAGGACTTATATACATACATAAGTCCATGATGATACTAGTTTTGCCAGCGTTTGATCAAAACGTTCTAATTTAATTGTTTCATTATTAATATGTCAATAAATGGTATTATAAACATATTTATTTTTTCCTATTTTAGTAATATTTTGTTACAGCCTTGTATCAACTTTGGAGTAAAACGGAATTAATCGATGGTTTAAGGGTAGTTTATCTTCAAAATTCGCTCACATTTTTTTTATCTTAAATCTGTAATGATACGGCGAATCTAATTGATAAGAAAGAAGTGCATGCTTTATATTTTGCAATAATACACGGATTAAGTTGTGTGTAGATGTGTATGAGTGCGTGTTTTATGTGACAAATATATCAAATAAAAACGTTGTATTGTAGATTTATAGCCGTAGGGTGGGCATGTTTTTGTTTATTTGAGTAAATACTGCAAAATCACGAGTATTATTTTCAAGTGATTTCACACACACACATACCTGTCATCAGACGATAGATATCACACAAACGATTCGGAAGTGTTAGACATTCGCTGGATTTTGGCATCGATGGTTGTATGGTATACTTACGTTTTATTATAATCGATTTATATAATTAGTATTGATTAAATGAGAAGTTCGCTTTCATAGAATTGTGAAATTATTATTTGTTTTGTCAACACACTCATGAATGTCTTTACGGATAATTTAAGAAGTATTACTTTGAACTAATGTTGTCTCTTTTCTTGAAAATCATCTGCTGCCTCAACTAGTTACTAAATGATCTAAACCTTGAACATTTGAATGATCAAATCAATTGACAACGGGAAATCAAATGAAACATGTAGGCCGCGGTCAAATTAAAATATTTGTATTTTATTCAGTAACCTAATTCTAATTGAATATATTTCGTTTCTAGGGAGATTGTTTCTAGACCTTCACATACCACGTGGTCACTCAAAAGACTGAACATTTGGATGATACATGAGGTAGTATACTTTTAATTGTACTTAGTTACTTGCATCTAACTTTATTTTTAACAGCTATTTCTCTGTTTCTTGACAACGACGCACTTGCCTAGTGTAATCGTTTACGATTTTGTGGCAGTATAACATAGGTGTAAATGTATGCATTACATTCTGTCTATACAGTCATGATTCTGATTTGTTACCTTATACGTGCTGGACAATAGTTATTCATAGCAAATGTTATATATGTTGATATGCCGACCGACAATAAATGAAACTTTGTATCTTGTATCTTGATGATTATTTTGTCATACTTTATTGAATAAGTCATGTATTTGTGTTTTATCTATTTAATATTGAGATAATTGCTACCGACAGTTGACAAAGTAACTGTTTAACGCACGCTTTTAGTAATCTAGTAGAATAATACGAACAATGTAAAGTGGCAGAACCTTAACATAGATACGGTACCTATGAATGCGGGTGTAGATATTATATATATTGTCTGTAATATCCAATATTCTTGCAATAACCACTTGTTTATTATTCCAGCAGATTTGGAGGATTGAAGAGAAGTGTTCCAACGACTTAACAGAAGATAACCGTAAGTCAACTCTATATGATACATTTATATACTAGTATGTGGCTGAATGTGTATATATCTAATGCTTTTTAACATTTTAATCTTGTATATATCATTTTAAACATTTTAATATTTTACTCTTTTAACATCTTATGCTTTTAAACTTTTAACCATTTTACTAATTTATCATTTTACTATACTTCTTTTATATATCTGATGCATTTAAACTTTTAATCATGGTACTATTTTAATATTTTCGTATCTTATGCTTTTAAACTTTTAACCATTTTATTTATGTATATATTATTTTAAACTTTTAACAATTTTAATATTTTTTCATTTTACTGTTTTACATATTTGATATATCTTATGATTTTAAACATTTTTATATTGTATATATGATTTTAAGCTTTTAACCATTTTAATATTTTACTTCTTTTATATATCCTATGCTTTTAAATATTTTATACATTTTAGCCTTGTAAATTTCATTTTAAGCTTTTAACCATTCTTTTAATATCTTATGCTTTTAAACTTTTACCATTTTACTATTTGATCATTTTACTATTTTACTTCTTTTATATATATATCTTATGCTTTTAAACTTTTAACAATTTAACTATTTGATCATTTTACTATTTTACTTCTTTTATATATCTTATGCTTTTAAGCTTTTAAACATTTTAATCTTGTATATATCATTTAATACTTTTAACCATTTTATCATTTTAATCTTTTAATATCTTATGCTTTTAAACTTTTATCCATTTTAATATTTTATCATTTTACTGTTTTACATATTTGATATATCTTATGCTTTTAAACATTTTAATATTGTATATATGATTTTAAGCTTTTAACCATTTTAATATTTTACTTCTTTTATATATCTTATGCTTTTAAATATTTTATACATTTTAACCTTGTAAATTTCATTTTAAGCTTTTAACCATTTTACTATTTTAATCTTTTAATATATTATGCTTTTAAACTTTTAACCATTTTACTATTTGATCATTTTACTATTTTACTTCTTTTATATATCTTATGCTTTTAAACTTTTAACAATTTTACTATTTTACTTCTCTTATATATCTTATGCTTTAAGCTTTTAAACATTTTAATCTTTTAATATCTTATGCTTTTAAACTTTTATCCATTTTAATATTTTATCATTTTACTGTTTTACATATTTGATATATCTTATGCTTTTAAACATTTTAATATTGTATATATGATTTTAAGCTTTTAACCATTTTAATATTTTACTTCTTTTATATATCTTATGCTTTTAAATATTTTATACATTTTAACCTTGTAAATTTCATTTTAAGCTTTTAACCATTTTACTATTTTAATCTTTTAATATCTTATGCTTTTAAAATTTTAACCATTTTACTATTTGATCATTTTACTATTTTACTTCTTTTATATATCTTATGCTTTTAAACTTTTAACAATTTACTATTTTACTTCTCTTATATATCTTATGCTTTTAAGCTTTTAAACATTTTAATCTTTTAATATCTTATGCTTTTAAACTTTTATCCATTTTAATATTTTATCATTTTACTGTTTTACATATTTTATATATCTTATGCTTTTAACATTTTAATATTGTAAATATGATTTTAAGCTTTTAACCATTTTAATATTTTACTTCTTTTATATATCTTATGCTTTTAAACTTTTAAACATTTTTATCTTGTATATTTAATTTTAAGCTTTTAACCATTTTAATATTTTACTTCTTTTATTCATCTTATGCTTTTAAACTTTTAACCATTTTATTTCTGTATATATCATTTTTAACTTTTAACCATTCTAATCTTGTATATATATTTTACTGTTTTAATATCTTATGCTTTTAACTTTTTTATTCTTGTATATGTCATTTAAAACTTTCATCCATTTTAATATTTTATCATTTCATTTGATTTGGTTTCCTTTCACCATTTTTTCTTGTCTTTAATCATTATGGAGTCCATACCTTTAGTCATGATTTCACTGGTTCATGTTTGTAGCCCACGTTCTTGCTGACGAATCTAGGGTACATAACTGCAGTCCACAAACTGATTGATGATTTGGGAGTTCATATCTGCAGGTCATGTCTCATTGATTAACCTGGATTTCATCTTCGCAGTCCAATGCTCTCACTTTATAAGGAGACATTCCTGCTGAAACATGATTATCACGGGTGCGTTTTTGTGGCATGTCTTGTAGTGTTGTTCTTTTTAAAGAGTCTGGAGTTTGTCCTGTAAATCTTGTTACTCACAGACGAGTCTATAGTTCAGTACTGCAGACTACGGATTTATCAAGTTAGGAGTTTATGTTTGCAGCCCACGTTCTTGCTGGCGAATCTAGGGTACATAACTGCAGTCCACAAACTGATTGATGATTTGGGAGTTCATCTCTTTAGGTCATGTCTCATCGATTAACCTGGATTTCATTTTCGCAGTCCAATGCTCTCACTTTATAAGGAGACATTCCTGCTGAAACATGATTATCACGGGTGCGTTTTTGTGGCATGTCTTGTAGTGTTGTTCTTTTTAAAGAGTCTGGAGTTTGTCCTGTAAATCTTGTTACTCACTGACGAGTCTATAGTTCAGTACTGCAGACTACGGATTTATCAAGTTAGGAGTTCATGTTTGCAGCCCACGTTCTTGCTGACGAATCTAGGGTACATAACTGCAGTCCACAAACTGATTGATGATTTGGGAGTTCATATCTTTAGGTCATGTCTCATCGATTAACCTGGATTTCATTTTCGCAGTCCAATGCTCTCACTTTATAAGGAGACATTCCTGCTAAAACATGATTATCACGGGTGCGTTTTTGTGGCATGTCTTGTAGTGTTGTTCTTTTTGAAGAGTCTGGAGTTTGTCCTGTAAATCATGTTACTCACTGACGAGTTTATAGTTCAGTTCTGCGGACTACGAATTTTTTTATTCAAGGATTGTATCCGATTGTCAATTCCGTAAAGATTTTGTGTAATAACGTCTTGTCTTGTATGCTTTCCAGGTATGTTTTGTGTTGTTTCAAGACTGACAGTATGAAGGGAGGTTATTTCCACCAAACATATGAAGATTTATATCAAGCTGCTAAGTGCTGCGAATGTTGTCAGGTAGATTTAATTTCAAATATTTGTTTTGTCAAAAGAATCTAAGTAGAATCAAATAAGAAATTCTTGAACTGATATGATAGGATACATTGGGAGCTGTATTTTATAGTGTACATGTGGGTTATATATGTCAAGGTAGGAACGATAACTCTGGATAGAGAATAAAATTGTTAAGACATTAATGACATTATTCTAAATTTCAGGAAGAATATTTAGATATTTCAACTCAAGAAATGTTTGAAGAAAGCAATGACGATAAAGTGAACAATTGATTCTGTACACAACCCATTGGTGACGTGATCCTGCACCACAGGATAGGGATAGAATACAGAAAATAGTAAAACACAGACCTTTTAGTTTTCTCATGTTCTGAACTTCTGGTGTGATAAATAAATTCTACATATTTAAGGATTTGGTTGGAGAATGGAGAACTTTTATAAATGGATTGAGGATGCATCACAGAAATTGAAATATACAACGTGATGTACGTAAACTTATGTACATTGTAGCACGTCCACTATGACGTGTTGGACTTAACCAGCGTGTCTAACCATGATTAATGTGTTGAGTGTTGCTAAAAATGTGAAACAATAAAGATTTCTTCATATTTACATGTATACTCTTTTTTGCAGTGGTAAAAATTGTTTTTTTCCATTCTAATGCCACGATATTTGCAAGTTATTAATGAAAAGTAGCTTTGTTCAAGATTATCTGTTTATCACAGATAAAAACTAATACATTACTGTACATGTAGTTTCTCCTCATACTAGAATACCAAAATCTATAAAAAATAATCAGTTAATAAGAATTACAATATATAGCTATCACATGCATTCAATTGAATTCGTCTAGGTTTATATTTATATACTTATACTCGTATATATGTTTTTTTTATTTTAAGCCTTGCACAAATGTACACTAATGTGTCTGGATGATATGTGTACATGTAGCTATTTGCAATGTGTTATGATACATTCGTTGTGTTCATATAATTCAATATCTGATTCCAGGCATTCATTTCACGTTTACACAAATAGTGCCATGAATTTGTTGTACGAAAATAAAATGTCTTTTAAAAAGAATTATTTTTGTTGTGATTTATATGTAAAATTACATCTTATTTCATAAACATCAACAAATGATCTTTTTAATGCCAAGTTCTAGTATCATTATCATCTATGGTTTAACCAACATAACCATTTCTTGTATAAACAAATTTCATGGTGTAACTTATGGGTGCTCTGATGTTTTAATGCACACTGTCGCCTAGTGGACAACCAGGCTGACTCTGAAACATGTATATTTATGAACACATACTTTTGTATAAAAAGTACAAAGTGAAATGTACGTATAGATACATACTAATACATTCAAACATACATGAAATAACAATTACATGCATTATGAGGATTAAAAAATCAACTGCATGATTCCCCCACTGCACGATTTAACTATTAATTTAACCTCTCTAGAGCAACAACCTCTCATCAATAACATAATTTGGTTACTATCAAAGGATGATGCTTTGGAGATGTTGCGCTTTTATTATACAGCTCTGTAATTCAATTTATGTAAATTTATTTAAATCAGTAACATATTCTGATGCAAAAGGTGCACTATGTGAATTTTAATAAAACACAAACCTGCACGCATGAAAGGGTGATTTCCACTATTAAAAATGTCATGTAGATCATAATTATATAATGAAGTGATTTCATGCAGCGCTTATAAATTTTGATATCAAATACAGCCGCAAACATTACTGTGTATCAGACATATTTTCTTGAAATTGAATATTTCGAAGTAATGTTGTAACATCAATCGTCTGCCTTATAACTGACATTCCTCAACCCACTGAAACTTTTCTACTTCGATGTATTAAATTAAAGTAATTTTCTAGTGGACACTATGAGGTCAACACATGTACTATATGGGACTCATTTTTGACTAGCTGTACCAGTGAACAAGTACATTCATACATTATGTCCAGCATGATCCGAAGTTGATGATAAACATTCTGTCGCATACAACCTGCATATATAAGATCATCAGCTAATGCTATTTAATATCTATGATCATTCTCTCCTACCTGAAATCATCATTTAATTAAATGTAAAAGCCGTTCATTTCAGTGGGTAGTACGCTAGATTTGTAACCGAGCGATCCGGGTTCAATTCTTGGTCGCGGCAGCTTATACTTTGACAACAATGTAAATTTTCCTCAACATTTGGAGAACTTACGGATTCCACGTGGAAGGGTAAGTTGATATATAAACATGTTTGTAAATTCAGATAAATGGTAGTAAAAGGTCTTAGATTTATCATACTTAATTCCATAATGAAATGAAAAGGTATTGTGGTTAAATCATTTCTCAATTTCGTATAAAATTATCAAAAAGTGGTGTACTACGTTACTGAATTTTCATAAATAATTAAATCATTAAAATCGCAATTAATGTGCATGATGACTTTAATTATGATTTAAAATCAAAATAATAAAAAGACAGTCACAAAACACCCTTTTTTTGGTCCACACTTTTTCTTTACTGTTTCATATGCATGGCAGCTAGTTGCAACAATTTGGTTTCAGTGTATCTGCCCATTAAATATAAAAAGAGACCGCCCCCCCCCCCCCAAACAATACACAGAGAAAAGTCTTACTTCCTCTTCCATTGAATATAATAATTTGCACTTGTAACATAACCGTGACTCGTTGTCTAAAATTAGCATCGTATTACTACAAATAGTCAACGTATATTGACAGACAAGCAGCATATAATGACACAGTAGCAAATATAATGAACATGCGTATTATACAGTAAATTGCTGACATTATGTTATGACATGTTCACAGCGTATCATGACAAATAGTCTTTGTATAATTAAATATGAGCAGGACATGTTTTGAAATCTCATCAATTTATGATATACGAGTATTCACAGCGCACAAAGGTTTTGCTCATGTTTAAGGCATCACTGTTAAAATGCCCAGAGAACCGCGTAAAAAGATAAATGAATATAAAATAAGGTGATTGGCCGCAGCACAAAAGGCACAGCAACTTAATATAACTAACATGTACATCATATAGTAAATTATTGGCATCATGTATTGACATATTCACAGCGTATATTAGTATGACAAATAGTCATCGTATAATGAATTATAAAATTGCACGTACTTTATGATGTATTCACAGCACAAAAAGGTTATGCTTATGTTCTGGAAGCTATGGTGTTCCATGGTCTTCCGTAATACTTATTATGGTATGATTGCGAACTCGCGTGCTGGGTATCTATGTCGGTCTTGTGTTTTGTGTACATGTAATTTTCTAAATGCGACATATAATTCATCTAGTAGAAGTTGCAAATCTTACTACCTACGCCATACAATCACATATGGTGCCTGACGTTTAAATAATAAATATTAAGGATGTTGCAGTCCCTTCCCAGTTCATTATTCATTACTCAGGTCTTTTAAATGGTGTGTTTCAATAATCTATTCAGTATTCAAACCGTAACCGTTAACAGTACATAGAATTCAAAATACTGCACAAAGTACTCGAAAGGGTGTGATGCAGTATGAACAGATATATAGATAGAATTTTAATTGTTCAAGTGAAAACATAGCTTGTATTGTGTGTTAAGATGACAAAAAACTCAGATATTCGATATTAAGGAAGGTTTCCAATCCTTAATGAATATTCTGAAAAGACATATAAAGTTTATAGTACATATCAAGATTTGCAGCTCTTAAACATGCCTTAAATGCAAACCCCGACATGATTTTATTGACTTGGGACATTTCATCCATGATATTTTGTGACGAAAAACTGGCAACTTTCAGTGCTTTGATTTTAGTCGTTCAAATTGTCTCCCTTGTTAAGATCAAGGTCATCAGATCTTCGGAAGTTTTTTGCATGTTGTTGTACAGAAGTTATCTCGTGTTTCTGAACTACTACCTCGTAAGTGTTGATTCTTGTTGATAAAATGTAATGCACTTAATGATGCAATACAAGTGTTGACTGTTTTGTATGTGTTGTAACTTTTTGTTATTGAATGTCATGCGTTTTCGCGAATGTGCGATATTTGTGTCCTTGTATTTAACTTCGATCAAGGTTATCCTATTGATGATTTCATATTACCAGTGTCAGAAGGGATGTACAAATATTGTGTATGATCAAATGAATCAATGAAGTTCTGTGTGTCTCAACAAACAGTTTCAGTCGTTTTTTACTGAGGAGGTCACATCTACCGTCCCAGACAAGGGAACCAGTCCTCTTCCAATCATGGAGAGCATTACAGTCCACTGCATTGGTGTCCGTAAACAGTTAACACCACTTAATTCCATGAAATCTACAGGCCCCGACTGGTATCTCTAGCCCCATTCTGAAGCTTGCAGCGAATGAGCTGGCTCGATCCTGTTCTCACCAGATTCGGAAGATTTGTCTATGGAACTGAAACTTTTATTTATGTATGCTAAAGTCAGCATGCTAGCAAGACTTATCATATCATATGGTTTATTATTCTTACAATCTAACAATCAAAACCTGCATTAAGAGCTTATTATTTGTAAAGTAGTTTCTGGACGCTCTGTCCTTCAATGGCCAGATTTCTGCTGTATTTTGCGGTCACTGAGCCAATACTTTCAAAATTCTAACACAAACCAGCATGGTTCGAATCCACTATAAATAAAGACTATAAATTGACCTTTAATAATTCAATGACCATGGAGACAAAATACAATTAGGTAAAATTAAGTGACAGCAATTTGCCGCCGGTAACAGAATACACTGCACTGTACCAATGCCCTGATTTGATATTTTTTTGGCTGAAATTCGGCTCCATAAATACTCTCCTACACAGGGCTTATAAAAACTCAGCCCAGAAAAGACCTACGGCATTGGTACCCATCATGCGTGTTTATCAGCAGCAAGTGTGTGTTATCATTTCTGCTGGCTGTGACATCACATGGAATTCCTCAGCATGTGTGTGTTTCCCGAGGAATGTTAGCTGACAGTGTACTAGAGTATGGTATTTGTTTTGTGAAACTTTTCATTATTATTACTTTTCATATTGTCGACAAACTTAGTTGTGCACACAGTGTGTTGTGTTTTATATGTGAAAGCTCTAAAAACTGTTAATTATCCATCATTGGATTTCTTTGTGTCATGCAGCTCTGTATTAACGTTGGATGGACTATTTATTTTAAATAAGTGAACATTAACTTTGTGTCAGTCATTGTGAATTCTTTTTGTAATTATTCATTATTAGTTACTTTAGTTACACAGTTCATTTATTAAACAGTGTATATTGGTAAACAGTTATTTCTTGTAGTATTTGATATTTCTTCATTGTTTGTTTACTATTGAACTTTTACTATATATGTCTACATTCTGATATTGTAGGAATTTTGGATGTCTTGACTGGATCTTTGTTACACTTGAGTTCACTGGTGTTGGAATTGGCTGAATGTTTATCATCTTACTAACTAGCTGGAGGTTTTGGTGAGACTAACAATTGCTTTTCATATCATTCATCACATATATCATGCCATGGCCTTTATATAACTTGTATTGTATTCATTTCTTTATATGTGAAAACAGTGATATATATGTAATATATTGATGAACAATTAATGCAATAAAAAAAACAACTTTGAAAACTTTGATGAACAATTGTAGGGTGTATGCATAGGCACTTGATTCCGTGATTTTAATACGTTTATAGACCTTATTTTTCAATTTAGCTTATCAAACAATGCAAATGTGTCGAAAGGAAAATATTCAATTTTTTCCCTTATTGAGGGTATAAAAAACACCAAGGTAGTGCAGTCGCCATTTTTTCGATTGATGGAAGTGATGAAAATAAGCAAGGGTCCCGGCTTTTCTTCTAAAAGCACTTGCAGATTAGAAGAATAACATCTATAAACGTATAAAAATCACGGAATCAAGTGCCTATGGGTGTATGTTACATGTTCACTATAATTATATGCATTAAAAAAAGGCAACTTGGAGCTTAACTGTTTGTATCATTAGCAGTACATAGTAGTTTATTATCTGTAGTGATAGTTATAGCACACTGTATCTTGTTGTTCTGGGGCTCTAAATGGGTACTTGGTAGAACTTATTCTGACAAAATCAACTTTATTATGTTCATAATCAATTATACCTAGCAATGAAAGGGAGATCACTCAAAAATAAAAATCAACAACATTAAAAGTAAAATATTTGGTATAATGATACATGTACATACTTTTAGATGCATGAGTGAAGCTGCATGATGTAGATATTGTTATAAATAGATGAAGAAATTAGCTGCTGATTAATGATTAGGAATTGAGAAATGATAATTTATTCATATTATCTTTTAGGAATGAGTGAATTCAGCATTCTTAATTTTGTTACCCGTCGACTTAGTCATTCTAGTTCTCAATGAAAATCAAGTAAGTCATATTGATTTTACTTCCTATTGTTTGATGACACATTTAAACGAGATTGCTCATGAAAAGTCACTAAAGAAGGCTATTGGCTTTGAAAAAGTAGTTAGTGATTCATTTTTCTTACAGATATAGATATAGCATGTGAATTTAACTGCTTAAAAGCAATCACGGCAGGTACCTTTAAATCAACTCTTTCAATCACACTGCTCGGGTAGCACGAGGAATGTACCTTTTATTCATGTATTCATGTGATGGGAATGGGGTGGCATTTACGAGACCAGAAAGCCATACTGACTGTTGCTGCAAAAGATGTAAAACTAAAATTGTCTTGTACTTAAAGTCATCAATTTGATTCACATATGTGTTAGTTGATTTTGTGGAAATTAAGTAATTATGAGAAATATTATAACAGAAGCAAGTTTTACTCACTGTCCCATAAATGGCCTTATATCAAGAATAGAACCTATATATAGACACATGAGATTGTTTAAAGAGTCAGATTGTCAAATTAATTAACAATATTAAATTAATAATGAATAATTAATCATATGATGGTGAGACATATTTGTTCTAAGGTTGCTAGTCCCACCACTGTACTTGAAATCGTGTTGATCGACACTTAATTATTATAGACAACTACATGCTTCTTTGTTTCATTAATCGGCAAACCAAAAATGCTGCCATATATTTATGTAAAATTTCATATGTAAAATTTCATGGTAGCGGAATACAAATTATAAGTCAATTTCTACTTGACAAATTCTGAATACTAGCTTGTCTAGCTTTACCTACGCTACTAATGTCTATAAATAGAGTATGGAATCCCGGAGTAAGTAGTTGAGTAAGCATTGTTGACGATGATACAAAAGTAAATTCGCAAATTTAGTTCAGTTGTTCAACATTCTAATATAAAATTTAAAAAACCGCGATACGGCCGATACGGGACCTTCCGATGCGATACACATATCGTTCAGCACTGAACCGGTACATACCGGTACGAAGCCATATCGGGACAGCCCTAATAATAATATACCGTACTTAAAAATATTTGAAAACAATGATGCCTAAAATAATAATTTGTCATCATACATTTTTCAGACTCATAATGGTATGTATTGCCTAGTTGGAAGCCTTGTATCAATTACTGTCATCACTCTTAAAGCATCTCTTTTAAGTCTTTTCATTTCACCTAACTGATTGACAGGTCTAGAAAATTATTAAAAGTGTTTTCATGTTTAAAATATCATTTGAAATTTTCAGGTTTACATTTCCATTTTTAGCTTACATGTCACAAAGTGACAGGGTGAGCTTTTAGGATCAGTCTCCATCCGGCTTCCTGCATTGTCAAACTTTATGTTTTGAACACAATAGGGGCCACATTTTTAGCCCAATTTTCACAAAACTGGGTCAGAACGTTTATATCAACAAATTTCGGACGAGTTTGATATTGGGCCATTTGGGGTCAAAAACTAGGTCACCAGGGCCAAATAAGGGAAAACTTTGTGAACACTTTAGAAATCACTGTTTTGATTGGATCTTCATGAAACTTTGTCAGAATGTTTATATCAATAATATGTAGGTCAAATTTGATAATGGGTCATTTCCGTAGTAAAACTAGGTCACTAGGGCAAATTGCTGGAAAACCTTGTGAACACTCTCTAGAAGTCACTGTTTTGATTGGCCATGGATCATCATGAAACCTTGTCAAAATGTTTGTCTTCATAATATCTTGGACGAGTTTGAACATGGGTCACTTTGGGTCAAAAACTAGGTCGCTAGGTCAAATCTTATGAAAAACCATGTAAACGCTATAGATTTCACAGTTATAATTGGATCTTCACCAAACTTTGTCAAATTGTTTGTTTTATTGATATAACAGTCATGTAGAAATATAGGTCATCTGGGGTTATTAACTAGGTCACCAGGTCAAATCTTAGGAAAACTTTGTTAACACTGTGGATGTCACAGTTTTGATTGGATCTTCACCAAACTTTGTCAGAATGTTTTCCTCAATGATATGTGGGTCAAGATTGAACATGGGTCAGCCTAAAATCTTAGGCAAAAACCTTGTAAAAGCTCTAAATGTCATGGTTTTAATTGAATCTTGGCCAAACTTAGTCAGATTGTTTGTCTTAATGATATTAAGGAAAAGTTTAAATATGGGTCACCTAGGGTAAAAAACTAGGTCACAAGGTCAAATCTTAGGAAAACCTTGTCTGTGCTGTAGTTTTCATGGTTTTGATTGGATCTTCACCAAATCTTGTCAGAATGTTTGTCTTATTTATATGTAGGACAAGTTCTAACATGGGGTCAAAAACTAGGTCACCGGTTCAAAACAAGGTTTTAATGAGTGAGCAGTGATTGACATGTGAGCGATATAGGGCCATCTTGGCCCTCTTGTTTGATTATGTTGTGAGGAACCTGGAGCAGAGATTTTCCAATATCACTGAGTTATAGGCCTTATCTGTGTTCTATACCCAGCTATAGCCTGAAGATGATACAGAGTGTATGGAAGGTGTAGATGAGATTCAGCTTAATTTTCAGTCAAATTTTAATTTGCTGTAAAAAAAATTAAAATGTAGAAATAAACATTTTACATGTATCACATATTGTAAGTGAACTTGTTGAATTTAATGTCTGATTATCTTCAATGTAACTTTATTCAATAGTCAATTCATTTTTTGAAGCCTTGTTGTATTTGCATTAATCCTTTGAATGACAAATAATCTGGTATCTTAATTGACTAGGATTGCTTCAGTAGTCAGGAAGTTTAGTTTAACGACTTTTTCAGATGCTGACTGACTGTTTCCAGACCTCTCTACCCTGTCACACTGATGTTCAGACAGAATTCAAGCTCTTAAAAACATACCATCAGGATTGATGAACATCTTAGACAACAACCAGCAAACAAGATAATGGGAGACAGTTTCTAGACCAATGTCAAACACTCTTCCAAACCTGGCCAGATTATCATCTGTTGGATTACTCATCCCTGCATCTACAGTTGGTAAGTTCACAGCTAAATACTGATAGTCTCATTTAAATTCTATATTTTGCCAGTTATGAAAACTATATTGAAAGTATGTTTCTAAGATACACTTGATCTACTAATAAAACATGAAGCAGAGTGAAAAGGCTTTACCCTAGCAAGTTGGTAAATATATATCCCTAACAAATCGTTGACCCCATTTGGAAATGATGTAACTTCAAAAATGGAACTTTTCAGGAGAAGGGAAAAACAATTTTACAGTTTCAAACAAGTTTATTAGATTTTTCTCTTATAGTATGTAAAGCAACTTAACAACATTAAAATATCATGTGACATTTGACAGTCTTTCAATCAACCTTACTTACTGCAGAAGATAATTTAATGGATTCTCCGAAAATATTTTTACGAGAGTATGTTCAGATAATGAAAGTAAATGAAGATTTGACCCTTCCAAAATGATGTAACTACAAAAGAAAGAACATCTCGAGGGTTCAACGCAACAGTGTCGTAACTCATATTGAAATAAGAACAAGTTACGACAGTGTTGCACTGAGCCCTCGATCTTTTGTTAAAATACTTCCTATCAGAAAGACGTAACTACAACAAAAAGATGAAAATAACCTTAGTTACTCAAACATATTAATTCCACATAATCATGTACATCGTCATGGTGTTTGTCATTTTAGACAGTAAGATTAGTGTTGGCAATGTACTGATGCAGAGCAAAAACAACATTGGATTATCATTTTAATTTAGCCAAGAAGGCAACCTATGAAAATAACAAAACAGTACTCGTTTATGCAGGCGTCACACTGTCCTGAAGTAGACACCAAATAGACACCCGATTTAGGAAATGTTCAAATTCGGGTGTGATCCTGATAACATCGGTCCATTCGTGAGTGCATCTGATGACTGCCAGTTGAGTTTCTCAGGCTTTGACACCAACTTCATGAGCGGTGACAAAATCTTTGGCATGCCAAAAAAGGCAATATGAAGGAAACAAGAAGCTGCCAGATTGTCTTAACAAAGCAACACGACTCTGTGAAGTCCTCTTAATGCCATCATGTAGCCATCGTATTACCGTACGATGACATCGAGATGGAACCATGGTGAAGACAGCTGATGTTGAGTAGCTCAAATGTTTCACAAGTGTTATAGTTACGAGAATATATAAAAGGCCAGGCATAGAGCATCTTCCTCGGTCAGTCCTATGCAACTCTTCAGAAGAGAGGCGTGTGTTACTCTCAAAGCTTCAATCAACTTTATCCATAATTCACTTCCTGCAGAATGTCATACTTTGATGATGAGACAACCTTTCGATATATACCTTAGAAAGCATGATAAACAACTGTTACAGGCCATCAGTACCTCCTCTTAAAGGTAAAATTGTCTTATTATTTCTTTTTGTCATTTCTTGCCATTTGTCTTTCTGATGTGATAGGGTTATTTTACTATGTTATTACTACCAATATATTAGTACAGCATTCTTATCATATTGCAACAAGTACATCATCTTACATGTATCATTATCATCATCAATACTAGCATTCTTTCAAACCCAAATAATGCGGTCATATTTATCTTAATAATGTATGATATATGACCCAACCTATGGTTCACTGTTATAGCATGCACTCGCTATTTTACTTTCTTAGCGTACATGTATAGGCACAGGGTAGTAAACTTTATCTACAGTGAAAAGCAAGGTAACTTTTGCATTGTGACTTACATACCATTTGTTATTGACTGTTGTTGTTTGATATAATTTTATTTCATATCTTAAACTTGTTGCCACGCACTTGCCATTTTGCTTAATTCCGTAGCGTAGAGACGAGTCAGAATCTCTGGACTCAACCCACTTAATACATTATTGGGTTTGTTACAAAATAAAGGCTGGGTAACACTCGCATTAGATAATGTACTTATTTTGTTTTGCTTTTTATTTCCAGGGCTAGGAATACCCGAGGCGAATGAGGAAACAGAGGTCTATGTGTGTCAAGAAATGGCTGTCTGATAAAAGAATAGAAAGCTATGGCCATTATAGAACTCTTCTAATGGAACTGAAGACAGATGGTAGGAATGCCTTCTACAACTACATAAGCTTCCCAGAGCCTGGCCTCTGCGACTAGGTCCAGCGAAGGGTATAAGGTAGTATAAAAGAGAAGGACACATGGTAGAGAAAGTCTCTCCCTCCCGGTCTCAACCTGTCTATCACCCTACAACAACTAGTCAACGGTTACAATTATAACTACAGTTTGTCTGAACACCCATGATATCCCTTATTACAAATGAAGTATGTGAAGCCGAGTTTGTTGCTGAGATGATCCAGTGTCCTACTACAACTGGAAAATTGACTGCCATTGCTGAGTAGTTTCAGGAGACAATTTCCACGCTGTTGTGGCACTCTAGATGGCATGCTTGTGGTGGTCACCTGTTGTTGGAACAATGACTCTGTCTACAGAAACTACATGAGGATCTTCTCATTTCTCTCATGGTCCTGGTCAATGCAGAATACAAGTGTCTTTGCATTAATTTTATGCCCCTCTCTGTGGTTGGAGGCTCAGTGAAGTCTACTCAGTTGCCTCTGCTTTCCTCTTCTGAACTCTGCATTTACCGGACAGCCTCTTTCCCCCATTTGTCTATGTCTTGGGTGTCATGTTAACTAAATTGACTTAAGTTTGAAATAAGGTAATTTATTCGATTATCAATTGAATTTCCAACGGTAAGTCGAAGGTCTTATACCATTGAGACGTCACATGACGCCTTCATAACCTTGTTCGAAGTGGTTCGGGTGTCATCGTGTCATCTTGGTAAGGCATTGTGCAATTCTCAAAATTCCATATTTGTGTGGTCATTTGCTATCAATATCTAGACAGTGTGACGCCTGCATTAATGATAATAAAGTGAACATATTGAAGAAAACTTACCTAAAGCTCTATATTACTCTAAAACTGACTTTGAAATATAGTTTCAACTTTATATTATTTACAAAACAGACTGCCAACTAAGCAAATCTGTAGTTCTTACTAGCGTATACCGTAAAGAATTTCAACAAATATTGAGTTACAACTTTTCCTCACATGACGAATTTTAGTGCTTGGATTGGGTTAAAGATAAGACGTTTCGGCATAAGATGGGGGACATTAAGAAGAGTCTGAAATTGTGAAATTCTGATTTTAGCTGAAAATGTAGTTACATCCTATCCGAATGGGGCCGACTAAATGTTACTTTAAAATATATGACATTTTAGATTGTGAGAGGGATATCTCTGCTCTAAAAAGGATGAATATGGACCCAAGAAACAGGATGAAAGAAGCTACACTCAACTCCCTCCATCAGATAGCTGTGGAAGGCCCATATAATACAACCGTCAAAACATGGTCCAGCAGAAAGAACATGAGATTAAAAGTTTAAATTAAGAAGCTTGGATTGATAACATGGTTAATTTTATAAGTACTGTGCCTCAGACAAATTTTATGTCACTAATACTGACTTGTTTATTTATTTTTGTATGAACTTTCATGTACTTGATATTATTTGTAATGACTTATGTAGGAACTATGATTAGATATTATTTGTAATGACTTATGTAGGAACTATGATGGGATATTATTTGTAATGACTTATGTAGAAACTATGAAGTGATATTATTTGTAATGACTTATGTAGGAACTATGATGTGATATTATTTGTAATGACTTATGTAGGAACTATGATGTGATATTATTTGTAATGACTTATGTAGAAACTATGATGTGATATTATTTGTAATGACTTATGTAGGAACTTTGATGAGATATTATTTGTAATGACTTATGTAGGAACTATGATGGGATATTATTTGTAATGACTTATGTAGGAACTATGATGGGATATTATTTGTAATGACTTATGTAGGAACTATGAAGTGATATTATTTGTAATGACTTATGTAGGAACTATGAAGTGATATTATTTGTAATGACTTATGTAGGAACTATGATGTGATATTATTTGTAATGACTTATGTAGGAACTATGAAGTGATATTATTTGTAATGACTTATGTAGGAACTATGATGTGATATTATTTGTAATGACTTATGTAGGAACTATGAAGTGATAATATTTGTAATGACTTATGTAGGAACTATGATGGGATATTATTTGTAATGACTTATGTAGGAACTATGATGTGATATTATTTGTAATGACTCATGTAGGAACTATGAAGTGATAATATTTGTAATGACTTATGTAGAAACTATGAAGTGATAATATTTGTAATGACTTATGTAGGAACTATGAAGTGATAATATTTGTAATGACTTATGTAGAAACTATGATGTGATATTATTTGTAATGACTTATGTAGAAACTATGATGTGATAATATTTGTAATGACTTATGTAGGAACTATGAAGTGATAATATTTGTAATGACTTATGTATATTAACTATGATGTGATATTATTTGTAATGACTTATGTAGGAACTATGATGTGATATTATTTGTAATGACTCATGTAGGAACTATGAAGTGATAATATTTGTAATGACTTATGTAGAAACTATGAAGTGATAATATTTGTAATGACTTATGTATATTAACTATGATGTGATATTATTTGTAATGACTTATGTAGGAACTATGATGTGATAATATTTGTAATGACTTATGTAGAAACTATGATGTGATATTATTTGTAATGACTTATGTAGAAACTATGATGTGATAATATTTGTAATGACTTATGTAGGAACTATGAAGTGATAATATTTGTAATGACTTATGTATATTAACTATGATGTGATAATATTTGTAATGACTTATGTAGGAACTATGAAGTGATAATATTTGTAATGACTTATGTAGAAACTATGATGTGATATTATTTGTAATGACTCATGTAGAAACTATGAAGTGATAATATTTGTAATGACTGATGTAGGAACTATGATTAGATATTATTTGTAATAACTGATGTAGGAACTATGATGGGATATTATTTGTTATGACTTATGTAGGAACTATGAAGTGATAATATTTGTAATGACTTATGTATATTAACTATGATGGGATATTATTTGTAATAACTGATGTAGAAACTATGATGTGATAATATTTGTAATGACTTATGTAGGAACTATGAAGTGATAATATTTGTAATGACTTATGTATATTAACTATGATGGGATATTATTTGTAATGACTTATGTAGGAACTATGATGGGATATTATTTGTAATGACTTATGTAGGAACTATGATGGGATATTATTTGTTATGACTTATGTAGGAACTATGATGGGATTTTAATTGTAATATGCTTTGTGTATCAAATGATGTATCAACATAATTGATTACATACAGATGTCAGTTATGCAACTGAATCAGTTCAAATAAATTATTGTGCAAGATGTATATCTTATTCTGTTAATTTCATGATTTAAATGTCCAGATAATAAATGAACGAGACCTGTGGCTTGAACAGTTGCATATTGATATTAAATTATTTACCTTAAATCCACACAATATTTAATATGCGCAGCGTCCGAGATTTAACTTGTTGTTTAAGACATTCATTTCGTCATTTCAATCTATTAGAAATTAAATCTAACAAAAATCACAATTTGTCTGTGAAATACAAACTTAAATATTTAGCTCTGAATCTAAGTTATTGTGTCATATAATGTATTAAAATCAGTTACCGCAACAGGCTGTATTTCTTAATACAATACAAAACAATTCAGTAGCTAAAAGTCGTTATTAGCAGTATTTAAATGTTGATATTTGTTCCATTACTTTATTTCTTTATCATCCATGCCATATTAAGTGAGCATTGGAAGAAGAAGTTTAGTCATGCAAAATTACAAGCCAGTGCATAAATTCCCTTTTTTGAATTGAGTGTTGTATTAGTTCATAGATTAAGTTTTGAGGTATTTCAGGTATTCACTTAGTTGCATGTCATACTTTCTTAGTAAAGATATTCATTTTGTGCGCATGATGTTACATTCTTTTTGTGTACATCTGTCTTCACTATCAGGATTGCTGGATTTGAACATAAAAAAGTATCATTGTTTTATACTCTGGTATTTGTGCCGGGTTATTCCGGTAAACGTGGTGCTATCAACAACTTTGTTTTAACTATTTCTACTTTTAAAACAGCTTATCTAGAAGAATTCTGTAGTAATCCTTGTTTGCTTCAAAACAAATGCTTAATACTTTTTACAACAACTCTAACTATAATCTACAGAATTGCAGTTTACCTATAATTTCAAGGTCAGATAGCTTAATTGGATAGAGCAATCCAGGCCAGTATTTGGCTATGGAGAGATTCGGGTTCGAATCCCGATCTGACTTTCATGGGTAACCGTAAACATGTTCAAAATTGGGAACATAGTTTGTATAATCTGATTTGGACTTACAGGGGAGCAGTGTAATTACTTCAAATTTGAGCAGTGATAATCAACATTATAACTACATGTACATCTACTTGAGACTCATTAAAATCTGATTTTTGTTATTTTGACTAGTGGATAAATCCCCGCTCTGGGTAGCGCCTTATTGCATAGGAAGTTAGGAACTATGGTATCATGTATTGATCAAGCCACTGAGCCAATTAATTAATTGTCTGTTGCAGTTGCCAAGGTTGTAAGTATACAAACAAAATAGATGTGCACTTGTTCATAACAGAAGGAAGAAAGTATAGTGTATATTGAGCTTTATGAAATGTTCTAAAACACATAAAACACTATTTTTACCATTTGTGTTAGTTCCCTATGTATCTAAAGTATACTGCTGACTGTTGTTAGAGGTTGATTTTATGTGAAGGTGGTTGTAGTTTACAAGTTAATGTGGCATAAATTAACTGTGGGGATAAATTTGCATCAAAGGGAGAAAACTCAAAAATGAAAAACAGAAAAGTGGAAAAAAGCTGAAGAAAAAGTTTTCTGGGTCAACCTTTGTTTTCAATGTTTACTTTTTCAAGCATGAATTTCATGCCTGTGTCCATTTGAATGCTCAGTCAATGAAAAACTCTAATTAAGTCAGGATTTGAAATGATCTATTTTGAGGAGGGCAATACTATAAACTGTTTAAATCACAAGAGAATAATTTAATTATTTAAGGTGAAGTATATATGTTTGATAAGAATATATTTTGTTCACTATAGTTTAAAAACCACACACATGAAAGTTTTTTACAAATTCATTAGATTTAATGATGGGTAATTTAAAGTATGTCATAAACCCCCATCATCAAATAGTGGAATGCTAGAAAAATGTAACCTTATAATTATAGTGGTCAGTGGATGATGGAATTCTTTAAATAAAACTGTCTTGTTTTATTATCCTCTCATGCCAATCAATATGGTGAAAATGAAATTGTATGTAGAACACTAAATGATAAAAATGTGTTTGTCTGTTATACTATAGTAACCCATGACAGTAAAGTTTTTCCTGCACACGGGCCAGTCCATATATGCAATGTTAACGTACAAAAGCTCTGTTACTTGTGAGCAATCTCATGACTTTCATTTCTGTATAAAATGAAAAAATAACATTTAATTTATCAAATATCTTAGAAAACGTATGCAAGGTAAATTTACAATCCAGAACATGTCCATTCTATTGTTTGTATGAAAGTTAAAAAATGTCTGTCACCCCTATCTTAATTAGTTCTGTGGTCATGTTATAGCAATGAGGCTATTGCTTGTTAAAGTGGGTCATTCAGGTCACTAACTAGGGCAATGAAGATTTTTCAGTGCAACAGAGGTCACATTCTGTTACATTTGACTGATTTTTGGTCGTATGACCATATTTGTAATGAAAAGTACTGAAATCCTAGCAAACCCTAGCTCAAGTTTGTTACATGCAGAATTTTCATTTTTCGACTGTAATGAAAATCTCTAAAAACCTTTTTTTTTCTAAAATAGGTCAAAATTTAGTGCAAAAAGGTTAGAAACAGAGTCATGTATTTTTTTGTAAGTGACAGGATGATAAAGTCTATGCCCCTATAAGAAGTATTTAATTGTGCTCATAATGTTCCATTTGAGTTATTACATGTATATAGTTTTATATTTGTGCATTTCGTTAATTATGATTATTAATTTATGCTTACAAGTCAAGTAAAATGAGTTTTTTTTTATAAAACTGAATGTTGTAAGTCTTAGACCAAATGGCTGTTTTTTACTCTGTCTGTTATAAGAGTTAATAAATATAAAACATAAGCACAATGTGGATTTGTTATTGTTTATCTGTTGTGATATAAACTAATACATTTATAAAAGATATGTAAACCCAATGGATACACATGTATACATGGATGTGTGTATTGGTATCAGAAAATTGACTATAATGATGTTATTAATTAATCTAACAAAAGCTGTCACAGAGATGACTAATACCCCCGCTGCCGCATTGACACTAAGAATGTGATAGTACAATATACGGCTAAGTTCAAGGGGACATAACTCTGCAATAAGTGGATCACTGGGCATTAAAATTGTGTCTTGCATATCTACATTCTATATTGATTGATTTATTCAATCCCTTGAAAGATGTGGAAGTTAAGTTTGCTCTACAAACTAACACTACCATTCTACACTATATGGCTAAGTTCAAGGGGACATAACTCTGGAATGAGTGAATCGCTGGGAATAAAAATTGTGCTTGTACATCAACACTTCATGGTGATAACATATTTTAAGTTTCATTGTAATTGCTTTAAGAATGTGAAAGTAGTTTGCTCCACAAACTTTTGATATTTTATGCGGATGGACGGACCAATCGCACGAGAGTGACTCCAATATACCCCCTCCAAAACTTCGTTTGCGGAGTATCATTACAACAGAATACTGTGATTTTTCAGAAACTGCACGTTCAAAAATTATACATGCACACCACATATGGTAAAATATATTTGATAGCAAAGTGTATCATAATCTAACTTAAAACAGTACGGTTTCAATACTATTTAGCAATTCTAGTTGTATCAGTGGACATATACATTTTGGACAATGGGCACACATAGAATCAAAGTACTGAAAGTACTGTCGGAAGGTGATTTTTTCATACCAAGCATGAAAGAGAAAAATGTACCCATATGGTTCGTACCCATGCAAAATATTTTAACATTTACACTTAGTCTAACGGACAGACTTTTCATTTATACATTGTTATATACATGTAGACTCTATGTGCTTGACATTGAAGAAAGGCATACGATTCATTAGTTTCTTAGCAATAGCAAAAACAGTCTGAAGACAGCGTGCTCGACATTCATAAGTCTTCAGTGTAATAAATGCTTGATAGAGGAGAAAAATCTATTAAAGTGAAAAAGGGGCATAATTCTAAAATTACTGTTAACAGAGTTATGCCACTTGTCCTACAGATGCGCCTAATGTCCCCATAAGGAAGTATTCAATGTTTGATTTAAATATCTTTGAAAGTTTTCCAAGATATTGTACTACTTTACCTATTTTAACGAAAAAATCTAAGTGAAAAAGGGGCATAACTCGAAATATACTGTTAATGAGTTATGCTGCTTGTTGTACAGATGCGCCTTGTTCACATAACAAAGTATTCAATGTTTAAATTAAATATCTTTAATGTTTTTTCAAAACAATCTACTTAATAATCAATTTTAACCAAAATTCTAAGTTAAAAAGGCATAACTCTAAAAATACGGTTGTCAGAGTTTTTATGCTGTTTGTCCTACAAATGTCACTATAAGGAAGTATTCAAAGTTTGAGTTGAATATCTTTGAAAGTCTTCAAGATATTATACAATTTTATCTATTTCAACAAAATAAATCTAAGTAAAAAAGGACATAACTCTGTAAATACTGTTGACAGAGTTATTCTGCTGGTCCCACAGATGTGCCATGTCCCCATAACAAAGTATTCTTAATTAAATATCTTTGATGGTTTTTTAATTATCAATTTTAACCAAAATTCAGTTAAAAAGGGGAATAACTCTAAAAATACTGCTTACACAGTTATGCCCTCTGTCTTACAACTGCATCATGTAACTATTAGTAAGTTTTCCCAATTTGAAATGAATATTTGTGAAAATGTGCAAGATAATGGACTTAATAAAAAAATTAAGCAATGTTTTTTAAGAAGGGGCTTAACTTTAACAATACTGTTGACAGAGTTATGCTGAAGTATGTATGTAAAGTAATTCACCATATTTCCACTGAAGGTCATATGACCCTAAAATCTGTACGAGTCATTTACTGACCTAAGCCAATGTTCATCTACTGACGACCAAGGGCAATGATTCAAAGCACAAGGATCGTTGGTCATATTCACAAATATCCACTGATATGAGCCATATCTTTACACATACTGTTTAAATGATACTTACAGTGTATGGACATGCTTGATGTAAAGTATGAATTGCATATAGATTATGGTAGACACAGGACAAGGATACAAGCATCAACTGATAAACACCACAGTGCTTATTCATACAATTTGCAGCTAAGGAAGGTACAACTAACAACAGTAATTTTTTTTACTAAATTATTGCAACTGTTAGAGGGTAATAATTATACAACACATATCATATAAAACTTAAACAAAAAACAGTAAAAACATTAAATAGCTTTTTGAAAATAAACTGGACTTTTTTTCCATTACTGCCACACATGTATTGATATTATTTTGTTCAGAAATTTGATCATTATTGTAAGAATCAAATGCATGATATGAACCAGGTATATCTAATTTAGCTCTGCTGAATATATTAATACAGACAAACCTGTCAATAAGACCACATTTTGTCTTTCCCTTGGTTGACCTTTATTGACATATAAGGTGACCACTAACAGGTTTGACTTCACTTAAATTGAGACACTCAAGAATAATAACATATTTAAAAACAAGAGGACCATGATGGCCCAATATCGCTCACCAGAAAAAAGATTCTTACAGACAATTTTTTTAAAGTAAATTCAAGTGACACCAGGGTGGAGTCAATTTTTACCCCAGGGCCATAATATTACCAAATTAGGCAGAAGTCAAGTAGATGATGCTACATACAAGCATCTTAAGTGTAACTAATGTAGTTTCTGACAAGTAGATTTCTTCAAGTTTTCCTATATAAGTCCATGTAAAATCAAACACAGGGGGCCAATTTTGACCCCATTGCCATAATTTGAACAAACTTGGTTGATGTCAAGTGGATGCTTCACACAAAATATCTAAGCTGTATGATTTGTAGTTTCCGACAAGAAGATTTTTAAAATCATCCTGTCTATGAAAAATCAAGTTACCCAAGGACAGAGTAAATGTTTTGACACTGGGGCCACAACTTAAATAATCTTGGTACAGGTCCACAAGATAATGCTACACCCCAAATATCTAAGTTCTAAGCCTTGCAGTTTTGGACAAGAATAGTTTTTATTTTCCTTTATAATCCTAAATAATATAGAATAAACCCCCGGGGTAGGGCCCATTTTGACACAAGGTCAATAATTTTAACAAACTTGGTAGAACTCCACCGAGTATCTGAGCTCCAAGCCTTGCAGTTTTGGACAAGAGGACTTTTTATAATTTCCAATAATAATCCTATATAAAGTAGGGAAAACCCCTGGTTTGGGCTAATTTTGACCCCAGGGCAATAATTTGAATAAACTTGGAAGAGGTCCACTAGACAATGCAACACACTAAATATCTAACCTCTAGGCATTGTAGTTTTTGACCAGAAGATTTTTAAAATTTCCCCATATAAGTCTATATACATGCAATCAAGTGACTCCTGATGTGGGCCAATTTTAACCCATGGGCAATAATTTTATTTGTTTCATCGGGTTTTACGCCATTTTCAACATTATTTCAGTCATATCGTGGCGGGCAGTTATCCTAACTAGCTTTCCTGAACTTAATTTAGGCCTTAACCAGTACTAAACACATTCTATCCGTAAGCTTCTGCCAAGCTACCCCACATAATTCAGAGGTGGAGGACAATTTAACATAGGATGTATTATCTTCAGTCATTTGTCATGCACAGTGTAAGCCACGAAGGGGTCGTACTCACAACCTCATGATCAGTAGACAAACGCCCTAACCACTGAGCTAGCCAAGTGGGCCAATAATTGGAACAAATTTGGTAGAGGTCCACTAGACAATGATTAGTATACACAATAAAATATCTAAGCTCTAGGCACTGTAGTTTCTGACTAGAAGATTTTTAAAATTTCCATAATTATAAGTCTATGTACAATAATGTTACCCCCGGGGCGGAACCAATTTTGATTCAAGGGCCATAACTTGAAAAAACTTGGTAGAGGTCAACTACACAATGCTACACACCAGATATCTTAACTCTAGGCCCTGTGGTTTTGGACAAGGAGATTATTCAGATTTTCCTATTTGTTGCCATGGCAACTAGATTTTTTAATGAAATGAATTTTTTTGACCAATTTTGGTATAGTTTAGATAGCTTCATGCAATCTAACATCCCTGTAAAGTTTCTTTGAAACTGTTTCAGGAGATGTTGTTTAAAGCAATTGTTGACACAGTGATGCATCACCGCTAACTGACAACATACGATCACAATAGCTCTCTTGAAGAGCACTTTGTGCTCTGATGAGCTAATAATTAGAACATCTTCAGCTGAACAAAAAACAATGAGTCATAGAATATTTGAATAGCACTACTTTTTTATACCACAAAATAGTCATTAAGGTTCCATTCCCAACCTTCAATCTTCCTAATTAAAAACATATACAAATGTATATCAAGTTAAAATGCATATCCTTAGTCAAGTGATTTTTCTCCATAGTTCCAGACTTTTTAGTATTTCAGAATATGAAGTCATGAAAAAAATAATTGCAGATCATTTGTTTTCTGTGTCCATGTTGTTGATTTGTCAGGCTGGTCTGGTTGCAATTTATTGTTGTACAATCCTCTGGCAAGCACAATTGACAGTTTGCTGTTATTTTTGCCAGTTTTGGTTGATAAGGATGAGGACTTATTACAGGCAGGTTTTCCACCTACTCAAGGTTCTTCTTGATCCTAAAGCAAGATAAAAAAGAATTAAGATAAAAGGCAATGAAATGTCACATAGTATTGTTAAAAAAACTGCAAACTAGGCACTTATCTAGACACCTTCCAAATATATTGTACAAATTGAATTAAATTCAAGCCTATGAATCCTTGGCCAATACTGGAAGAGTTTTACTCCAATCAAGACACAAGTTTTACCAGACTGAATTAACTTTTACCATACAAAATCTTTTTTTTTTGCATGATAAAATTTTGCTTCTACAACATTTATGAAAGTATATTTCTTACATATATGATATATTTTAAATGATGGTATTGTTATAATTAACAGAAATTTATTATTTAATTATTATATTATAAACTCGTGTGTAGCAGTACTGTATATAGTATTTGTATTTATACATTAGCTGTAGTATTAACAGCTCAATTAGACAGTTTGTAGAGCATCTGATTTGCAAACAGGAGGTCAAAGATTCAAGCATGCATATTACAATATACCCTGAAAATTTCACCTCACCATCGGTTTGTTGATCAGTCAATTTTCACCTGACCAGTAGTGGACTCGGTTTTCAGGCCTGTGGCTAAGTTTAAAGAATGTCCTTAGCGATATAACAGTTTTGGTATTTGAAATTACTTACAATAAAATAACCACATGTATCTTTTTAAATTCTTATTACCTTTCAACCAACTCTGGTTTGGTTTCCTTTGTCAGAACTCTTCCAACATTTGCTTTCCAACCATAATCACATTTTGTTAACTTTGCATTTCTCAGGCAGTACAGCACAGTTAAGGCAGCACAGCTCCAGGTATACATAAACTGAAAATACACAAATGTTGTTTTTTAAATAGACACAAATGACGTTAATTAAAGTCCCATAAGTCCGGTGTGTTTTCCTCCCGTGCATACTTTATAGCAAGACAAAATGTTTCAAAAGCACTATCATATTTTTTTCAATATCATTGAAATAAATGGTATTTACAGAACAGCTGTGTTTTTCCGCAGTCATGTTATGCACACGTAAAGTGACGTCACATGCTCTACATATTTCCAGTTTACAAAAGCAAAATCACAGTGAAATGAGTGTTTTTCAGAAGAAAAAGGACTTGTTTAGTCGGTAATAATTATCTTGGAATAATATCAGTAATTGAATGTTTTAGCATATTTTTTTTTGCAAAAAGCTAATGGGACTTAAAGCAATTACCTTCACTTGGCAAAAGGTTTAAGTTAGTAATAGCAAAACTTCTGAATAAGTGATTAAGTCTTATTCAATATACAGACATTAAAAGCTACCTGATAAGGAATATGAGACATACATATATATAAAGTAATGTATTAATTGAATCCATAGATTGTGGTATTACTGCATAGGGCTTGGACGATATGGTTACAACGTATCGAGTTTTGCAGTACGGACAATGTGATATGATAGGTATCACAATGCATAGACTTCAAAAAATGCATAAATAGTTATCTTTGATGTGACATAATGATGACTTCATTACTTTAAACATTCAACTGTCTGATTGCTTTGGAGGCATAACATCATTTTGAACATGGATTATACAAAATAATGCATTAAATGTTAAAAAAAATCAGAAAATTAATTCATAATTATTTGGCATAATTTCTGATACAGAAGCCTTGACTAAATTGTCTTCAAACAAGTGCCATACGTAACCTCTTAACCATAACCTCTTTTGGAAGCAAAACAAACCAACTAAAATTAATTCCACTTGTACTGTGGATGGCGCCAACTCAAAGATAAGACAGAAAGTACAAACTCTTGCTGATCAGCATATAACAGGACATTAGTTTTGTAACTAATCAACATACTGTTTGTAACATTTCCATGGTTACTGTCAGTGTATAATCAATATATACCATACATACAAACCTGAAATCATTCAGATTTGAAAACCTGAAATCATTCAGATTTGATTCAAAATAACATGAAGTTAATTCTTGTATCATGACAATAATATATGTAAATATATTAATAAAACAAGAGGGCCAAGATGGACCTATATCGCTCACATGACAATCACTGTTCACTCATTAAAATATTGTTTTGAACCGGTGACCTTGTTTTAGACCCCAGATGACCCATGTTAGAACTTTTCCTTCATATAAATAAAATAAACATTCTGGCAAAATTTGTGAAAACTACAGCATAGACAAGGTTTCCTAAGATTTGACCCCAGATGACTTTTATTCAAATTAATCTTACATACTATTAAGACGAACATTCTGATAAAGTTTGGTGAATATACAATCAAAATTTGACAACTACAGTGTTAATAAGGTTCTTAAGATTTGACCACGTGACCTAGTTTTTGAACCTAGGTGACCCAAATTTTTATTTGTCCTTAATATCATTAAGACGAACAATCTGACAAGGTTTGGCCAAGATCCAATCAAAACCATGACATTTAAAAGCTTTTATAAGATTTTTACCAATGATTTGACCTTGTGACCCAATTTTCGACAAGGTTTGGTGAAGATCCAATCAAAACTGTGACATGTAGTGTTAACAAAGTTTTTCTAAGATTTGACCTTGTGACCTAGTTATTGACCCCAGATGACCCATATTTGTACTTGACCGTTATATCATTAAAACAAACCATTTGACAAAGTTTGGTGAAGATCCAATTATAACTGTACAATCTACAGTGTTAACATGGTTTTTCATAAGATTTGGCCTAACAACCTAGTTTTTGACCCCAGATGACCCATGTTCGAATTCGTCCGAGATATTATGAAGACAAACATTCTGACAAGGTTTCATGATGATCAATCAAAACAGTGACGTCTAGAGGGTTCACGAGGTTTTCCAGCAATTTGCCCTAGTGACCTAATTTTGACCAGAAATAACCCATTATCAAGCCTGACCTACATATAATTAAAATAAACATTCTGACAAAGTTTCATGAAGACCCAATCAAAACAGTGATTTCTAAAGTATTCACAAGGTTTTCCCTTATTTGGCACTGGTGACCTAGTTTGTGACCCCAAATGGTCCAATATCGAATTTGTCCAAGATTTTGTCGATATTTAATACACATGTTGTGCTTGGTTTCAACAAGTATACTAGTATTTTATTGCTTTAACTATATTCAAGCATGAATGACTTTGAAAATACACAACGTATTTAAAACATTTTTTTCAGTACACAGAGTACTTAATAAACCAGAGTTCATTAAAAACATTGCCATGGCAACCAAGATTTGTACATACATAAAATACACAAATATTCATATATTTCTTTTTGTCAAGTAAAATGTTTTTATTCCATTTCATAAATTATAGTGATAAACATCCATATATTACTTTGGAAGTATTTTTACACACAGAAGTTTTTTATGTGTTTAGAGAAGCTAAATAAATACCTAAACAACAATGTTCGCACAATCAATAATTTTTATAATAAAAACTTTTTTTTCTTCAAAATATGAGTGCATTAATTCCACTTTTCACTCTTCATATGTCATTTCAAGTATAAAGAAGTACCCTTAGTTTGTAAGGATGTCTGTGGTTCTTCAAATGATGATCATTAGGTGATTAAAAGTCTGATTAAAACAGAAGAATACTTGACATACTGATGTATATATACATTGTATAAATTTATGTATAATATGGCAGTGAGTGCCATAAGAAAGAAGTAATTTTATTTCAACAGCTGAACTAATTAAATGTAATTATGTTTTCAGCTTCTTTGATTTATAGCTTGAAGATCCACAGACATCTTTAGAAACTGCAGGTTCTGGAGCAACATGATTTTTCTTATTCATCACAGGAACAAAACTCCCGGATATTGTCATACAAATATCACTGCCTGTATGGGTCTACACCATTTACTTATATATATTATGGGTGTCCTGTATCATTGCACCCAGCGTTTGAAAATGAAATGCTCTGTATATCACTGACTGTCTGCATGTGTTTGGCAATACACAACACCAGGCTCTGTAGCACTCATACTGAAATTATAAAAGTTATTCAAGTAGTAAACAGATCAGCCACAAAAAGTACCACCTAACATTTAAGTATCTACAAGTGATGACAGCTTGACTGTCCATGCAATGTCTACCATGGTCTTTGCATCTCATTTCCTAAATGATCAATCAAAAAGTAGTATAATTAAAAAAATAAGCCAAACACTATATTCTAACAGTCTTAATTACATATCTATATATTAATCAGTTATTATGGATCAACACTCACAATAAGCATAATGCTAAATATATTACCTACAAATTAATTACTAGTACATTAGTTTGTGAGTGAAACTATCACAAGTTTTTTTTAGAAATGACCCTTGAAATATAACAGACGTGACTTGAACATTTGCGCAAATAGCTGTGCACTTTACAGCATGATTATGACATTACATCATATCATAATCTCTATCCAAAAATGTAGGTCATAATTCCTAACATATGTCTCAGTCAGAAAAGTTGTAAAGAATTGTGCAATTTAAGACATGTACCTTTAGTTTTCATCATACTTCAGTTTTCCTTTTAATAAGCACTTGTTGTCACCATTATTCATGACAGTATTTGACTACTGCATAAAGTTTCCATTTAAGATGATTGACTTCCTAATTACAGAAGTATACCAAAGTATTCCATTAAAATCCTTTTTCTGGTAAGATATAATATTTGGCTTTATATCTTGTTTAACAAAATTCTGATTAAATTGAGATATTGACAGAGATGTATAAACTCTGGATAGAGATTGATGAGTAGATTTGAACAACTATAAATTATGTTCATACTTAGAAAATGTCTTTAAAATAGTATACAGATTGAAGCAGTTATATTCAACTCAACATATAAACAAGTCATATACTGATCAACCAGTTACCCAATCAAACATTTGATTAAATGGTTAAAATACTACAAATACTAAATATATGAAACTTCTCTTTTCTTACTACCAGTATTCAATAACTAGAGTTTTGTCACAGAAGTGACTAATAGCCCTGCTGCCACTTTGACACTACATGGCTAAGTTCAAGGGCACTTAACTCTATAATGAGTGGATCACTGGGCATGAAAATTGTGTCTTGCACATCAACATTTCATATTGATATTATATTTCAAGTTTCAATCCCTTTAAAAATGTGGAAATAATTTGCTCCACAAACATTCATGAGCTAAGAATGCCTTTGTACATGCATACTTATGGTTACGTTTAAGGTCACATAACCCTATAATGTGTATTACCTGCGCCTGACTGGGCATGCAAAGTGGGCCTTCTAAACTTCATGGTGACCACAAAGTTAAACATTCATTGCAATCTCTTAAGGAATATGAAAGTGGTTTGCTCCACAAACTTGAGAAATAGTATGCAAACAGACAGACGGACAGACTGACCAACAACCGACAGACAATGGGACTGCAATATATCTGCTCTCAACTTCATTTTCAGGGTATGATTACAAGCCTAATTTAATATGTTGTAATTGTAAAACTTGTCAGAGGTAAGGATGGCAAATTCACATTAACAGAAGAAACTGGGGTTCTCATGATATGCAATGAAAGAAGGTTTGAGGTAGTTAATCATTTTGATGTTTTTGGTGAGAAGTGATCTTGAGAGTGGGGAGTTAAGCGTTTAATTGTTTTTTGAAATATATTTTATTCTATAAGTTAAGAAATGAAAATAGTGTGATGCTATAATCAGGATATGAATATGAAAGGAAATAAAAATGGAAAGAAATGTAATGATACTTAATTAGTGTACCGGTATGCAATATTCCAGTTTAGACCCTTTAAAGATGATTGCTACATTTCGCTACATTTTTCACATAGACATACAGGCAAAATGAAAACTAAACAATGATTTTTTTAAAACTTTGCATGATCTTTGCATGTGCTCGACACATTGTCTCATGACCATGGAAATTTCTCCCAAGTATATTTGAAATCTTCGATAAAGTTACAGAGTGAAAAAGGAAAATGATTATAGTCCCAAGCATGTAAATGTGACCTTAAGCTTGACTTGACATTGAAGGTATGAATTTGAAATCCATGTAGGAGTGATAAAGTTTCAGAGCAGAAACTAACTCTGGAAAGAAGGATGGTGACACTACTATATATATGCCCCTCCTTCGGGGTGTGGGTGGGTGGGGGGATAAAAATACATATATTTCTAAACATTATCTAGCACCTGTATAAAAAAATTAACAAATCATGTATCATTCATTAATTAATGACTCTGCTTAGCAAACAAAGTAACATTACAACTTCAATAACTTACCAATCATCCAATTTCTTTTTTTTTTAAATAACCCATTATTTGATGAGTAATTGTAATCAGAAACATACATCCTGACTATCATTATAAATCATTATGAACACTGTAAGTGAAAATATCACAAGTAATAATTATCCTCTTGTTTGTATGATGAATGATCAGGATATTGTTTATGGTACAAAGTTAAACAAGACACACATGAATGAATAATTTCAAAGTTTCAGTACAATGAATCACTTCTATGACAACAGGAAAATCTAATCATCCACCATTATGCTGCTGAGACTCATTCAAATCACATTTTGGAACAGATGTCTTGCAAACTAAAATTTCTTCCTGGACATTTTTTGGTATTCTATCATTCACTAGCACATACTTGGCTTGAGCATTCCACTAACTTGATGAGTAGTAGAAGTTATCTGTTTTTTTTAGTCAAATCCTTTAAATAAGAATGTATTCACTATTATCTCCTATCTGTGTTTCGGCACTGTCAACCAACAACTGAAAAATCAAACAGTATTGATAATTTTAGAAAATGTACAGCAACAAATTGCAAGTTTTTTTTTTGTTTATATCAAGTTTTAAGCCCTTTCTCAACAGACAGTCATATTAGGCAGACAGTTCCCCTACCATATTCCTGGGAAGAACCAGTATTAGATTGTCTGAAAGCAACTGCTACGTTCTTACATAAAGAGACATGGTTGGTAGATGGACTCCAACCTATGACCATCTATTTAGTTGTACAGTCAATCTTGCTCATGCGACCAGTTATTAATAAGTATTAAGCAACCTTTTTCTTATGTGACCACTTCAAAATCCCCCCAGAGCGTTTTTGCACTAAGTTTTTGATGTATTAACATGTCGTATTAAATGATAAATTGTGCGAAGAGATATGCACAAACTGTACAGTAATGGAATATTGTAGTCATAAAAAGTATGTGATATGTCATCAACAATGAATTTTGTTTCAAATAGTACAATATAATGGTACATATGCTTTATTTTATGTCACTGCTGTTCATTTTTCCTAGGTTTTGCCTCATCATTAATGTGTTTCATTGGTAATCTTACTATTATAGGTACTGTCTGTGTATTCCATACATAAGTAAATTATTTAAATCAATCTTGATTTTATCATAGCATAAAAATCATAGTTACTAATATTTGTAACAAAGTTGAACAACTTCTCACAATAAAAGTGCCCTGCAGCAAACACTTACTTGTAATAGTACATGCATGAAAGCCGGAAATGAAACAATGCTACTCCAGGTACTTTAATATAATTATGTCATAGTTCAACCATCTGAAACTTCAGGTTTTGTATTAAGAGACCATTGTATTAAGAGACCACTTTTGGTCTTTACCTTGGTCGGTCATTTAATACAAGATTTAACAATCAGACAATCTTTCCTGAAGAGTGATACTAGTTCACCTTTATTAGACTAGTACTGTTGCTAGCAAAGCCGAGACAAACTGATAACTTCCATTTAAATGTCTCATACACTATATGACCAGCAGGGTGGAAGTGTTCTCTCTTCTATGTAAGATTTAATCTGAAATGATACAAAACACAGTTATTGTCACAGAAACATAATCTGATTTTCTGAAATCAATTGTTATCAATAACAATAAAATTATCTGCTTTTAAAATTAATATTAGTATTATAAACTCATACTTGTATTACATGTATAAGGGAAATTACACTTGGCCATACTAATGATATACATGATAGTATAATTTGATATAAACCATCGAAATAAATATCATTTCCATGACCATCAACAAGCCCGTCTTTTCGGGATTAGATGAATGGTTGTGTCCAAATGATGAGGTCATGTTCATGCATTCATACTGACAAAAGCTGAGTACCATGTAATGGTGAGTCTTTGGTGGTTTGTTTCATACCCAGTGTATGAAAGGGATGCTTCATTTAACACTGAAACAACAATAAAATACTACATAATTATTATATTACACAAATACAGTAAAACCCTGATTATTCAAATTTGTTGGGTCCTGAAGTCATTCGGATAATCCATGGTTTCCAATAATCCATTTCTGAATGATATGCACTGGTTGGAAAACCTTAAATTCTGTACTTATATTGCAAGATAGTTAACTATTGTATGCAAACATTATGTTACATGAGTGCTAATGATTTAAAATAAAATGTAAAATAAACAGTTTTTTACAGTGATTGCCTGCAGTGTTTTGATAACCATTGAAAATAAGTGCATACAGCTTAAAATATACTGGAGAACTAATTCATCAGAAATTTTCTTTATATATAAAAACATTTAGATTTAAACTTAAATTTTAGACCTTAATTTTACTTCATCTGTTAAATTCATCATGAAATCTACAATCAGAGTGAAGGATGAAAACAGCAAAGTCAACACAGACCAGAACCAATATATCAAACATATATACTGTATCATACATCAATGACCAGGTAAGGTACCATCATCTGAAATGTATAAAAAACTTACATCACCACAGTATCATCATAATACTGTACTTCATGATCAGAGTAAGCTTACACTTAATATATATACACACTTATAATGATAAATTCAGTGTTAATTGACACTAATTATTTACAGTTCATTATAGGAAAAAAACATTGTGAAATCATATAAAACGTGCATAGTAATTAAAACTTCGTTATTACGAGCATCGATATCACAAACACATGAGTCCTGGTACTTTTTGTTCTTTCTCGCATACAAATTTTATTTCAAGCGTCATTATCTCGATATCTCGAACACATTTCTACACTGTCCCTCGACTTATTTTTAAGCATTAATTACATGATTATCTCAAGGATCAAGTATCGTACTATATGGTTATCTTTCACACCTGCCTATTGACCAGCGAACATAGTTTTTTCTACATGTTGTTTAGATTAAACAATAAAAGAACAATTCTAAGAGATCACGAGGTTTTACTGTACTTAAGAATTGTTTCTTGGTAAATATTTTCCAAACCCTGCCAGAGCTTTTATAATAGATGGCCAAAAAATAAGATACAATCCATAAAATCACATTTTCTCCTTTTGTTTTCTTTCATAAATCATTTTTGGCTGATTGAAAACACTCATTTTTCCTGTAATTAGTGAACAAAATGTGTTTCTGTTTAAAAGAATGTGAAACACGTTCTAGATAGATTGTATCTAAATTTAGACTGACAAGTTGAACAGTAAGGATATGTATAAATACCAGCCATCACTGACAGAATTGTTGGTTTAGACCCAAACCATTGTTGCAAGCTTTTTTATATGCTTGTTGCAAGCTTGTAGTTACATGTAGCTTGTAAATGAAGCTTACTGCAAGCTCAGAGTTGGAACCTCGCGGCAAGCTTGCAGCTGTAAGCTTCTACAAGCTTGCAACTGATTTCAGTCTGAAAGCTTGCGCAAGCTTAGTATTGGAACTTGCAGTAAGCTTGCAATTCATTTAAATCTGCAAGCTTACAAAAAACAAAAAGGTTAAATAAGACGGGTTAAAAGGGAGAACATGTAAATACAGCCAAAATGTGATTGATCACAGATCAGACACAGTTAACAATAGCATGACAAAAATATAAATCCTAGAATGTACTTTTTGTCAATGAAACATCAATAATAACAAATAGTTTGTTGTTCAATTTTACTGGACTAAATTTATTAGATTATAATCTTATAAATATAACAATGTACAAAAATGGATTCACATAGAAATAGTGAACATGATCAGCCATGGTAAATGAGATGTATATATATGGGTGAAAAACTTATTTCCCTGGAACATCTTGACACAAATATTAATGGAATATATTTATATATTAAGTTCTTGTATATTTAGGTATTATAGTTTTGGAGGAGACAAAATAGGTCAACAGGCCACATTTTAATAAAATGACTGTAAACTCAATACAGATAACAACTTTGAACATTTATGAAGATGAAAAATGGCCACTTCACTGATTGCAACATAATATCACACTAATTACAATCATTAATTAAATAATTAAAATACAGGGAACAGAACGAACTGTTTCAAAGCCTGAACAGCAAGGCCTGGCAGGGGATAAGTTTTGCAGCATTGTGGGCTTTTCTTGCTCCCTTGGCACTCTAATGGGCCAACTGTTCTTTGGTGAATAAAGCGTCTAGCAGGGCGATTGTCATTTTCTGTGGATTTCCTGCTCCTGCATGTTGGACTTGAGAAATTTGCCCTTGTGTGAGATAGACCTCGTAATTTTGGTGCAGCTTCTGTTTTCTTGCACCATGGTTCTGTAAAATATAAATATTTCATGGTCTGAATTTTCGTTTTACTTAAAACAATTAAATCTCTCTAATTTTTACCAAATTTAAATAAACATATTATTTTATATCAAACTGCGAGTATAATGCTTTCAGAAACTTAGGATCTAGGCAATCACAATAAACCTGTTAATTTTTTCCAAGGACTGCACTTTGCTCATTTAGTCTCTGGATTACTATAGTCCCTGTCCCATAAAAACTTGATCCGATGTAATCTTTGGATCTGAATGGTGTTCTCGATCAATTAGGAAAGTTTTAACATAGCATACACCAATATACCATTGCATATTCATATCTTGTTGTCAGCTAGTGGTTTGTTTAAATTGGTAAGAGGAACAAAATCTAAAAAGCTAACTAGATAAATATCTTCCTTAAATTAAGGTCTGCAATGCCTCAACAGAAATAAAAACAACACTGAGCTGTAAAGAGCTGTTTTCAATTACAAGATTTCTCAGCCGAATAGAAAATTTAATACATACATGATGAAATATGTTTATTATTTTCCTGATTTTACCGTAACACATTCCCCCCCCCCACACCCCAATGGCTACTCTCCTGCAAAACTGTCATTTTCCCACTCTGATCGGAACTCAGAGTCGCAGTAGCACTTGGAGATGGAAGAAAACCATGAGAAGAAGCAGGTGGAGTAATTGGCTCTGTATTCACATTCCAATCTCTGGCTTCTTCCTAATCATATGTTAATCTCACTGGCCTTGGTGTATGCACCTTCTGCTTTACTGCTGGTTCAGGTCTCATAGGCTGTGCTTATTTCTTTAAATAATTCAACAAAATGATTTATGGTTTAGCTTAATCATGTTTGAAATAAAATAAAATGTTCTGAATGCAGAAGAATTACTGTGTATGTGTAAACAAGAGGGCCATGATGGCCCTGTAAATGCTCACCAGGAAAAAAGGTCATTTGGAGACGAAGATTATTAAAATATTTCTACACGAGTCCAAGTAAAATCAAGTGACTCTAAGGTCAGAGCCAATTTTTACCCCAGGGCAATAAAATATGAACAAATTTGGAAGAGGTCGTTCCTGTCGCGTATCGGTCGTTCCCGTCGAATCTTGGTCTTTGTGTCGCGTCTCGGTCGTTTGTCTCGTGTCTCTGTCGTTTGTGTCGCGTCTCGGTCGTTTGTGTTGAATCTCGGTCTTTGTGTCGCGTCTCGGTCGTTCGTCTTGTGTCTGGGTCGTTCGTCTCCCGTCTCGGTCGTTCCCGTCGAGTCTCGGTCGTTCGTCTCGCGTCTCAGTCGTTCGTCTTGCTTCTCGGTCGTTCCAGTCGGTTCTCGGTCGTTCCCTTCGAGTTTCGGTCGTTCGTGTCACGTCAGTCGTTTTGTCAAATCTCGGTATTTGTGTCGCGTCTCGGTCGTTCGTCTCGCATCTCGGCCATTTGTCTTGCTTCTCTGTGGTTCCAGTCGGTTCTTGGTCGTTCCCCTCGAGTTTCGGTCGTTCGTGTCACGTCTCGGTCGTTCCCGTTGAGTCTCGGTCTTCGTGTTGCGTCTCGGTAGTTCTTCTCGCGTCTCGGTCGTTCGTGTAGCGTCTTGGTCGTTCCAGTCGAGTCTCGGTCGTTCGTGTCACGTCTCGGTTGTTCGTGTCACGTCTCGGTCATTCCCGTGAAGTCTCAGTTGTTCATGTCGCGTCTCCGTCGTTGGTCTCACGTCTCGTGTCTCGGTTGTTTTGCCCATAGGGAAATAACAAACTTGGTAGAGGTCCACTAGACTATGCTACACACCAAATATCAAAGCTCTAGGCATTGTAGTTTTTGACAAGAATATTTTTAAGTTTCCTATATAAGTCTATATGTAAAATCAAGTTACCCCGGGGCGGAGCCAATTTTGACCCCAGGGGAATAATTTGAACAAACTTTGTGGAGTTCCATTAGGCAATGCTACATACCAAATATCTCAGCTCTAGGCCCTGTGGTTTCAGACAAGAAGATTTTTTAAGTTTTTTCTTTTTGTTGCCATAGCAACCAGAGTTTTTAATGAAATTTAATTTTTTGAACAACTTTGAAAGGGGACCACCCAAGGATCATTCCAGCAAAGTTTGGTTGCAATCGGCATAGCGGTGTAGGAGGAGATGTTGTTTTAAGTAAATATGGACGCCACTTCACGACGAACGATGGACGCAGGGCAATCACAATTGCTCACCCTGAGCACGAATGTGCTCTGGTGAGCTAAAAAAATATGGATTGTCACAAAATAATTCTGCAAGTTGCTTTAATAAGTATGCTACCCAAAATTCATGAAAAGCCTGAATGTAATTGATAAGGAACTGTTTGGAACATGAACTGCTATTGTCAAAGATCTGAGCTTCAAATGTTACTTTAACTCTGAAGTCTTGAAGTCAGGACATAGGTCCTTCAAGTCAACTTGATCAGGTAAGGATTTGACACAGTATGAAAACCCTTCAAATTGTTTATGCAGGAGAAGCAGCCCAGTCACAAAATACAATAGCCAAACATCTCCACTGTGACATTAAAGAGCAGTAGTCTTAACATTATTTGTGCAGTTCACATTTAATGAGGTAAAATCAGACCCTCAAGCATGACCTTTACCTGTGTCAGGACATAGGTTCTGCTACATGTGGTTAAAATTCAAATAGCTATTATTTACCAATGATATAAACATAGGAAGAAAATTAAGTTACCTCAAATGATGTCACAATCTGTCTCAAAAATTCAACCTTCCTAGGAGTAACAATCACATCTGAAAAGAAATAAAACATTACTGACACTAAAGAACACAGCATTTCAGTCTAATAATGTATATTTATTCTGTTCTGCATAAATTTCATTACCGGGGGGGTATATATATATCAATAAGAAATAAATGTAACAGATATTAATAAAACTTCATCTTTGTTTGTCATGCTCATAGTTTTAATTACTTTAACTTCAAAGTAGACTTTGGAACATTTCACCATGAGACATTCACATTGTATATTAAGTACTACAGTACTCATTTTGGTTATTTTGAGTAGTTAATATGAATATGTCCATATTAGGGTATATCATTAATTTCCATTAAACAAAGATAACCTGATATTCAGAATATTTATTCCAGTTAAAAAGTTAACCAATATGCAGTTTTGATTTTTTAAAACATTTTTTCATGTTTTGGACTAAGAACTTTTTCCAATATTTCATCTGATCACTATCAAGAAAATTTCTAAGTACTAGCTGTTCAAGTCAAAGAAGCTAGCGCATGCTTGCATGTTCACCACAAGCTTGCAGAATTCTGTGTGAAAATATTCACAAGCTTGCCAAAAGCTAGTGGAAATCATTATTAGCTACCACATGCTTGTTCCAAGCTTGCAGGAAGCTCACTGTAAGCTTGCCACCAGCATTCATTTTGGTTTGGGGATGCTCTCCCCTCAGAGGAGGTCTCAGATGGCCGAGTGTTCATGTAAAATAAGCGCCACAATTTTTCCAACAGAAAGTAAGAGTGAATGTTAATATATCAATCTATGTGGTAAAGTTATTTCTATCAAAAATATAATTATGCACACAAAATAGATTTATTAAGTTTTAAATACTATCAGTACTTCTCTTTATAAGTGCACACTAAAGCCCTTGATATTGCCCTAAAGTCTGTCTCTATATGTTTTGCCTAATTATCTACATCACCAATTTCCTGAAAACAACATAAAATACATAAATTGTAATACATGAAACAAATGTGTCAACAACTCTGAGGTCCCAAAATCTAAAAGTTAAGGTGGATCGTGGGTTCCTAAAAAAAAATTGTAACCTTTTAGATATCAACGCACAATAAAAAATTTCACGTGAACACTCTTTAAGGTATATTGGCTAACGTAGAAATGATATATTCAAATGATATTGACATGGAAACTGCAACAAAAGTGCCACCTAGTGGAGTAATATGATTTTTGCTGATTTTCGCGTTACTTCCTGTATTGCTTCAATAATTTTGTATATCAAGTTATGCAATTTACATAGTTCACTTTTTAACAAGTTCATATTGAACATATTTGTATTTGACTTTTAGGAAGCTATATATGAATATATGAGGCCAAACACAGTTATATTTGTAAAGGTGTAAGCAAACTCAATCAATATAGTCAGTAAATCTTCACAATACACAGTTTTCTGAATATTGAAAACACTTTTTGAATACATATGTATGTTTGTAATCAGCGTGAGTTTCCAGGAATAATTGGATTCAACAAGAAATGCAGCAATGCCATGTAACCAAGTTTTCAAGGCTTTTACAAGTAATTTTACAACAGACTGTAAAATTAGAAAATAAATGATACCACAGTACTCAAAAACTACTTGCAGTGGTCTGCCTATACAAGACAGAGACGAATTTCTGTGTTGAGTACAAGCTGATACAAATTAATGCAGAGAATTTTTTCTTGCATTGACTATAAATGAAAACAATACATTTACTTTTGTATATTAAGTAACTATATATGTCAACACAGCACTGCAGTTTTTGACAAACTATATCTAATGATCCCCACTTGGCCCCATTTGCCCAAAATTCTTCAGTTGGTGTCTAAGGTATTAAGCTACATGTATGTATGCACAATGTAGAAACTGTTTTTCTATGTTATGTACATGTAACAGTGACCTCAACCTGAATTCTAAAGACCCCCAAATACAACCCCAAGCTAGGTTTCCATACATGGTAAGATTTGATAGAGCTTTTGAGCTGATTATACATCTAGAGTAAGCAATATAATAACAACATATACAAGAGCTGGACAAATGACAAATGCACATTTAAGAACATACAAACTATAAACGGTATGTTAAACATGTAGTAATAAGTAGAGCATCTATTAATAAATAAATAAATAAATAGGTAAAAACTAATTTGGTTTCATCAGGTACGACAATATTACCTGGTTTCAGCAGCTGATCTTTGAGTTGCAAGATCAATTAAGAATAATTTTCATCTATTCCAATCAGTATTGAAATGATCTGATCAGCAGCTTGTACTTGGACATTGCATGAAAAATAAAATTGAATTGTCTCCCTTTGATCAGCAAAAACTGTTTCATACACATAAGCATAGCTAAGCTTTCAACAAAGCATGCATGCAATGACACAATAAAAACTTAATAGTAACATACATTAATTTTGTACATTCATGCAAAAACTTAAATAGCAATCTTTGGAACATATATTCATATGTCATACAACACATGTACTCAGTGTAAAAAGTCATGTGATATATGTCATTTTTTGTAAGCATAACATTTACAATCTGACTGAAGCTGTTACATTTTCAAAAGGCTTCTAGGAGAGAGTTCCATAATACAGGGGCTGCATACCTGAAGTAGTCCTTACCAGCTTCAGTTGATGTCACACATGGAATCTGTAACTGAAAAGAATAGCAGAAATTATGTTTGTTATTTTGTTTCTGAATAAGATCTGATGAGAAAGTAGGGGCCAATTAGTATCACTAATTCTGAATGTTTCTAGGGCCATTGTTCTCATACGTCTAATATGAAGGGATAGCATCTGGTTCTATTACAGAAGTTCTCTGTAGGAAGACTGATCATCATCATAAACAAATCTTAATGCTCTTTTCTAAATTTTCTCCACTGTTTGAGAGTTTCATTCTGAACAAAAATATCAAGATAGTCTGGATAGATATTAAAGTTAAGACAATGAAAGTCAGTCTTATATATTTAACTTGCTGAAACCTTGTCCTCCAATCCGAAAAAATGTTGTTTGAAATGACAATCTTGAAGAAGATTTACGTACCAAGGAGAATGTATATTGTTTCACAATGTGAAAGGGGCAATGCTATATTCTATGATATTTGCCATTATATCACAACTGATGCATACTATAGGCATGGAGAAAGACTTATTCTCGAAAGAAAATTGACAGCTAGCACATTCATGTCTACATCTGTTTTCGTATGCCTCGCCAGTGATATTATATACTCAAATTTTATGTAAGCATTTCATATTATTACTATAATTACCACCATTAACATGCATGATAAACACTTTATCTTTCATTCAATGAACAAAACCCATTTATTACGAGCACCAGGTTTATCTCGAGCACTTAATTAATCTAGTCCAATGACTCCTCAGTATAACAAGATTTACTATAGTTCAAATACACAACCTTTTTGAGATGGTAAAGGGAAGGCTCAAAGCCTTTCATGAAGAAGGTATTTTCTATGTTAAACATTTCAATGAAATCATTTTTTACCTTTCTTGTTACAGCTAATATCCTACTGTAGATCTTGTTACAGCTAATATCCTACTGTAGATCTTGTTACAGCTAATATCATACGGTAGATCTTGTTACAGCTAATATCATACTGTAGATCTTGTTACAGCTAATATCATACTGTAGATCTTGTTACAGCTAATATCATAATTTAGGTCTCTCTCTATTAATCATATAAAGGTCTGAAAAATTGATACATGTGTATAAACATTAGAGGAATCTGAATCTGAATGACAACAAATACACTCCCTTGACTGGTTTTCATGCAAGGATGCTACATACATTGATTTGTCAATTCAAACTTGAATCATTGATCTGAAACCACATTGATGCCCGCCTACCTGCATTCTCCAAACTAATAACCAGGCCCAAGTTTCACAAAAAAACTTAAAGTCTTTGCTCAAACTCAACTTATTTATTATATCAATCATTTCTCTGTTTTATTGTATGTAATTCTGAATGTGGTATTAAAAGAAGGTACAAACATGGTATAATAACAGTTTCCCACAATTTTAACCTAATAATAATCTCTTGATATTGAAGAACTGAATAAAAATGATTTGAGTCTGTTACTGGGAATTTGACTTTGGACTCAAATCAAAAAGGAGTTTTGAGACTTAATTAGTCTGCCGGACCAAAAATATTTTATGCTGACATGTTTAACATGATTTTAGTAAATAAGAAAACAAATGGTAACATTTCTGGCCATGGTTACAAGAGTTTTAGACAGAAAATACACTTGAGTCAATTATTGAGTTTCTACTCAATTTTGTTCGTGAAATAAAATTTAAGTTTTTTGTGAAACTGGGGCCAGATTTCACATTGGTGAAAACCTGGTTGTATAGTTTTCTAAACAAGACTCTGCTAAGAGAAGGACACACACATGGATGAGCATCATCATATATCATACAGTTCTTAGGGCATGTATATGGAAATATACCTTCCTGTAGGCCCAACTGCCATAGATTTGCATGTCCAGCTTCCATCATGTTGAACTGAATGCTACAATGCCAACCATTCATCACTCTCCACATGCCAAACCTAAAATATTGTAAATCCCTATTGTATAAAATTGGAAATCTGAGCAATAAAAATCATATATATAATAAGTCACCAGTGTTTACACTGAAGTTAATGGATCATTTAAGTTCAGTGTAAAATAAATTTTCTTCAGATTATCTCAAAACCTAGTGTTATCTGAAATATATTTTCAGTCAGGATTTTATTTATTAAATATTTTCGTATCACATGCGTATTTCATTACATGATTTCTTTTCATACACCCCCTTCAAATAAAGTAGCTTACTTTTTTTGAGTGATCTCCCTTTCTTCATTGATTTATTTCTATCACAGATTATTCATTACCATGGGTTATCCGTAATAATGAAGCCCACAGATTTCAGATAGTCAAGGTTTTACTGTAATTACATTTATCAATTCATATTCTGCATACTGCACTGAATAGTATTTGTATTTCACCAATGGTATGCGTTACTTCCAATTTGGTAACAAGTTACTTGCATTTTGATTTTTTAATTTTCTTAAAGATTTATCCCACACTCTTCAATTTATTTTAAGCATTAAAACTTTTCTGCATAATTAATAACAAAACATGAGGGGTTATCCAAAACTATGTGGACTTTTTTAATATCTTCTGAATGGCAATGTTTGTGTGATGAAACTGAATCAGAATAAATTTTAAGGTATTGTTAATGTCTTTGTGAAACTACAGATTAATATCTGTATAAACAACAAATCTGTAACGGTTTAAAACATGCACCTAAACAGTACCCGGAGCATGCTAATATAAAGAAATGAGTAGTTATAATGTTTTGAGTTTAAGACCAAAAATTAATGTAGAAAACCTGCTAAATGTTGAGTATTTGTTCCATGACATCAAATTAGCTGTATTTATGTGTTTTATTGCACGTCATATCCATTAATTTATGAAGATATCGTTAGAAAACAAGATGCCGCTAGAGATACAACGCACAAAATGACGTAATATAGAAAAATTAAAATAGCACGAGCATTAAAATTTGTTAGAATTTATCAATTCACTTTAGACTTTAGATCGAATGCAACAAGCAAGTTCAGGAAAGGTAATTCTGCATTATCTAGTGTATAAATGGCATAAAAGGTTCAGTGTATGCCGTAAATATGTTGAAGATGATACTAGGTATGGGTTGAAGACCATTTTCACCACAACAATGAGGACATCAAGGTGTGTTAAGATGCTGACAGACGGTGAACTATTGAAGAAATTGTGAGGTTGATCGGCCAAAAATAAATGCAATCATTGACCGAGAAATTATTCAGCTTTGACAGTTTAATAAAATCGCACTATACAAACATGAAAATTTCTGTGATTATTTATTATATTTCTTCTAAATTGTTTACAAATTTCAGCTAAATATCTTGAATAGATCTTGCACAATAAAGAATGTCTACATAATTTTGGATAACCCCTCATACATATAAGTTTGCAAGTACCCTATCACTGTGTTATTCTTATTCTGTCCAGATTAGTTGATCATATGAAGTTTCATACTGGACTCATCAAAACTGAACATAAAGTGGTCATGCAGCATGCAAGTTACACTGTTCACCTGTTCACACCCTTTCCATAACTGTAGTATACCTCAATCATCCAGCAAGTAGAAAACATGAGAACCTGAAATTATTTAAACAAAACATTATTGTATTTTCAAATAGAATAAGAAATTATATTTATCAAATGACTCTTCAGTTTATACTTTCATGGTGGCAGAGCAAAAAGCAAATAAGTTGTATGTTTGGTCATCTAGGGAAAGCCTCCTATAGATAATGAAGCATTTTCATAAGATTGACCATGTTGCAAAATACTTGTATTGAAAATTGTGAATTATATTAATTAAAGAACAATTCAATCATAAACAAGATGCTGTGTTCAATAAACACAAATGCTCTAAAAGAAAAAGTCTATTTGAATAATTCAAAGTCCAAAATTATAAGGCCAAGGTCAAAGTGGTTGATATTGGTGGATGAAAAATAGTCATAGGCAACAACTGAGTATATAAGTACAATGTATTCAACTGTTCTAGTAAGCAGGATTGGTGGCGCTACATGATGAAATCTACTTAACCTTGTATGGACAATCACTATATGCCTCCTACATCATACACAATTAAATAAATAACTGACAAAGTGTACAACTGACAAAGCGTACATAACTTAAGTAACTGATTAAGTGTATATAACTAAGTAAGTCACAAACTTACTAAATGTATAGATATTTAAGTAAGTAAGTGGCTAGGTATAGCTATGGTATTGTGGTAAGTATCCCCGCCTGTCACGCGGGAGACCGGGGTTCGATTCCCCGTCGGGGAGCCATTTGTTACAGGGGTTTAGATATAAAACACAAACAGATTGTTTGATTCCGATAATATGTATTCAGATGATGGTGATGAAGAAATAGTAATAGAGAGCCTGTATAAAATAAGAAAAGTAGAGGTTAGAGATAGCGAAGCATACAAAACAACAAGAAAATAAATAATAAGTTCCACGCGTACAAAAAACGAAGTATGAGTTAATTCAATAATGTTCAATAAAACTATTTAAATAAACTTACCAGGATCAGTGTAGAAATATAACAATGTAAATTGTTATATTTCAATAATGTGATGAAGATAATATATAGACGAGTTGTGAAACGGTCTAGACTAAAAAAGAACGAACTAAAGAGTGTTTTCCTGGCAAGGGTTCATTTTGGCGGGAAGAGGATTATAGTGCATGATGGGACTAAGTGCACGAGAATATTAGTGAACATCTCTCATACCAATTCACAACTTTCAATCAACCATACTCACATTCATTCGCAGATCCGTACAATAAACAACTAATCAGTATCCCCCTTACTGGTATACAGTTAGGCAGATACAATACACACTATATAACAGATACAATACATAATACAGCTAGACATGGACAAAAAGGACATATGAAGTAAAATAAAAAGGGTTAATTGAGACAAGGGTAACATGTATATAACTAAGTAGGTAACTAAATGTATACTTGTATCACTAAGTCATTAACTGAGAACTAAATGCAGATCAAACTCCGTTGTGGAGTGGTTAAGGTCACTGACTTCAAATCACTGTAACCTCTCACTGATAGAGGGTTGTGGGTTTGAGCCTAGCCACCGACCATGTTTCATTATGTGAGAAAGTAAGCAGTTTCTTATGAAGGACGGGAGTCTAGTACAGGTTCTTACAAAGAATGTGTTTAATCAGTATCATTTGGAAAGAAACAAAAAAACAATATGCGACCATTAATTTATAAAACCTGTAGGACTGCCAACAAAATTAGGGTAGAAGACCTGCCACACTTTATCAATCTGTGATGACATGTGATATTTTGACTTCATGGAAGCTGTCCTAAAAAGTATAGGATACAAATTAAGTACATGTGCTTGTAAATATAAACAAGTTCAAATTTGAATGATATAAATTAGTGACTACAGATCCCAGCATTGTCATCCCACTACGCTCACACAAACCTCTGTCAACATCTAAATTGTAGTCCTGCTTCACAATGACCAACATGTACTATCAAAATGGTGAAAACACCTCGAAAAGAAACTAAACTTTAATAAAATGATGGGAAACTGACATTCATTACAGATTGTCTATATGCAAAATGGCTGAATCGATGTCTGTGAAAGCCACACATACATGTATTAGCAACTTGTTTTATGTACTCTACAAAACATTTTTTAAGGTAATTGATATGAAAGTTTCACCCATTTTAATGCATGGCTCTGAATTATAGGGTTCAGTTTGCCAAGAATCTTGGTTCTGAGACCAGGGCCTTTTTCCAAAAATTTGGAAGGGGCCTTAGTCTTTCATTTTGGGAAATTCAAGCATGATATTTGGCCAAATTTTGAGAATGTTAGACTACTGAGTTTGAATAGCATTGCCATCCTTGTCTGAAATTGGGAAAAAAACAGCCTTTTTGCAATGGGAAGTCCCCAAATTTTGGCCTCTGTTTTAGAAGGAAAAAAGCCCTGGAGACGTTGACAGAGGTGTGTGTGGATTGGAAAGGAACGACAACTTTGGGTAGAGATTGCAAATCTTGCTCAAACTGTATATATACTGATCAGTTTAAACCATAATGAATAGTGCAAAGTTTTCTCTTTTCACATTCATATATATAGACATCAATATATATAGACATCTTGCACAAAGCAGTATAATATTAACACAAGTTGTGAACAAACCAGAAAAGCCACTTAAAGTGCCCCATGTATGTATCATTGAACAAAATTTTGTTTCTATTTATATATTGACAATAATATGAAAGGAAAAAATGTTAAACATATGCCTACTGATCCCTCAGCTAACCTGAACTGAAAGATTCTGAAATTCAAGATCCCTGCATTATCAAAAGATTGTGTTCATGCTAAAAGGGGGATACTGGTTGGCAACCTACAACCGGACACTTTTGCACATGTACTTTTCACAATAGCTTAAAAAATTTAATATTTGACACTAGACTTTTTACCTGCAGGAAGCTAAGTGGAAGTCTAATATGAGGATATGTTATTATTCTTCTGTCTAAATATAGAACACAGTGACACATTTTGAGACCCCAACATGGCATCGTTAAATTGTGCTAATTTTGCTTAAAACTGTAAGTTGCTAACAGCTTAAGGTTGGTTACTATTATGTTAGTGGTGTACAAGTAGGTAGACTGCTGCCATTATTTGAGCATCTGTCTTCTTTCCATTACTTTTTAGCATTATGTGTATTTAAACGAGGGTGGACACTATTAAAAGAGAAAATTTGAGTGAAATATCCCAGCCAATTTATAAATACAATATACCACCCACAACAGTTGATTCTCTCATCAGTCCAATTTTACACACTAGTATGTTTTAATCAAGTTTTTTTAGTAGTTATATACATGTAGTTATTTTTGGAAATGATCATCTGCCTCATTAGAGTTGGATGAGTACTCGAGTACCCGGGTATCGGGTCGAGTAAGACTACTACCCGGGTACAAATTTACTACCCAGGTACCCTTGAAATAGAACACTCCATATTAAACTAGTTTTGATTTTTTAGCAATCAATTATACATTGATAAGATCTAATTACAATTTTTTGCCTACATTACTGAGCAATACTTTACGAAAACTGAGAGCCGATCTCTACATAAAATTTAACTTACAAAGGAATAATAATAATCCAGTTTTTAGGTAAAGTGTTGCGCTGGCAATTGTAAATTATTGTTCTATTTATGGTAAAAATATCATAACAGATTTTTCTTATCCATTTCTGGCAATACTGACTGAACTTTGAACTAACTTCATCCATATTTATGTAACTATCAGTTTAATGCAAGTGAAATGTCCGCACGTACATATATATTTACCGTTATTAAACCCAATTTCTCATTAGTTAAAGTTGGCAAATTTGGGAGCATGGCGAGGGGAGGCAGGAAAGGTTTGGAACTAGGCTGAATATGTTTTTTCATGAAGAAGGTACCGCCACCGCAGTAGCTCAACTCAAGGTCGCAGATATTGCATTTAGTCTTCTGTTTAACGCTAAGAAGCATGAAATATTGCCAAAATTGACCTTTCTCCGAGCTCAAATATTGTATATTGTTTTTTAATGTTTCTTAGTTTATTATGATCAGGCATATACGTTCCTCTCATACGCTACAGTGTGACAGCGCCTGTACCCAGATACAAATTTTCTACCCGTACTTTCACATTGTAAAAAAATCCTCCACAATAGTGTTTGCACTATGTACTACACAGTATAGCCTGAACAAACATGGAAGAAAATTCACTGTGTGAAAGTTGAGGACTGTTTAGAATTGAAAATAAACATGGAAAAACTTTTAATAATGAAAATTTAAAATATGGAAACCCTCAATGACATAATATTGAAGTTATTGTTGGACATTGTAGTTTAAATTAATTTTGATATTATAAAACCTTATTTTGGCAAATATTGGAATTAGCGTAAGTTGAGGTGAGAATTATAGATACTTGTTAGTCATCAAATATTTCACTGAAGCAGAAATGTACATTTAATCATTATTCTCGTCTACTGATGATTCGTAGATATAAGAAATGTACATTTAATCATTATTCTCGTCTACTGATGATTCGCAGATATAAGAAATGTACATTTAATCATTATTCTCGTCTACTGATGATTCGTAGATATAAGAAATGTACATTTAATCATTATTCTCGTCTACTGATGATTCGTAGATATAAGAAATGTACATTTAATCATTATTCTCGTCTACTGATGATTCGTAGATATAAGAAATGTACATTTAATCATTATTCTCATCTACTGATGATTCGTAGATATAAGAAATGTACATTTAATCATTATTCTCATCTACTGATGATTCGTAGATATAAGAAATGTACATTTAATCATTATTCTCTTCTACTGATGATTCGTAGATATAAGAAATGTACATTTAATCATTATTCTCGTCTACTGATGATTCGTAGATATAAGAACTGATTGAACTGTTACATGATAAAGACTAATGTTTGAACCATTTTTTTTAATTACCTGGCAAAACAAATCTATTTCCTTCCAATATTGACAAGACATAGTTTAAATCACTTCCTCTAAATACTATGTTAGGCCCCTTTACGGCATTTTATCCCATAATGCAAATAGATAGCAGTCAAATTAGACCACACTATTGTTAATTGTAAGGTTTCTGTTAAAAAAATGTCTAAATATGAAAATATCATCATGCTTGAATGATAACTATAGATTTAGGGTCATCTTTACTCAGAACTCTATTCCTAAGAATATTTTTAGGGAACAAATACATACAGGTTAAAGGACTTGAGCACTGACAATTTATCATCTTTTAGAAATATACATGTATATACAGTAAAACCCCGATTATCCGAACTCAGATTGTCTGAAAACCTGGTAGTATCCGAAATGAAATTTTGCTCCTGAATTTCCCTCTATATATTTCAATGTAAATAAACCTTGATTATCCGAATCGTCTAATCTGAATACCATGGCTTATCCGAAGTGATAAATAGGTCATAAAAATAAGTGATAAAAATGTTCATTTTATGTTTTGAAGTTTGTTAAATTGAAAATAATATACATGACCAATATAAATTACCGGCACATGTTTTCAAAATCATTCCATTTTCTGAAAATGAATTCAAACATGATAAGCTGACGACAACGATTTGTGTGACGCTCGTGTTTGTGACTATAGCAATAAAATGAAACTTCGAGTTGGATTTTCTGTTTGTAATTTAAATAAAAATTATACTTATTCTATATCACATGTATATTTCATTTCATGATTTCATTTTATTGATGGATTAATGTGCTTTGTAATATGTCATGTGCTACCGTTGGGGTATTAATTTGTATTCGTAGTTTCACTTTGGGATCCTCATGACTTTGACGAGTTAATAATGGTACAAACTACTCACACATGTGTTTTTACGTTAAACATAGTTAAACATGCACATGTTTATCTTAATATGTATTTTTTCGTAAATAAAATATGAATTATAACACATTAATTTTGTTGTTATTATGTATAGATACTTGTATGCCATATACATGGGATCTCCCTTTATTTGCATACAATTATCTAGATTTCCCTTACCCTGGATTTATCTGAAGTAATTTTTCAGTCCCGACGACTTCGGATAATCTGGGTTTTACTGTATATGCATTCGTCATGTCAGATGGTGAATATAACCCATATTGACAATTGTATGGCTTTGAAATAGCAATAACCATAAAAAAGAACATTAAAATCAGCAGTTAACAACAGTGGGACATAAACTGTATGAAAAATAAACATTGCTTTTAATGATTTTGAACATGCAGTTTGTGTAGCCATCTATTGATATATAAACTTAGTAGGGCCAAAATTAAAATTAAGTTTGTTTGCCCTTTACCGACCGACTCGAAAAAATCCCGACGACCCAAAATATTTTATTGCAAAATCTTTGAGAACTTTTTTTTATTTGCACTTTTGAGTTGCATTCCGCTGTTTCCTCTTCCCGATCATTGGTAATTAAAGTATATAATAAGTGGTTACAGCGATAAGTTTTTACCCTAATTATGCGATATTCTCGCATAATTTTCCAAGAAATCGCGTAACATTACAACAGTATGGCGAAAAAAAAATGCAGACGTAATCATTCTCAATTTCTACATCGCCCGTGGAATTGAATAAAGTTCGTACCATACCGTACGGTCCGTGTCGTATTTTCCGAAAATTGTTATTAACTTATTGAGTCTTATGTTATCTAATATAATGTTTCATTTAAGCATTATGACTAACAAAGTATCAAAGACTCGTTATTTTTCTAGAACGATCGTTATACAGTACACTTATATTTTCATGAAGTATACAAATTTCGGATGACAAACTTTTCGGATAACAAACCATACATCGTCATTAGAATCATAATGGGTATTTAGTGATAATCTGTTAAAATTGTGTATCCTATCTTTGATATTTAATCATGTGACATGCATTCAGGATGAAATCCTCATTTGCCAGGACACAGAAGAAACTGTAGTTACTGTCTATTAATTGTGTGATAGAGATTTGTCTCCTTTCCTATCATACAACACTACTAAAAAATAATTGATAAGTTGATGAGTGTATAGATTTGTTTCTAGGACAAAATCTGAGCAACAAATTTAATTGTGATTAAAACTCTGGCGGCCAAGGTAGATCAAAAGCAGTTCGATACTAAATCATGTGAGTCAATCGTTAACTGGTAGAAAAATATGATAATTCTATACCCTTGTAAAAATTATATTTTGTTTAGTTCTCACTTAAATAAATTTCAATTAGACTACATATTATGCAGACAAAGGAATGGTATCTGACATAATAAAAAAAATTCAGTCTGTACAAACTTTATTATTCATCATAAAAACTGATTAATTGTTTAATTATATATATTATCACACTTGTTTTCACATGTGAAATCTCATATAACATTTCATAGGTTTTGGGCAATGGGGATTTTTCTTTCATATGTTTGGGCAGCAAATATTATCCCTGTGGTTATATGGTAGCAGAATACATAAGATGACTATATAATGCTTCTAGATAGAAGTGTAATTTCATGCTAGGTAAAGGTCAAATTCAGAAATAAAATAAAATATTTTTCCTACCTACCGACCCTCTTCTCAAATTCATGGTCGGTAAAGGGCAAACAAACATATTTTTAATTTAGGCCTAGACGTAAAAGAAAATTTCAACAGAAACGTTATTTAGGGTCAAAACAGGTCATTTTTTAGTTGAAAATTTGGGAATAGTGAAAAATTACAAAATTTCAAACAAATATTAAAATATAACTATTTATACCCCGCCACACATGGGCAACATTTGCACTATATCCGACAAGAACCTGGTCATTGTGATAGTAGGAACTGGTTCAAGCGTAGTATGGTCTTCGTGGACGTGAAGGACATGGTGGTACTTTTGACATGTCAAAAAATAACGTGGCAGGGACGCGGTCAATTTAGAATGCAGTGCTTACGTTGTAAGAACGTCACAGGGATGTGACTAAAACCTAGTGGAAACTGCATTGATGCAAAACAAGTGTGGTGTGGACTTAAAAAGACAGCAAGCCATTTTCACCACATAGTCACAGGGTTGTTACTAAGCTTTTGTTACGTCAGTGAAGTTCTCACTACGTCTCAACAAGGTGTATGCTAAGACCATAGTATGTCCACATCACATTACAGAAGACTGCACTGGATTGTAATTTTGCTCCGTCAAGTCTTAAGTACGTTTGCAACAGGTGCCTAGTACGTTCCTGTCAGGTTCTGAGCAATTGGTATAAATACTGGATTCATACCCCATTCTTTCATTTCCAGTCAGCAAATATGTTAACAAATGAATGCAATTGGTTATTGTACCAGGACAACAAGCAATTTTGGATGCACAAATTGCCATTTTCTGATATGAATTAGAAGAAAAAGGAACATGAAGCAACCTAGATTATGTTGGGTTAGTGAATGGCTATCAGCAGAAAGAAGACTTCTGCTCGGCCATCATGACCAGTTAAAATAAATGGACACATTATACAGTATTATATACATATGGAGCTAGTGAATACAATGAGGGTGTTATTAGCACCTTAAGGGAGAGCAAGTTCAGTCTGCATGGACGTAGTGCGCACGAAATTGGGACATAGTATAAATGCAATTGACCTAGTGACAACAGGAAGCTGCATGTGTAATGAACTTACTGCATGGGAATAAAATAGACACAGTGAGAACCTGGCAAAGACGTTGTAAGGACGTAGTGAGAACCTGAGTGTATCATTTCTATTAGTTTGACCCCTTCCCTGCCATTTCCATCAAAATTTCAGGACGTGATTGGAACTTTGTGAGCGTTGTGCTGACGTGCTCTAGTGTAACGGGGGCATTAGCCATTTAAATTTATATTTGGTGAATGCAAGAAGAACTATATTTCTCGATAGAGCGAGCATGTGACAAAAATTTCCCGCATTCGCGCATGCTTTGCGGTTAATGACGTCACAGCAAGCAAGTACACAAAAATGGCTGCGATTCAATGATATCGGCCAACAGATGGTAGTCGATGATAGTTATTGATAAAAACTCATTTCAGTCGTGTATTTTCACTTTCAGTAATTATTGAACAATGCCATTTCTTTAGGATGCATAGCTATTAGCTAAGATGTCAGAAGGTCATTTCGTCACAAATTCGAATTACCTTAAATGTGTGTCTGGATTTAATGGTCATCTGAAATTGTAGGTTGCCAACCAGTAGGGAACATCAACAAGTGTTGATGAACTAACAGTCAACAAGTGTTGATGAACTAACAGTTCACAGAATGAGCTAGACTACATCAAACACAAATCAGTACATTATCGGTGGAATTTTCGGCTAAATGGCTAGTTGGGACAGGGTAGTGAAACTGACAGTGTATCCATTTCGTCTCTTGTAATATGACACTCTATTTAGAATAACCTTGAAGCAAAATACAAAGATACATGCACATCGCTAAATCGCGAAATTATATGACATTCAAATAACTAACACTTACTGCACGAATAAAACAGTCAACAATTATATTTCGTAATTAAATAGATCATATTTTGTCAACAAGAATCACCACATACCATGTATCAGTCCATGAACATGAGAAAACTGTATATAAACATAACACTTTCCGTTCACCATGCTGTCAATGATCTCAACAAGGGAGACAATTCTGAATATGACTAAAATCAAAGCACTGAAAGCTCCCGAAACATGAATCATTTACAACGTCTCTCTCTCCGTCTAGAACATCGGTTTTCTTAGCTAAGAAACAAAATGAGTCAAAAATAATAATAATTGTCAAAATAAGAAAATAGGATTTTTTTAGCCTCATGTATATGTGGTTAGAATGTTCAATTAGCACTGCTGAAACTTATGACACTGCTCAAAACAAAATACATGTATTCAAATTCAGTTCCCAATTTTTATTTTTACGGTTACCCAAAGAAGTCAGATCGGGATTCGAACCCGAATAACCCCATAGCCAGTTACTGGCCTGGGTTGCTCTATCCAATTAAGCTATCTGACCAAAAAATTATGGGTAAACTGCAATTCTATAAAATAGTTAGTTATTTAATAATAGTTACTAATTAACACATGGACAGTAGAGCAACATCATAACAGTTCTCGCAACTATGTAGCAAGTATCTAAACCATACAGTGACATGATATAAATTATCATACCTGAAAAGAGGATACTGTAAGACAATGAACATAAGATTTTATATATAAAAATTAATTCACCCAATCAAGAAACCAAAAGAGATGAAGATATTGATCCTATTTTGTGTTCAAATCTACCAAGCCAGATAGTAGTACAATACATACACATTGAAAAAGTCTAGCTGGTATATATCACACAACAGTTACTGATACCAGCTATTGTAGGCGACCTTCAAGTCATACATATCAGTAACCTCAGACAACTACATGTACATATATTTTTAAGATATAAATGCACCTGACACCAGATATCGGTTGTGAAACTTTCCAGTACATAAGAGGAAAATGTGCGGAACTATTTTGCGTTTCTCATGGACAGTGTATATGTCTCAAACGAATTATTTAATGAGTTTATTAAATGAGTACGTATACTTTGAAATCAGAGCATGCTATACTATGCATATTTAACACGATATATCAATACATACATGTAACGTTGTAAGCAGTTAACATGTGTTGAATTAGCACAAGTATTCATGAGTTCCGAGTAAAAGGTAAATGGTTTGTAGAGTGTTACCCCTAATGTAAGGGCCAGCCATGTTGGCTTATGTGACACCTATCTTTTGTTTGCACAGTATCTCCCGAATCACTCTCCATTCACCGGGCGCCTGAATTAGACAGGCCTACGGAAACAATTATGTAACTAGCTCACGGCTCACCAACCAATCGCATCAGTTCTAACCTGGTCTCCTCTGAGACTCGAACCTTCGATCAACTGCTTCGACTGAAGACGGACACCCTAATCACTCGGCAATAGTCGAGTATTAATGTGTAGTCACCGGCCCTAGCGATGTAAATAAGAAAAATACAACTTATTCTAGAAAATTGTTTTGAGGCTATTAAACGCACATACGATCTTTTACAAAAAAAATGTCAAAAAGGTTTCTTTTGAAGAGAAAAATGTGTTCATGGTCTTAAAATAAGTTAAAAAAAAATATCAGATTGTCAAAAAGTTATAACATCAGCGATACGCACGTGTAAACGCATGTGCGTAACGCTAATTTGAAAAGTGAACGCGAATATAAAAATGCAGTCTAAGTCGAAAGCTAATATTATGTCCAATAATCGTTAATAACGGTATTTGAAATAAAATGCATACAAATAAATAATATTATGACAGTGTCTCTAATCCCTGCAAATATAACTAAGAACAGAATAAATTTATGCCGCGGGATTGTTCGCGTATTTTACGGATAAATCATGCTTTCAATTTAAATACAAAATTTGATTTCTAACACATCGAATTGAAGACATTAACCTCGTACACAACAAAATTATATCTCAGTCTCTGTGTGTATTGAATATCGTGTATTTGTTCATTATCAATATTTAAAATACATGTGTTCATGCCACGGGTCTATTTACTTTTTATATAGACATCTTAAATGATGAAATAAATGTAAATATGATATATATCACTCCATATAATTCCTCTGAACTGATTAGGTTGCATAATTGTTGTACATAAATATCTATGTACAAATGAATTCATGTCGCGGGATTTTTGGTGTATTTCACGGGAAAAATATGCTTTCTTTTTAAATACAAATTGCGACTTGTACTAGGTCGAAATGAAGACATTTACAACTTAGAAATCAACATGATAGTAACCGCAGACGCTGTATTTATTTAATTTTGTGTATTAGTTTTCATTATAAACAATCAATCAAAATGGTCAATATTTATGACGGAAATGCTTCGTATGCAAGGGGCGGATCTTGTGTACTTTTTCATGGACTAAATTTTTGTTAAATGATGAGAATAACTTGTAAACAACAAGCCGTTACTCATATTTCATAATAAATTTTCAAAATGTTCAATGTTATGACGGAATTGTTTTGTATACATGGGGCGGATCTTGTGTACTTTTTCCTAGACAAATTTGTTCTCCAAATTATGGGAAAGACTTGTAAACAACAAGCCGTTACTCATATTTCATAATAAACTTTCACTATGTTCAATGTTATGACGGAAATGTTTTGTATACAAGGTGCGGATCTTATGTACTTTTTCATAGTCCAATTTTAGACCAAATGATGAGAAATCTTGTAAACAACAAGCCGTTACTCATATTTTATAATGTTCAATTGATATACACCTTGAAGAATAATTCATTAAAATATATTGGCCTACAAAAACGTTCATAGCTGTGTTGGAACCATGAATGTGAAAAATATAACGAGCGTATATGATGAGAATATTTTATGGATAAAACGAGCGCTACGCATATTCTGTGCAAATAATGAAGCATTTGAATTCATTCTAATTTTTTAAATAAACTTTGTTCATCAATAGACTTATGTATGGAACTACATTAAATTTGTATCTCTTTGTTTACATGTTTCGAATAAAGAACACTACAAATCGTAAATAACTAAGAACAGAATAAATTTATGTCGCGGGATTGCTCGCGTATTTTACGGATAAATAATGCTTTCAATTCAAATACAAAATTTGATTTCTAACACATCGAATTGAAGACATTAACCTCGTAGACAAATTAATGTCTCATGCTCTGTGTGTATTGAATATCGTGTATTGGTTCATTATCAATATGTAAAATACATGTGTTCATGCCGCGGGTCTGTTTACTTTTTATATAGACATCTTAAAAGATGAAATAAATGTAAATATGATATATATCACTCCAAATAATTTATCTGAACTGATTAGGTTGCATAATCGTTGAACATAAATATCTAAGTACAAATGAATTCATGTCGCGGGATTTTCGGTGTATTTCTCGGAAGAAATCTGCTTTCTTTTTAAATACAAATTGTGACTTGTACTAGGTCGAAATGAAGACATTTACAACTTAGAAATCAACAGGATACCACAGACCCCGTATTTATGTAATTTTGTGTATTGATTTTCTTGATAAACAATCAAAATGGTCAATATCTATGACGGAAATGCTTGGTATACATAGGCGGCTCTTGTTTACTTTTTCATAGACAAAGTTCTTGTCCAAATGATTGTTTACACGTTTCGTATAAAAGAACTATCCAAAACGTATATAACTAAGAACAGAATAAATTTATGCCGCCGGATTGTTCGCGTATTTTACGGATAAATCATGCTTTCAATTTAGATATAAAATTTGATTTCTAACACATCGAATTGAAGAAATTACCCCGTACACAACAAAATTATATCTCAGTCTCTGTGTGTATTGAATATCGTGTATTTGTTCATTATCAATATTTGAAATACATGTGTTCATGCCACGGGTCTGTTTACTTTTTGTATAGACATCTTAAATGATGAAATAAATGTAAATATGATATATATCACTCCATATAATTCATCTGAACTGATTAGGTTGCATAATTATTGAACATAAATATCTATGTACAAATGAATTCATGTCGCGGAATTTTTGGTGTATTTCACGGAAAAAATATGCTTTTTTTTAAATACAAATTGTAACTTGTACTAGGTTGAAATGAAGACATTTACAACTTAGAAATCATGTTGATTCCGCAGACCCTGTATTCATTTAATTTGTGTATTGGTTTCTTGATAAACAATCAAAATGGTCAATATCTATGACGGAAATGCTTGGTATACATGGGGCGGATCTTGTGTACTTTTTCATAGACTAAATATTTGTCCAAATGATGAGAAAAACTTGTAAACAACAAGCCGTTACTCATATTTCTTAAGACACTATCAAAATGGTCAATATTATGATGGAAATGCTTGGTATACATGGGGCGGATCTTGTGTACTTTTTCATAGACAAAATGTTTCTCCAAATGATGAGAAAAACTTGTAAACAACAAGCCGTTACTCATATTTCATAATAAACTTTCAAAATGTTCAATGTTATGACGGAAATGTTTTGTATACATGGGGCGGATCTTGTGTACTTTTTCATAGTCCAATTGTTAGACCAAATGATGAGAAAAACTTGTAAACAACCAGCCGTTACTCATCTTCTATAATGTTCAATTGATATACACCTTGCAGAATAATTCATTAAGAAAGATTTGCCTATAGAAACGTTCATAACTGTGTTGAATCATTAATGTGAAAAATATAATGAGTGTATATGATGAGAATATTTTATGAATAAAATGCGCGCTACGCATATTCTGTGCAAAGAATGCATCATTTAAAATCATTATTAAGTTTTGAAAAAAACGTTGTTCATCAATAGACTTATGTATGGAACTACATTAAATTTGTATCTCTTTGTTTACATGTTTCGAATGAAGAACACACCAAATCGTAAATAACTAAGAACAGAATAAATTTATGTCGCGGGATTGCTCGCGTATTTTACGGATAAATCATGCTTTCAATTTAAATACAAAATTTGATTTCTAACACATCGAATTGAAGACATTAACCTCGTACACAACAAATTAATATCTCAGTCTCTGTGTGTATTGAATATCGTGTATTGGTTCATTATCAATATGTAAAATACATGTGTTCATGCCGCGGGTCTGTTTACTTTTTATATAGACATCTTAAAAGATGAAATAAATGTAAATATGATATACATCACTCCAAATAATTTATCTGAACTGATTAGGTTGCATAATTGTTGAACATAAATATCTAAGTACAAATGAATTCATGTCGCGGGATTTTTGGTGTATTTCACGGAAGAAATCTGCTTTCTTTTTAAATACAAATTGTGACTTGTACTAGGTCGAAATGAAGACATTTACAACTTAGAAATCATGTTGATTCCGCAGACCCTGTATTCATTTAGTTTGTGTATTGGTTTCTTGATAAACAATCAAAATGGTCAATATCTATGACGGAAATGCTTAGTATACAAGGGGCGGATCTTGTGTACTTTTTCATAGTCAAAATTCTTTTCCAAATGATGAGAAAAACTTGTAAACAACAAGCCGTTATAACGTACTCATATTTCTTAATAAACTATTAAAATGGTCAATACTATGACGGAAATGCTTGGTATACATGGGCGGCTCTTGTTTACTTTTTCATAGAAAAAATTCTTGTCCAAATGATTGTTTACACGTTTCGTATAAAAGAACTATAGTTCAATTTTTAGGTCAGCAATGTTATTGTATACATGGACGATCTCATTTATACATGTTAAGGTAACACGAATACTGTTGTAATTTGCTATATATCAATTTATGAAGCTTTATAATCACTGTCCTCTGTGGCGCAATTGGTAAAGCACAAATTTATTGAATCTTGAGCACTGCGTCTGGCATTAGACATCATATTTTATTTTCATTTTTTTATTTTCATTTTTAATAAAAGTTAACTTTATATGTATCGATGAGAAATTATTGTTTCATAGGTTTTTTATATCTAATTTGTTCCGTTAGATTAACAAAAATATAATAACCTCATATGGGTAATTAGGATTTATATATTTCAATTGTGGAGTAATAATATAATAAGTAGAAATCGGTTCAGGTGTTAAGTATTTTTACATAGTGTTTGAAATTATACATTTGTATTCGCGATTTCGTCCAATAACATGTATACAAGAAATAAGAAAGAGGAATGTACCAGAGAACAAATTCATTTCTTCTTTCCTTTTCTTTTGAAAATTGATAAAAAGGTACTATTCAGCGTGTAAACATACCATGTAACAAGAACAAACATAGTTCAATAAATAATTTATAAAAAATAAATGGATATAATAATTTAAAAAGAAAGTGCCAGTGACTGAGTTCGAACCACTCATATCTGCTTCATTTTGTAAAACTGTTATGCATGTACAATGTACATGCCACCTTATCCAATACACCATGACTCTGATTCAAGTGAATGACACTTTACTACGGAGTTAAAATGATTTGGGCAATCAATTTACAGTGATTACCTTTACAATGGTATCGTCCAATATTCGACCTTGACTATATGAAAATTGAACTATATCCAAAACGTATATAACTAAGAACAGAATAAATTTATGCCGCGGGATTATTCGCGTATTTTACGGATAAATCATGCTTTCAATTTAGATACAAAATTTGATTTCTAACACATCGAATTGAAGAAATTACCCGGTACACAACAAAATTATATCTCAGTCTCTGTGTGTATTGAATATCATGTATTTGTTCATTATCAATATTTGAAATACATGTGTTCATGCCACGGGTCTGTTTACTTTTTGTATAGACATCTTAAATGATGAAATAAATGTAAATATGATATATATCACTCCATATAATTCATCTGAACTGATTAGGTCGCATAATTGTTGTACATAAATATCTATGTACAAATGAATTCATGTCGCGGAATTTTTGGTGTATTTCACGGAAAAAATATGCCTTTCTTTAAATACAAATTGTAACTTGTTATAGGTCGAAATGATGACATTTACAACTTAGAAATCATATTGATTCCGAAGCCCCTGTATTCATTTAATTTGTGTATTGGTTTCTTGATAAACAATCAAAATGGTCAATATCTATGACGGAAATGCTTGGTATACATGGGGCGGATCTTGTGTACTTTTTCATAGACTAAATATTTGTCCAAATGATGAGAGAAACTTGTAAACAACAAGCCGTTACTCATATTTCTTAAGACACTATCAAAATGGTCAATATTATGATGGAAATGCTTGGTATACATGGGGCGGATCTTGTTTAATTTTTCATAGACAAAATGTTTCTCAAAATGATGAGAAAAACTTGTAAACAACAAGCCGTTACTCATATTTCATAATAAACTTTCAAAATGTTCAATGTTATGACGGAAATGTTTTGTATACATGGGGCGGATCTTGTGTACTTTTTCATAGTCCAATTGTTAGACCAAATGATGAGAAAAACTTGTAAACAACCAGCCGTTACTCATCTTCTATAATGTTCAATTGATATACACCTTGCAGAATAATTCATTAAGAAAGATTTGCCTACAGAAACGTTCATAAATGTGTTGAATCATTAATGTGAAAAATATAATGAGCGTATATGATGAGAATATTTTATGAATAAAATGCGCGCTACGCATATTCTATGCAAATAATGCATCATTTAAAATCATTATTAAGTTTTGAAAAAAAACGTTGTTCATCAATAGACTTATGTATGGAACTACATTAAATTTGTATCTCTTTGTTTACATGTTTAGAATGAAGAACACACCAAATCGTAAATAACTAAGAACAGAATAAATTTATGTCGCGGGATTGCTCGCGTATTTTACGGATAAATAATGCTTTCAATTTAAATACAAAATTTGATTTCTATCACATCGAATTGAAGACATTAACCTCGTACACAACAAATTAATATCTCAGTCTCTGTGTGTATTGAATATCGTGTATTGGTTCATTATCAATATGTAAATTCATGTGTTCATGCCGCGGGTCTGTTTACTTTTTATGTAGACATCTTAAAAGATGAAATAAATGTAAATATGATATACATCACTCCAAATAATTTATCTGAACTGATTAGGTTGCATAATTGTTAAACATAAATATCTAAGTACAAATGAATTCATGTCGCGGGATTTTTGGTGTATTTCACGGAAGAAATCTGCTTTCTTTTTAAATACAAATTGTGACTTGTACTAGGTCGAAATGAAGACATTTACAACTTAGAAATCATGTTGATTCCGCAGATCCTGTATTCATTTAATTTGTGTATTGGTTACTTGATAAACAATCAAAATGGTCAATATCTATGACGGAAATGCTTGGTATACATGGGCAGCTCTTGTTTACTTTTTCATAGACAAAATTCTTGTCCAAATGATTGTTGACACGTTTCGTATAAAAGAACTATCCAAAACGTATATAACTAAGAACAGAATAAATTTATGCCGCGGGATTGTTTGCGTATTTTACGGATAAATAATGCTTTCAATTTAGATACAATATTTGATTTCTAACACATCGAATTGAATAAATTACCCCGTACACAACAAAATTATATCTCAGTCTCTGTGTGTATTGAATATCGTGTATTTGTTCATTATCAATATTTGAAATACATGTGTTCATGCCACGGGTCTGTTTACTTTTTGTATAGACATCTTAAATGATGAAATAAATGTAAATATGATATATATCACTCCATATAATTCATCTGAACTGATTAGGTTGCATAATTATTGAACATAAATATCTATGTACAAATGAATTCATGTCGCGGAATTTTTGGTGTATTTCACGGAAAAAATATGCTTTTTTTTAAATACAAATTGTAACTTGTACTAGGTTGAAATGAAGACATTTACAACTTAGAAATCATGTTGATTCCGCAGACCCTGTATTCATTTAATTTGTGTATTGGTTTCTTGATAAACAATCAAAATGGTCAATATCTATGACGGAAATGCTTGGTATACATGGGGCGGATCTTGTGTACTTTTTCATAGACTAAATATTTGTCCAAATGATGAGAAAAACTTGTAAACAACAAGCCGTTACTCATATTTCTTAAGACACTATCAAAATGGTCAATATTATGATGGAAATGCTTGGTATACATGGGGCGGATCTTGTTTAATTTTTCATAGACAAAATGTTTCTCCAAATGATGAGAAAAACTTGTAAACAACAAGCCGTTACTCATATTTCATAATAAACTTTCAAAATGTTCAATGTTATGACGGAAATGTTTTGTATACATGGGGCGGATCTTGTGTACTTGTTCATAGTCCATTTTTTTAGACCAAATGATGAGAATAACTTGTAAACAACAAGCCGTTACCTATATTTTATAATGTTCAATTGATATACACCTTGCAGAATAATTCATTAAGAAAGATTTGCCTTCAAAAACATTCATAACTGTGTTGAATCATTAATGTGAAAAATATAATGAGTGTATATGATGAGAATATTTTATGAATAAAATGCGCGCTACGCATATTATATGCAAATAATGCATCATTTAAAATCATTATTAAGTTTTTAAAAAAACGTTGTTCATCAATAGACTTGTGTATGGAACTACATTAAATTTGCATCTCTTTGTTTACATGTTTCGAATGAAGAACACACCAAATCGTAAATAACTAAGAACAGAATAAATTTATGTCGCGGGATTGCTCGCGTATTTTACGGATAAATAATGCTTTCAATTTCAATACAAAATTTGATTTCTAACACATCGAATTGAAAACATTAACCTCGTACACAACAAATTAATATCCCAGTCTCTGTGTGTATTGAATATCGTGTATTGGTTCATTATCATTATGTAAAATACATGCGTTCATGCCGCGGGTCTGTTTACTTCTTATATAGACATCTTAAAAGATGAAATAAATGTAAATATGATATACATCACTCCAAAAAATTTATCTGAAATGATTAGGTTGCATAATTGTTGAACATAAATATCTAAGTACAAATGAGTTCATGTCGCGGGATTTTTGGTGTATTTCACGGAAAAAATCTGCTTTCTTTTTAAATACAAATTGTGACTAGTGCTAGGTCGAAATGAAGTGCTTGGTATACATGGGGCGGATCTTGTGTACTTTTTCATAGTCAAAATTCTTTTCCAAATGATGAGAAAAACTTGTAAACAACAAGCCGTTACTCATATTTCTTAATAAACTATCAAAATGGTCAATACTATGACGGAAATGCTTGGTATACATGGGCGGATCTTGTTTATTTTTTCATAGACAAAAGGTTTCTCCAAATGATGAGAAAAACTTGTAAACAACAAGCCGTTACTCATATTTCATAATAAACTTTCAAAATGTTCAATGTTATGACGGAAATGTTTTGTATACATGGGGCGGCTCTTGTGTACTTTTTCATAGTCCAATTGTTAGACCAAATGATGAGAAAAACTTGTAAACAACCAGCCGTTACTCATCTTCTATAATGTTCAATTGATATACACCTTGCAGAATAATTCATTAAGAAAGATTTGTCTACAGAAACGTTCATAACTGTGTTGAATCATTAATGTGAAAAATATAATGAGCGTATATGATGAGAATATTTTATGAATAAAATGCGCGCTACGCATATTCTATGCAAAGAATGCATCATTTAAAATCATTATTAAGTTTTGAAAAAAACGTTGTTCATTAATAGACTTATGTATGGAACTACATTAAATTTGTATCTCTTTGTTTACATGTTTAGAATGAAGAACACACCAAATCGTAAATAACTAAGAACAGAATAAATTAATGTCGCGGGATTGCTCGCGTATTTTACGGATAAATCATGCTTTCAATTTAAATACAAAATTTGCTTTCTAACACATCGAATTGAAGACATTAACTTCGTACACAACAAATTAATATCTCAGTCTCTGTGTGTATTGAATATCGTGTATTGGTTCATTATCAACATGTAAAATACATGTGTTCATGCCGCGGGTCTGTTTACTTTTTATATAGACATCTTAAAAGATGAAATAAATGTAAATATGATATACATCACTCCAAATAATTTATCTGAACTGATTAGGTTGCATAATTGTTGAACATAAATATCTAAGTACAAATGAATTCATGTCGCGGGATTTTTGGTGTATTTCACGGAAGAAATCTGCGTTCTTTTTAAATACAAATTGTGACTTGTACTAGGTCGAAATGAAGACATTTACAACTTAGAAATCATGTTGATTCCGCAGACCCTGTATTTATTTAATTTTGTGTATTGGTTTTCTTGATAAACAATCAAGATGGTCAATATCTATGATGGAAATGCTTGGTATACATGGGGCAGTTCTTGTGTACTTTTTCATTGACAAAATTCTTGTCCAAATGATTGTTTACACGTTTCGTATAAAAGAACTATCCAAAACGTATATAACTAAGAACAGAATAAATTTATGCCGCGGGATAGCTCGCGTATTTTACGGATAAATCATGCTTTCAATTTAGATACAAAATTTGATTTCTAACACATCGAATTGAATAAATTACCCCGTACACAACAAAATTATATCTCAGTCTCTGTGTGTATTGAATGTCGTGCATTGGTTCATTATCAATATTTGAAATACATGTGTTCATGCCACGGGTCTGTTTACTTTTTGTATAGACATCTTAGATTATGAAATAAATGTAAATTTGATATATATCACTCCATATAATTCATCTGAACTGATTAGGTTGCATAATTGTTGTACATAAATATCTATGTACAAATGAATTAATGTCGCGGAATTTTTGGCGTATTTCACGGAAAAAATATGCTTTTTTTAAAAGACAAATTGTAACTTGTAATAGGTCGAAATGAAGACATTTACAATTTAGAAATCATGTTGATTCCGCAGACCATGTATTCATTTAATTTGTGTTTTGGTTTCTTGATAAACAATCAAAATGGTCAATATCTATGACGGAAATGCTTGGTGTACATGGGGCGGATCTTGTGTACTTTTTCATAGTCAAAATTCTTTTCCAAATGATGCGAAAAACTTGTAAACAACAAGCCGTTACTCATATTTCTTAATAAACTATCAAAATGGTAAATACTATGACGGAAATGCTTGGTAGACATGGGCGGAACTTGTTAACTTTTTCATAGACAATTTGTTCTCCAAATGATGAGAAAAACTTGTAAACAACAAGCCGTTACTCATATTTCATAATAAACTTTCAAAATGTTCAATGTTATGACGGAAATGTTTTGTATACATGGGGCGGATCTTGTGTACTTTTTCATAGTCCAATTGATAGACCAAATGATGTGAAAAACTTGTAAACAACAAGCCGTTACTCATATTTTATAATGTTCAATTGATATACACCTTGCAGAATAATTCAATAAAAATATTGGCCTACAGAAACGTTCATAACTGTGTTGGAACCATGAATGTGACAAATATATTGAGCGTATATGATGAGAATATTTTATGAATAAAACGAGCGCTATGCATATTATATGCAAATAATGCATCATTTAAATTCATTCTATTTTTTTAAATAAACGTTGTTCATCAATAGACTTCTGTATTGAACTACATTAAATTTGTATCTATTTGTTTACATGTTTCGAATAAAAAACACACCAAATCTTAAATAACTAAGAACAGAATAAATTTATGCCGCGGGATTGTTTGCGTATTTTACGGATAAATCATCCTTTCAATTTAGATACAAAATTTGATTTCTAACACATCGAATTGAATAAATTACCCCGTACACAACAAAATTATATCTCAGTCTCTGTGTGTATTGAACATCGTGTATTGGTTCATTATCAATATTTGAAATACATGTGTTCATGCCACGGGTCTGTTTACTTTTTGTATAGACATCTTAAATGATGAAATAAATGTAAATATATATATCACTCCATATAATTCATCTAAACTGATTAGGTTGCATAATTGTTGTACATAAATATATATGTACAAATGAATTCATGTCGCGGGATTTTTGGTGTAGTTCACGGAAAAAATATGCTTTTTTAAAAGACAAATTGTAACTTGTAGTAGGTGGAAATGAACATTTACAACTTAGAAATCATGCTGATTCCGCAGACCCTGTATTCACTTAATTTGTGTATTAGTTTTCATGATAAACAATCAAAATGGTCAATATCTATGACGGAAATGCTTCGTATGCAAAGGGCGGATCTTGTGTACTTTTTCATAGACTAAATATTTGTCCAAATGATGAGAAAAACTTGTAAACAACAAGCCGTTACTCATATTTCTTAAGACACTATCAAAATGGTCAATATTATGATGGAAATGCTTGGTATACATGGGGCGGATCTTGTTTAATTTTTCATAGACAAAATGTTTCTCCAAATGATGAGAAAACTTGTAAACAACAAGCCGTTACTCATAATTCATAATAAACTTTCAAAATGTTCAATGTTATGACGGAAATGTTTTGTATACATGGGGCGGATCTTGTTTACTTTTTCATAGTCCATTTTTTAGACCAAATGATGAGAAAAACTTGTAAACAACAAGCCGTTATCTATATTTTATAATGTTCAATTGATATACACCTTGCAGAATAATTCATTAAGAAATATTTGCCTACAAAAACTATCATAACTGTGTTGAATCATTAATGTGAAAAATATAATGAGCGTATATGATGAGAATATTTTATGAATAAAATGCGCGCTACGCATATTCTATGCAAAGAATGCATCATTTAAATTTATTATAAGTTTTGAAAAAACGTTGCTCATCAATAGACTTATGTATGGAACTACATTAAATTTGCATCTCTTTGTTTACATGTTTCGAATGAAGAACACACCAGATAGTAAATAACTAAGAACAGAATAAATTTAAAACGCGGGATTGCTCGCGTATTTTACGGATAAATCATGCTTTCAATTTAATTACAAAATTTGATTTCTAACACATCGAATTGAAGACATTAACTTCGTACACAACAAATTAATATCTCAGTCTCTGTGTGTATTGAATATCGTGTATTGGTTCATTATCAATATGTAAAATACATGTGTTCATGCCGCGGGTCTGTTTACTTTTTATATAGACATCTTAAAAGATGAAATAAATGTAAATATGATATACATCACTCCAAATAATTTATCTGAACTGATTAGGTTGCATAATTGTTGTACATAAATATCTAAGTACAAATGAATTTATGTCGCGGGAATGTTGGTGTATTTCACGGAAAAAAATATGCTTTCTTTTTAAATACAAATTGTGACTTGTAATAGGTCGAAATGAAGACATTAACAACTTAGAAATCATGTTGATACCGCAGACCCTGTATTCATTTAATTATGTGTATTGGTTTTCTTGATAAACAATAAAAATGGTCAATATCAATGATGGAAATGCTTGGTATGTATGGGGCGGATCTTTTGTACTTTTTCATAGTCAACATTCTTGTCCAAATGAAGAGAAAAACAACAAGCCGTTACTCATACTACTTGATAAACTGTCAAAATGGTCAATATCTATTATGACAATGGTTGGTATGCAAGGGGCGGATCTTGCGTACTTTTTACAGTCCAAATTCTAGTCCGAATGATGAGAAAACCTTATAATCAACAAGCCTTTAGTCATATTTTATAATGTTCAATTGATATACACATTGCAGAATAATTCATTTAAAAAAGATTTGCCCACCAAAAATTTCAAAACTGTGTTGAAACCATGAATGTGAAAAGTATAATGAGCGTGTATGATGAGAATATTTTATGAATAAAATGCGCGCTACGCATATTCTATACAAATAATGCAGCATTATGGTCCTTCTAAGTTTTGGAACAAACTTTGTTCATCAATAGACTCATGTATTGAACTGCATTAATTTTGTATCTCTTTGTTTATACGTTTCGTGCAAAGAACACACCAAATCGTAAATAACTAAGAACAGAATAAACTTATGTCGCGGAATTGTTCGCGTATATTACGGATAAATCATGCTTTCAATTTAAATACAAAATTCGATTTCTAACATGGCGAATTGAAGTCATTAACCTCCTACACACAAATTAATATCTCAGTCTCTGTGTGTATTGAATATCGTGTATTGGTTCATTATCAATATGTAAAATACATGTGTTCATGCCGCGGGTCTGTTTACGTTTTAGATAGACATCTTAAATGATGAAATTAATGTAAATATGATATATATCACTCCAAATAATCTATCTGAACTGATTTATAGGTTGCATAATTGTTGTACATAAATATGTAAGTACAAATGAATTCATGTCGCGGAATATTTGGTGTATTTCACGGAAACAATATGCTTTCTTTTTAAATACAAATTGTGACTTGTAATAGGTCGAAATGAAGACATTAACAACTTAGAAATCATGTTGATACCGCAGACCCTGATTTATTTAATTTTGTGTATTGGTTTTCTTGATAAACAACCAAAATGGTTAATATCTATGACGGAAATGCTTGGTATGTAAGGGGCAGATCTTGTGTACCTTTTCATAGTCAAAATTCTAGTCCGAATGATGAGAAAAACTTATAATCAACAAGCCGTTAGTCATATTTTATAATGTTCAATTAATATACACATTGCAGAATAATTCATTTAAAAAGATTAGCCTACAAAAATTTGCAAAACTGTGTTGAATCCATGAATGTGAAAAATATAATGTCCGTGAAGTTGGCAGCCCAGCAGCCTAGCAGCCTAGCAGCGTGAAGTTGGCAGCCCAGCAGCCTAGCAGCCTAGCAGCGTGAAGTTGGCAGCCCAGCAGCCTAGCAGCCCAGCAGCGTGAAGTTGGCAGCCCAGCAGCCTAGCAGCCCAGCAGCGTGAAGTTAGCAGCCCAGCAGCCTAGCAGCCCAGCAGCTTAATATATTTCTACAGTTAAACTGCACCACAAATCATGCAAAAACTTAAAAACGCATGAAGTAATAACATTATGTTGCTGTCATGTTTATTAGAAGAAAAAATACGATTTTTATCGATTTTGTGAATCTGGCAGTGTAGCGGCCGCATAGCGGACTATTATAGTCAAACATAAAATGCACCAGAAATCCGGCTAAACACTTACGACTCGATGATATAATTCGATTTTATACCTTTAACGTTCATTAGATGAGAACTTACACATTTTTTTTTTGTGAAGTTGGCAGCCCAGCAGCGTCACAGCGTAATCTATATTTCTACAGATAAACTTCACAACAAATCAAGAAAAATACTTCAGAATGCATAAAATAATGTCAGTCTGTTGTTTAAACATTAATTAACAGAAAATATATAATTTTCATATATTTTTTTTCAATGTGAAATTAGCCGCTGCTAGCAGCGTGAAGTTGGCAGCCCAGCAGCGTAACAGCGTAATCTATATTTCTACAGATAAACTTCACAACAAATCAAGAAAAATACTTCAGAACGCATAAAATAATGTCAGTCTGTTGTTTAAACATTAATTAACAGAAAATATATAATTTTCATATTTTTTTTTCAATGTGAAATTAGCCGCTGCTAGCAGCGTGAAGTTGGCAGCCCAGCAGCGTAAAAGCGTAATCTATATTTCTACAGATAAACTTCACAACAAATCAAGAAAAATACTTCAGAATCCATAAAATAAAGTCAGTCTGTTGTTTAAACATTCATTAACAGAAAATATATAATTTTCATATATTTTTTTTCAATGTGAAATTAGCCGCTGCTAGCAGCGTGAAGTTGGCAGCCCAGCAGCGTAACAGCGTAATCTATATTTCTACAGATAAACTTCACAACAAATCAAGAAAAATACTTCAGAATGCATAAAATAATGTCAGTCTGTTGTTTAAACATTAATTAACAGAAAATATATAATTTTCATATATTTTTTTCAATGTGAAATTAGCCGCTGCTAGCAGCGTGAAGTTGGCAGCCCAGCAGCGTAACAGCGTAATCTATATTTCTACTGATAAACTTCACAACAAATCAAGAAAAATACTTCAGAATGCATAAAATAATGTCAGTCTGTTGTTTAAACATTAATTAACAGAAAATATATAATTTTCATATTTTTTTCAATTTGAAATTAGCCGCTAATAAACATGACAGCAACATAATGTTATTACTTCATGCGTTTTTAAGTTTTTGCATGATTTGTGGTGCAGTTTAACTGTAGAAATATATTAAGCTGCTGGGCTGCTAGGCTGCTGGGCTGCTAACTTCACGCTGCTGGGCTGCTAGGCTGCTAGGCTGCTGGGCTGCCAACTTCACGCTGCTGGGCTGCTAGGCTGCTGGGCTGCCAACTTCACGCTGCTAGGCTGCTGGGCTGCCAACTTCACGCTGCTAGGCTGCTAGGCTGCTGGGCTGCCAACTTCACGGACATAAAATAAACGTAGATCTACTAGAAATCGGATGTATCGCAAAGAAACAAGATGGAAGTTAAATTATGTACTGTGATTTTTTTCGTATATTTTACAATTTACAGCCTCATAATTATCGGATGTTTCCCCTAGTCCAAGAACAATTATATTCCCCCTATAAAAATGCTATATTTGTCATATTTCCCATTGAAAAGAAATTACCATAGAACTCCACAAACAGCAATTACAAAATAAATCAGAAAAAGGGCTTCTTTAATTCAAAGTTATTCATTGAAATCAAAGGCAGATTCCTTACGAGAGATCGACAAACTAACGTAAGCATTGATAATGAACAATGTTTTGGTCGTGCCAACTACAACTTGCAAAGTATTATTTAGTTTTTTATGACGATCTAGATATTGATATTGTACATGTGTATATTGTTACTCATGATCAAACACTGTGCTGACAAAATGACCTATACCATAAAAAGGGTAGAAAACCATCTGTCGTTCATCCTACAGTATCAAGGATATCGTGACAACTCGTGCTCCCCCGCCCCTATGTTTACCGCCTTATATGTGCAGTTTCCCCTTGCAAAATTTCTTTCCTTGTCACCCGAAAATGGTCAGAATATCCCCCGAAAAGAAGTGTCAAGTTTCCCACATGATCATGTAAATAACAGTTTTCGCACCATTGCCACCAGTGACAGTGTAGTTTATGATCTAAAAAAATAAATAAGATACACATATTCCTTTGGAAATTTAAACGTGTCACCATAGGTCCAAATCTTGCTATCTCTCACAGACTCGTAGTTCCACGACGCGTATGTTTCCTTATGTTATCAAGACTTCTAAAATGTTCTTGTCCATATTATGGTATTTAGACACGGACGTCCCATCCCGGGCCATCCTGGCTGACACGCTCGTGTGAGAACATCTGAACATGTTTTAGTAGACTTTACCATAATTACAATGTCTGCAAATCAAATGGCTTAATCAATGTGATTTCATTATTAACAGAGGGGTTTGTAATACATTGTTCATAGAAATAAGTGACATACCTGTATTTTCATAGTATCACTGATTGTCGAACTACTTCTACCGGAATGTTAACCATGGAGATCTGACTGAGAAGGGTAGATTTGTATCATCCCAAGACTAGTTAGCGCACGTCTCTCTCATGCAGATTATCCGACATGTATAAATTAATTGAATTATTAAAGTCTGATTGTATGCATATGTTCCTCGATTGTATTTCAGAATGGGCATCTATTTTTCAACCTAATTGAAATTTGTTTAGAATTATTAGTGTATTGTTTAAACTACTTGGGACCGTTTCATATACTAGTACATATACTTTGCCGAGATAACAAACTTATAAGTTTATAAACTTTAAAAAATTGCTAGTGATACACATTTTAAAAGCCAACAATTAATAGATCAACAAAACAAACAATAGGATGAAACAACTTTATTTTCATACAACGGATGGCGACATTTTCGGGTTTAAAAAGTGCCATCTTAATGAAGCTATGTCTATGAAATGGGCCCCTGTTTATTGCTGCCTCTTGTTTTTAACCAACAGATTGGTTTAGGCATCTATAATTAGCTGCTAGAGGTAAATGCCTGAAATGTATACCAAATTGCTAGATTTTAAAGTTTTAACATTACTACTCCTAACTAAGATATTTCTATTAAACAAGTCCCTGATGTTTAGGTCTCCTACAGTACACTTCGGAGCATTAACACAGAGGGTGATATATTAGTTCGTATTTAGACAAGACGTAGATTTTCCCAAATTAGAGATTTACACAGGAAACAGCTCTCAAGCAGTCGGCCACTAATTACTTGTTTACAAGTCTTTGCGGCTCTAGCTGTACCTTTCAGCATTCATGTACAACGGAACAAAATACTCATTGACAAATAGGTTTCCTCGTTATGGAAGCCAATCTATTTATAATCATATATTGAGCAAATTTATAACAGGATTTTTCTTTCTTATACTAGTATGGTTGTAGCCTATAAAAGGCACCTTCCCCTCTGAAGATTTCTTTGAAGTCATGCAATTTTCCCATAATTTCAAATTTACTCCTTGAACAATTTTATTCCCCAAATTGGTTCAGACAAAAATTTCCCCCAAAAGTGGCCTCATTCCCATATTGAGGGTGCCTTCCCTACAACATAAAGAAACACCGAATACAGAATGAAAGATATATTGACTGACAATTGACTTTGACGATGATTATAATAAATCATTCTACGAACATAAAATTCTGAATTGAAAAAAAAAACACATTTAAAAAAACATATTTATAGGATTTATTGTTTGTGTAATGAAGTTAGCCTTTATTATTACATACTTACAACTTCAACATAGTTGCAATATTTTTCAAATTTCGCACGTATTTATATTCCTAGAGCTTTAATTAATCGATGAGATGACAACGATAATTCCTATTTTGTCCTGTTCAAGACATTATTTTCATTAGCCAATCAAAAACAAATTGCCAATCAAATTGATTATTACATGGTGCACTGGGTGTACGTATATAGGTAACAGACTCCGGTGACGAGGGTAAGCACACTCAATAACAAGATGAACCTCGCCTATATTTGATTGTTCTGGGGGCGGCGGTAAATGGGCTCAATATTAGATTTGGCCATTCTGAAGGAGTGGTACGATATTAGAATAAAAATAAATATGTGATTAACTCTAAGAGTTTATATAACAAGAAGGACAATATCATAAGCTGCAGAGTTGCTCAGAATTGGATATTGTCCCGGTTGTCATTTAATTTCGGTGACTGAATACTTTCCAAGTCAGACCTGAGACTGATTTAGCCATCACACATTTTGTTAGCGGTTAATGTCACGGGACTGACTAAGTTGCAAAGTGTACTCATTCTTGTCAGCCTGAGGCATTATACAAGGTCGGAGGGTTAACTGCACGTATGTTGCGGAATAACTAAAATTCATAGTCAAAATATCATACCTGCGATTGTGGTGTCAGACTCGTTGTCGGCCATCAATCATAATCAAGAGATATTATACCTTTTTGTTTGTTTGTTGTTTTGTATAGTAAATCAATATCAGTCATGTACATGTATTATACAATCAGAAGCGAGGAAGCTTGGGGAAAAGTATACCATATTAAGTAGAGTTCATTATTTATGCTCTCGTTAGTTTAGGCTCTGTTTAATATACATGTACATGAATATATAACTTGAATCGCTTGTACTAAACTACGTTATATTTGTTAAAAATATGTAATGCATGGGCAATCGTTTTGTATTATTTGTTGAAAGCAGAAGCGTCACTTATAAAATATCGCTTTACTGGAATACGAAAATCATAAATTAGATCTTTCACATCACAATGGACTGACGTGTTCATAAATCAATTAATTCTTGAACAAATAAAGTTCGCTTCGTGCAGATGAGAGTATCTATTCATGTCCCAGTGTTATTCTAATCACCTACGATATATCAATGTTTACATACATTTCTAAAACGTTTCATCGTCCTTTACCACGTCGTCTGGAGTTTCATAAATTTCATCTGTACGATTTACAGAGTAATAAGTTATCATCTTTGCTCTACTGAGTGTTACATATAGTGCTTTATAAGTTATTTAACAGCTAGTGTGGGGGTCAAGAATATAAATTAAAAGATGACTGACCTGTACCATCAAACAGTCAGTTTCTCACTTATATCATAGAGTATGTACCTTGCTGAAAGTCGGTCAATAATGAATATGTTCTCGTATATACTCAGACTTTTTTCAGTTATTCCGCCACACATGAATTGTCTTGAATGAATCTACATACATGTAACGCTGATGTGATGCAATGGTTAGTTCCATCCTTAAAGACATTTAACAGCGTCCACCAAAGCCACAGGAAGTCTAATTTCTTAATCGTTTTATTGTCCCTCTAATTCTGACTGGTCTCGGTCACAGTCAAATGTTTAGTTAGTCAAAATTACCCCACCCACAAAAATATCTATTACCACTATCAATGTACATGTATATAATAAAGTACTTTTCTATATACATTGGCAGTGGTAAGGGCGACCGTTGTGGGTGGGGTAATTTTGACTAAACAAGTGTCTGTGGTCACGGTCAGCTTAGTGTCTGTAGACTTGACAACTAGTGAAAAATAGGGTCATCAATATTGATTTATGGTGATGAAAAGATACTAGCTTTCTGTTGTTTTTATAAGCAAATAGTAACTGATTATGTCAAAAAAGCTAGTCGATCAATGACCCTATCCGTTTTATTATCCGCTAGTGTGAAATACAGAAGACTGTTGGTTCATAAGGCACATGCCTCGCATTCCTGGTTCAACGTCTTTACCTTCAAACAGATGGGTACGCAGGCTTTGCAACGCGAGAGTACTTGCATTAATTACGATACAACACGTATCGCGATACTAATAAGCCAATATGATTACCTACCGCTTTAGACTGTATCAATTAAAATAACATAATACAACCATTGTGTTTTAGCAGAACTATGTTACCCATGATTTTTAATACATAACGTAATAAATTCTGATACTAGAGCAGTACTTTAGAAGCATTTTAACTTAACTAAAATGTGGAGCCCATGTATTTAAGTGGTTATGTCTATTACTAGTAATTACTAGCCACTCTCCGCTGAAATGGCACTGCCTGTTGGCGAGACGTAAAATCCCTAGTGGAAAACAACAATTACACAACTAACACTAATTAAACAATAGCAGCCAAGCACTAGGAAAATAAGTATTTCCACTCAGAGAAAGTGTACGGTATTAATCTGTACTAATTGGTTTGGTGCTACATGCCATCTTAATTCTGACACCAACTAAATGAAGCATGCTTCACCGTGTCGTTAAGAGGCTATGTAATTACAGATTATACGATATGATAAGGTTTAGTAATTAAGGAATTAGACAACATAGAGCAATTAACAAGCTGCCTCTTAATTAAACCGATGCTTCACGAGTTGTACATAAAAGGATCGTAAAATTTACTTATTCATTATAACAGTGAGTCCACGTTTTGTTTTTGTTTTACAGAAAAACGAGCAGCAAAATGTCCAAAGATTGTAGGATTTACTGGACGTGTAAGGTACAGAAAGAAAGGAATGAGGGCACAGTTTAGATGTAAAAAACCGACTTCGCGGTATGGTCCAAAATTTGCAGTTTGTCAGCCTGATGGTACATGGGACAAAGAACCACCAATTTGTGTCAGTGAGTACCCATATTTAACCATGACTTTGAAGGAGTGAATTGGAATCAAGCCAAGGCCAATAATTTATTGTAACATCGATCTTAATTAAGTCATACACATATCAATTCATGGCCATTTATTCTATAACAACAATATACAAGATCTCATTTAAAAGTAAGAAAGCAGGACTTGTGCTTTTGTTATCCATGTTTGAACTATTTTATTGACTATTTCAGGGGACGGTTGTATTCCACTTGATGCTAGTAAGGTTTACAATTTGGATATGGACGTACAACGTGGAGTAGTTACGTTTAAATGTCTGGAAAATTATGTGCTTATTGGAAATGATATGATACACTGTGATGGGGTGAAATGGAGCGGGCCTCTTCCGAGATGCGCAGGTTGGTATATTAACAAATATACCAAGATCATTGATGTCCTGATTTAAGGATATAACAAGAATGCTTCTTTACTAAACGTCATTCCAGACGTCAACAAAGTGAATTATTCCAATAGCAGGAATATGTAGCTACATATACCAGAGTCACATGTGACAGTACCACCACTTTCATCATTATTGACCACCCTTTTCGTTATCATCACCATGTTCAATATCGTCCTCTGTGTTATGTTTTTATTAATGTCAAAGGAATTGTAATCGTAATATAATCATTATATTATGATATAGCTAACATAAAGCCATATTATATAATTGTTTTAGCACCTCACGAAATGACAGAATGTGATTTTGAATTGGATTTATGTGGATGGACACAGGATGATACAGATGAGAGTGACTGGATAAGGAACAGTGGTATAACTCCTACAGGAGACACGGGGCCTATACATGACCATACATTCATGGATGGAAGAAACGGTAGGTTTTTGTTTAGGCACGTATGAACATAAACTATATGATTATCTCTCACATGGCTTTAGGTGCGAAGAAATTATGATTGAAAATGTTGTTCATGATAGTTATTTTATCGAAACTCAGCCTAACCCATTTATCAATTGCACTTGCAAGGACGTGTTTACATTTACCCAAAGGACGATATTAATTGGCGCCGACGCAAAATTTCTAACAGCAAAATCCGAAGCAATAATCTATTTTTCGGAAGAATCTATATCGCATCCTTTTTTATTATTCTTAAAAGCCGCTCTTTGTCTAAATTAAGTGGACACAAATTGTTTTGTTTTCCTCTGGCTTAATGTAAGTTTAGGGCGCTTTGAAAATTAGAATAGATCTGGGTACTGGAAACAAATAGTTTTACGCCTAAATGAAACAGTGTTTTGTCAGTTAACCCAAAATCTGTCCATTTGTTCCTGATTCATCAATGAATTTAAGAACTATTATAAAATCATACTGTCGTAACGTGTTTATATATGTTAATTTCAGGACATTACATGTATTTTGAGACTTCAGCACCCACAGAGACTGGTGATACAGCGGTACTTAAATCTCCATCCTACCCAAGCGATTTATCACCGCTATGCTTCGATTTTTGGTATCATATGGAAGGATCGGATGTGACTGGTCGTACGTTTCTTCAATTCCTCTTTTAGGCACCTTGTTTATAGATTCTCCTCAATAATACTGCAGTCGATATAATACAGAATTGCTGATGTATTATAATACAGAGCCGTAATGTTTTTCTTGTCAAAAATAACCCATACATTCATGTCAAACATTGAAATTCGAATACTTACAAATAAACCTGCGAACAATGACCATCAAGGTGGAGTAAGGAGTAAGACACCTGTTCTTAACACCTGGCACTTGTTCGGAAGATTATATATAGTCGACGATTACAATAAGCATACATGTATACATGTAGTAAAAAGGGTTTTTCACATTTTTTACAAATGGCTCGTAACCCAAGTTATACATATTTGTGGCGCCATATATAATTCGATAACTTTCCTAATTTACTTGATATATTTAGACATGTATGATAGTCAAATATATTCAAGTTTCTTTTATATCCACATATATTGAATACCTATACACGAGTACAGGTATAACACTTATTATCCACAGATGTTGGGGAACTAGACGCTTATGTTATTGATGAGTCTGAGTTCATTGATGATGACAATGTACAACCCGTCTTTACAAGGTCTGGAAACCAAGGTCCAGATTGGCAAAGAGGAGAGATGAATATTGGTCAGCAGGATGAACCATTCCAGGTAAAATGAATTCAGTCAATTAAACTTCATTTTTTCATGTTGTAAAATAAAGATTATCATAAAAGTTTATCGAACTTACTGAAAATATAAATAATCTTCTTCTGTATTGTTTTAATAGCTTATATGTAAACAAACATTTAATGTTGCTCAAATTGCAAACCATATCAAACGATGTTTACTTTGTCAAGGCTTAGTAAAATGACTAAATGTTTTCTTTTTCTGTGTCTTTTTCTGTTACAGATTGTTATGGTAGCTACAAAACGCGATAGTTACAAAGGTGATATAGCAATTGATGATGTCCGTCTATACAATTGTACTGACAATTCAACAATCGGTGTAACTACTACAATACCAGCATCAACTCAACCAAGTACAACAGCATCTTCATCCACATATGCATCATCAATAGCACCTACTTCTCCCGAGATTTCTTCAGTACCGAATAAATCAATTACCAAACCACGTGTAACAGCAAAACAAACAACTACTAGAGCACCGACGTTGACAACATCCACACCAGCCTCGACTACAACCTCAAAGCAAACAATGGCACCAACTACTGAAAAAGCAACAGTTGCAACAACAACTGATTTGCCAACGACAAGCACCACCATGCCACAAACAACCCTTAAACAAACAACACCACCAAAAACAACAACCGAGGCGACAACGACACCATTAGTAACAACAAGGACAACACGACGTACAACAGGTTTGTATATGAATAAATTTTGTCACCACTGAAATACGAGATTTGCTTATTATCAGTAAGGTACATACATGTGTACCTAAAATTAGTTCGATTTCTTTGAGACGTGGTTAATGTCATTGTTCATCATTGTAAAGCTGAATACATCATTATGCTGTTATTGCATTTAACACCGCTTAGATACTTATATTACTTACACAAGTTAATCTGTTGACGAAATACTTCTTATATGGAAAATGGAATGGACGGTTCTATATGTGTATGACTTTAACTGCTTGTTATGTGTTTGTTTGTGATCACTTATTATGATTCGAATTTTTGTTTAATCTACAGCTCCACAGACAATACCATCAACTACGACATTGTCACCTACAACATTCAAACCAATGGAAAGTACTACCACGACGCCAGTCCCACCTGTGACTACAACAGCTGCTCCTACAACCGTTTCTACTAATTCACCAACGACATCTGCACCAGTGACTAAACGAACAACTATTTTAACAACTACTCCCACGACTTCTTTGTCTACAACCACACTTCCTACAAAAAAGGTAGCATTAACAACAACAACAAGAAGATCAACCACATCTTTGCCCACTTCCCGACCAATGTCTACGAGCAGACCCCGAACACAATCGACTTCAAGTTCAACTAAAGCGATAGCACCCAATAGCACAACATCACAGAAAACACCAAAGGTAACAAAAAGACCAAATTCATTAACAACCAAAACATTGACAGCTTCAAATACGACAAAAGATAACTCCATATCTGTTGTTGAACAAAGATCGAAACATCCCGATGATGACACTTTAAAACCGCTAATGATTGGTCTTGGAGTGGGAATTGTTGCTGGACTGATTATCATCGGAGTGGTAGCGTACGTATGCGTTCGTCGGAGGAAATTTTACACGAGTAGGTACGAAGATGAGTTGAAGCCAATTACAAGTGCCGTTTCGGTTCAAAGTTTGAATACCGATCATTTCTATAAAGATGAAGAATATGAATCATGACTGTACTAAAACCCAGGACCTGGTTTGGTTTATCTAGAAAATTCTCTGAACCAAATTCTAAAATATATAAAATGAAAAAGAAAGAATATAAAAAATTTATATTTTATATTTTGTTAAAATAGATATTTACCAAATGAAACCGCTATCGATTACTCACTAATGACTTTGTAGTAATCGTTTAGAGATACTCCAGTGTCTTACATTTAAAAAACAATCAGACATACTCGGTTGTAATATATTTTGATTCCGACTGTTCTTCATTATCAATAATTTTAAATCTGACTTTTGAAGCAACTCTTAGTAAAACATGATTTTTGGATCAATCTCCGTAGCCACTACTCGCTCTGTGCGCATGGATTTTGATGAAGACTATGAAGTACTATGATGAGCGTATTCCTTCTGCAACCATGACATTTATGATAAAGTTAACCTCTGGCCAATGTGTTGAAAGTGTAAAAACTAGAAACATTTTATTTGTGATTAAATTGTTTTTGATTATATGAATCCTCCTATACACGTTATGAACATTATTAATGGTCTATTAACATGTTAACTTACAATGTATATTACATTATAGTATCATTTCATTGGTGGTTTTAAAGTCGCTCCGAGAGGCAGGGTAAAACAGCGATTTGTATGCCCTATTGTTTTTGGCCTGTTTGAATGTACCAAATTTTAACCTTGCCTATATATAAAGTCAAAACGCTTCTATAGTCATCAAACTTTGTATGTTGGTTCAGCATGACAAACTCTACAGGACCTGTGCATTTTCAGATCAGTAGGTCAAAGTCATCCTGAGGGATCAATGTGTTTTAAAAACACATCTTGTTGGTTTTTTTCCAAAATTTTAGCGGTTGAGGAAGATCCCAGACGTATTAACCAGTTTTTATTCATCTAGACATTTCTTTTTTATATCGCACGTGTTGCTCAATAGGCACAGCGTTTTGTAGTTATATGGGGAGTACAATGTTTATTCTGGTACAGTCTAGGATTTCTATTTTTCATTTTGACATTAAGATCGATGTTGGAATCGTGCGTAATTTATGACTGTGATTGAAAGAATGAAGTTTATGTCAGTAAATGCGGATTGTGTCCGCTTCTGAAATATGTATGTACAATATAGTCTCATTATGAAGTTGTAGCAGATATGAATTAGTGTTAACCTTTCTAAAACTACGTGGTCGTTATAATGAGACGCGCTGTCAATAATAATAATGATCTCTAAGTGGTGTATGTCATTTTATATAGTTGTGTGATGTATATATGAACCCAATTCACGTATATATTACGCCTTGTAGAATGTTGTTCATTGTTATATATTAATTTTAGTTATTAATGTTTGCGTTTAGCAATGTTGTACATTCATTTGTCGTCAAAACCTATCAAAACTATTCGTATGTTACGAATATATTTCATTTGAAAATATAGCTAGTCATTGTATATGTAACATTTGGAGTCATTAAATATTAACCCATGATTTCTTTGTGTAATTATTTTGTTGTTGTAATGAAGTTCTATCTGTAAACCATACATCGGTATTATGAGCTGTTTTGATTTCTTTGAATTGGTGATGAAATGTGCTAACAACGTGACATGTGATTCCTTGTAGCAATAGTCCCATGATAGTTTGGTTAAACATGTGACCATGGTGATGCTATTTGTAAGTAAGATTACATGTAAGGGAATTCAGTAGTCATATTACGCGCATTGTTCCGTACTGGTCTGATTTCGGGCCTCTGTTGTGGACTGGTTAAGACTTCAGATTATATGTCACTAGCCCATCACCGTATGCTGTGAGTTCGAATCCCGTTAAATTCTTATATAAGGAAGCTGTGTAGCTTGCTTACGGAAGTCCGGTGGTTCTGCTCAGGTGTACTCATGGATTCGTGTCCCTCCAATTAAAGCTGGCAGGTCACCAGATTACCCTGGCTGTTAGCGTTACATTAAAATAAGAGGTCTGCACACTGCTTATATGAAACAAGTTCCACTATTTGGACCTATAATAAAGTTGGACTATCTCCCAATATACAAACTACAAACAGTGTCAATGAAACATATTCTGAACAAAAATAGTGTATACATACAATATACTGTACTGTGTAATTGAGAAGGAATATGTTTTTAAAAAGTCGTGTTCATTGGAATAGGAGCTTAATTACTGTCATTGAAATGACAATTTTCAAGAACAAGGACGCAATAACTAAATATTCAGTCTTCTTAAAATATATATATACCGCCACAAAAGAAGCGGAGACTTTGGTTAAAGTCTCTACTTCAATTGTACTTCAACAGTACATATCTGTACTTCATCTGCGCTGCAAAATTAAAAGACCTGCTATCGCCCAACATTTCTCGACATTCGCCCCATTCGCACTCAAATAGCTCATTGAATATGCCAGTAATCAGGAGAGCATTTATCCTAACATTTCACCGACGATACTTTATGGCTTTTTAAGAATATTCAGTTGTGTCTATTCAATGAGGCTGTTCAATAATGAATGGAGATATATTTTAGAAAAAGTGATAAACATTTAACAATTTTACTTACGTCAGCTATATATATGTAAATGTCGTTGTGTTTTATTGGTCTTCATTTGCGTGACCTTTTTTCATCTACTTGTCAGTTCCATGGATACCGATCATTAATATTTACTGTTTTATTTTAAATAAAAACTTACGCCTCATAACTAACACTACACGGCGGCGGGACACTGTGTCACGAACTGATCGGAAAAGAAACGTTCGAACAGAATATTAAAACTGACATCATGTTCTTAATCGTGTTTGTCGCCTTTATTCGGATATCACTGATAGATGGTTAGTATATCATTTATTCAATTCTAGTTATTCTAGTACTTATGTTATTATATAATTATCACATTTCTGAGGATGTGTTATTAGAAATTGTCAGCGCAAGAAAAGTAATGTTGACCGAGACTTTTTCGAGGGCTGGCGATTTTTAACCAAAGTCTCTGCTTCTTTTGTAGCGGGGTATATATATTTCAATTATTAACATAAATACATAAGTCGTACATCATTATGATATGTTTTATCTGGCAATTGATATGCGTCAACATTATTAATATTTTGTATCTATGGAATGATATTTAGGTAGAAATTACACAACGCCTGCTTGATGTTACAGGTTACTCACTGTCACTGCTATTGTACTTAATGGTATAATCAGTAATGGTGACACTTTCATCACGCTTGTTGACAATGATAACATGCTGGCTGGAAGTTACAACTTGTATGCTGGTTAGACCCTGATGTCTATATTATAAATTCATCTGGCCGAATAACAGCGCAATGCAGCGTACTGAAATATAGTACATTGTATTTCTGCATGCCGGGACTGTATTCAAGCATGGATATTTCAACCTTGCACAGTTACAATGCCCCCAGAACAAAATACACAATGTGACCACACACTATGAAACATGCAATCAGTTATTAAGCAAGTCACTTGTTTTCTTATCTAAATTCCATACCTATATGGGAAAATCAAAAAGCAAAACGTCGATACCGAAAACGAAAGAAGCCAGAAGATGACTTTGGAACGAATAAGAGACAGATCAGAATTCCCGATGCCAATACGACAAAACGCCAATGTTATACAAAAAATTAATTTCGGGGAAACACCCTCTTTAGTCGAAACAATTTAATCATCTGAATCCGACAGTGGATGCAAAAGGAATGCTTTCAGTAAAATAACAGTACCGATACTTCTGAAAGATCTAAGGTGTATTTTTTCCGATGGCGAACACTGTTTTTAAATAAATAAGTAAATGGACTAGTATACTATATACTAGTATTTGTTTGTTTCAAAGATTTTTTACAATTCATGAACTAATTTAGTACCCTTATTATAAAAAGTTTTTAGATGTTTATTTTATTATTTTTTGTATCATTTTTCACATTTTAGATCATAATTTAAACTGAGTTGCATTAAGTTTTCAAATAAATACGTCAAATTTAAAGGGGCTTTCTATTCCAGATAATTGTACAATGTATATTAGAATTTGAACCTAAACATAACTCCTCAATTTCTCGTGCTAAGACTTGGCGTTTTATTACTAATTGAAATATAACACATTGTCATCATTTTATTTCATTCTTCTTGAAATCAAATTCATCATAATCAATGCATTTGTATTAGTAATAATCACGATATGTTCACAAATCCATGTGCTTAATACACATGCATATGCAGATTTCGTGAAACTTTCAGGACTTCAGAATCTTGCTCTTGGAAAAGATGCATATCAAAAAGACACTTACTATAGTCACGTGGCTGGTAGAAGTGTAGATGGTGTTACTACCCAGAACTTTCCCGACAGCTCATGTTCAAACACTTGGTCTGTCAACGGAGCATGGTGGGAAGTGGATCTTGGTGATATATACAATATAGATAACGTCAAGATATACAACAGGATGGATTGTTGCTGTACTCTTTATTTGTATATTTGTATAGCAACGCCTGTCCGAACTTTGACGAATTAAAATAATGAAATTCTAAATCTTTTACGGAATCACAAGTGCTAAACTGTTAAATTTCAAACGACGTGCCCCAGTCCATTATGATCTTAGTAGTTAAAAGTCACATCCACATCATAGGACCACATGATGACGATATGATTATTGTATGTGTCAATTAAATCAAGAATTTATTGCAATGGAGTTATTTTATTCAAAGCGCAACATGTGATGAGATATGTTTTGATAACTCTGATATGTATGAAACATTTTTCTCATTTTATAAGTTTAACCACGCATTTAATTCTAATTTATTCTGTTTCACTATTTATCAACTCGGCATTTTAAGGAGAACAAGTCGAGCTATTGTGATCACTGCGTCGTCTGCGTCTGTGAAAGAACTTAAATGTAGCTCATCACAAGAGACATAGATAACGTTATCTAAGTCACTAACTGGAAGAGGTAGCAACATGAAACTTGGATAGACCTCACTGATACGCGGTGAACAGACAAGCGTTGGCACCGTTTGCGACCCTCTTGTTTCTATATCAATTTGTTCTTGATAACTTTGCAGCTGACCGGCTAGCAGACGTACAACTGTATATTGGATATGGTCACAATGACTATGTTCTACGAGGATACCATCCGGGCGCCATTGGATCAACCTATACATTTCAGATGACATCGAATGTTTACGGGCGATGGATTAGAATAACACGTGTCGTTGGCCTTGAAAATTCATTTTTATGTATGTGTGAAGTCCAGGTGTATGGAAACAACACTCGGAAAAGTATGTTTACTCACTTTAGTTTGGAGTTTTGTTCGTTTTGTTTCAATCTATGTACGAGATTATTCAATAAGGCAAACTCAGTGTAATAAAAATGTATTTTAGTTATCAATTACTAAATTTATTCCACAGATGCAGTGATAATCGAAACACCATAGGCTTTATATTATAATCTCGATACCTTTATTTTACAGTGCGTCTTCAATTGGTGTCAAACCTAATTGGAACTGGAAATGTCCTGCAATCCCAAACAACAACATCAAGTATACATTGCTGTTTATTATGTAAGGCAACTTCTAGATGTGCAGGTGTTAACTACAGCAGAATGACTGGAACATGCGAATTGCTAGAGACACCATCTTCTGTGACAGATACGACAAGCAACACTTATTTTTACAAATATCCTTAAGTCGGTTCGCGGGTGTGCTTATTTCCAATGAATGGTCATATGAAACCATAAGCGAATTGAAAAATACTATACCGAGAGTGAAAAATCATAAAAATAAACAAAAACGACTACACTGTTTTCATATGACTTGAACGTTCGAAACAGTCTTATTTTTTTTCAGCGTAGCCGTCTGTTGTCACTTTTTTCAGCGTAGCTGTCTGTTCTCACACGTGACCTAATTTCTTGTTCAGCGCAGCGGTCTGTTCTCACCTTTGACCTAATTTCTTGGCATGAATATTGGTTCGAAGTTTAGACCAGTACCAGTACCAAGTGACTTACCTAGTAGCATTTGATGTTAGCCGTAGTAATCTTAGTTTCGACCTAATTTTTATATTGGTTGGAAATTTAGTAAAGTATCAATACTTTTTCACATGCCTTCTTATTGTGTGTCAAAGCAGGGATGCTGTATTACATATAATATAGCATCCCTGGTAAAAAAAACACATGAAGTGTGCTTTGATTGTTTTAGAAATTGATAATATTTTATTATATAAAGACGCCTTGTTTATGATGATTAGATTTATCAGGATTGCAATATGAATTTAAAGCCAAGTATAGACTAAGACTTGTGGAAATTTAAAGCACACTCAAGAGTTGGAAAATTATGGCCATACTAACTATAACAGTGGATCTGCAAATGTTTCTTGTTACTTGAATCAACATTTCTTTTTTTTAATTTGATATATTATGCTCTTTCGAATATGTGTGCTTAGGCATCCTGACGTGCTTTGGCAGTCGATTTTTTGCTTAGATTTTTTTTTTAATAAACCTTAAGTTCTAATTCCACATGTTCTGAGCTTCTAAGCAGAATCAGCCAAACCAAAGAAATGTTGGTGACATAAATCTGGTTAATCAAATTGTTCTCTCCCCAGTTCTTACCTTGCCATGACAAGGCAGTTTCTTTCACGCACAACTCTTGCTTTCCTACCAGAAATACTACCACCATATTGAACTAAATCTGTTCTCACTCGAAAAAAACATCAACCTCTCATTTAATTGTTTGTTATCATTTAATTATAGTGAAGGATAAAGCTGAAGTATTAATGCAGGTGGACTAACTTACAGGAGTAAAAGATGAACTCACAGAACAAATAAGACTTTATCTGAAACATATTAGCATGTATATATAACACATATTCAACTTAATTCACAAATGTTCTGAACTCCTTTTTTAATAAAACACTCAGACGTGATTAATCAGGTTATCACTCAGACGTGATTAATCATGTTATCACTCAGACGTGATTAATCAGGTTATCCTAAAAAAATGTTGATTTGCTTGTGAACGAAACTATTAATAGTTGGCAGATATTTGTTTGTTTATAACATTTATTTTCATGTACTGAACATGATGGAAAGACTACTTCATTAACTTGAATTGAAACACTGTGGAATTATTCTTTGTACAGTCAAACCTGTATTAGTGGCCACCTCCAAATAAAGGGCACTCTGTGAATAAGGTCAGTCTTGTAAAAACATCATTGATTATTGTAAATAAAGTGACCTCCAAATAAAGGCCACTCTGTGAATAAGGTCATTCTTGTTAAAACATCATTGATTATTGTGAATAAAGTGACCTCCAAATAAAGGCCACTCTGTGAATAAGGTTATTCTTGTAAAAACATCATTGATTATTGTGAATAAAATGACCTCCAAATAAAGGCCACTCTGTGAATAATGTCATTCTTGTAAAAACATCATTGATTATTGTGAATAAAATGACCTCCAAATAAAGGGCACATTATTTCTTTCCCAACAGTGTATTTTGTTCACAGGTTTGACTGTACATGACGTATCTTATGTGTTTTTTTATATATATAAACGTATCAGAACTAACATCTGAATTAGAAAAAGAACGTTCCAAAGTGCACTCATTAAAAGCAGAAAATGGATAAATTTGAGGCATTCATAATCTACTTGTTTTTAAATTTTATGTTTTTTATACACAAGTGATAATATTTCAAACTTTTGAAGAACTCTTTTGTGATAATGAATGAGTAGGCTTCATAAAGGACACGTACATGTCACAGATTAACACAGGATAATTATGTGGCCTTGTGTATGGCCTGTGGATGTGTGTGGTTTTGGTCAATGTTTTGTAATAGTTTTGTCTAACTGGAGAAATTAACATTATAGTCAATAAGATGACTTTGAACATTCTGATAGTATTCACCTATACTGATACACTCTTCTAAAACACCACTTGCTAAGTCGACTCATTCCTCTACATTATTTATATAGTTGATTGAAAGCATGTTTTCCACATTGACCAACATAATTATGATTTTGTTTTAAATTGTATCATTTAAATACTCAAATTGTTTTCATTCCAGGACAACAAACAGAAATGTGGAAATACAGTGAAACAAAGTTCAAATGTTTTGAGGACGTAACGTTCATTTATTAATTTTAAACTGGAAACTAAACTAGAAATCATTATTTATTTGGCCTATAATGTTGATAAGGACTGAAAACTTTGGAGAAAAGTACATTAGTTTTAAAAATTAACTGTTCTTTGAAGTATCTTAATAACCTGAGTAACAATATTTACTCTCATTCATTTTAAGCTGATATTACATACTTATAAACCCGCAAAAGATGTGCATTCCAAGAAAAAATTGTTCCAATTTGTTAGAATGGATGTAGTATAATATTGTTAAAGAATATGTACTGAAATGTTAATTTCATTGGGATGAAGTTTAAAATTAAGAAAGATATAGGCCAAGGGCCCATAATTGAAACCCTCCCCCCCTAGCGGGATTTTAGTACACCTATACATTTTTTAAGCTTAGGGTATATGTTAACAAATTCCAGTTGTTGGACGATTAAGGGATGCTGGATAAGCAAACGACCGGGCTGTTTCCATGGCAACCAGCAATATTTCTAAGATTTAGCTTTGTCGTAATAAACACGCAAAAATGTCGTTTATTTCAGTTATGAAACATACAAAATAGCTTTAAAATATGTTCAATATAATTATCATATCCCAGGCATAGTTTGTTATTGATTTGCTCATTTGCATATTCGTGAATATTAATGAGAATCTAAAAAATGGGCTTAAATTGTTAAAATATGACCTTATATGGCAAATGAGTATCATTTGTTCTTTCATTTTTATTTGAAAAGGTTTTAAATGACTAATAAATATTCGGAGATTGTTTATCTATTCATTTGCTATTCAATACACTCATGGTATTACTTTATTATAGCTAGAAAGCGGGTGGGGTAAATTGACCCCAAAATATAAAAACACCATTGTTTGATAAATAAATGGTTTTATGACAAATGACAAAGTAAATTTGCACATACTTATTGCAACAACATACTTTATGTACAAAATTGTTTGTTTGAAAGCAAAATACTACTGTGTCTGTGTCTGCTTTATACCCCCCCCCCCCCCCCCGAAAATGGGATATTATATATATCACCAAGACACAGCGGAAATATCGAAAGGATCATGATAAACTGAACAGTTACTACATTTGTCGCAATGTTATAAGTTCTTTTTCAACAATCTTATATTACATTTGTTTGTAATTAAGACTTATAGTCAACGACATAGATATACGCAGAAGCAAACACTTGCAAGTTAATGTCTCATTCTGAATAACATTATCATATACTCTCATGAAATCACAAGCAGGCTTTAGGGTCGGAATGGCTACGATTGGCCACATATTTGTACTGCATAGATTAATTAGATTTAATTATTAATAATGCACTTTTAGCGATTGTTCTAAAGCTTTCGATTATTTGGTTTGCCGAAATATATGATATTCAGGGCAAAGAGGAAGGTTATATAATATCATTAAGTCCATGGATGTATTATCAAATTACAACCAGAGTAAAATCTAATAATGAGATCGGCGAATTATTCTATGGTCATCTTGGACTAAGACTGGGGGAAAGCTTGTCGCCTTTTCTATTTTCCATGTACCTTAATGATCTGGATGACCAACTTTTAAACGGAGCAAAAGGCATTGATTTACAGGTTTTATTAATGTAAGCCGAGGTCATCGTGGTATTTGCTAACTCATCCAAACTACAAAGTAATCTTAACATATTGGATGTATACTGTGACCGTTGGAAATTTACTGTAAACAAAGATAATTAATATATTCAGAAAAGGAGGGAATTTGCCAACAGTTACCAAAGTTGTGAATAGGAAATCGTTAACAAATTTATGTATCTTGGAATAGTTTTTGCATCTGGAGGGTCCTTTGTAGAAACGCATAAAACTTTAGCTGACCAAGCTCAAACATCTATATTTACATTAAGAAAATGTCTGTGTAGATTTCATAACATAACAATAAGGCACTCTTTAGAATTGTTCGATTAGCAATTGAAAAAGTTCACACTTAGTATTGAAAATCTTTATTATGACACAAAAATGTGTGTATTTTATACACGGAGAATAAGGTCGATTAGATCTTCTCACTAAGAATTATGCAAGATATAAACTTTTGGTTGAAAGTTACTAATAAAAGCGAAAGGAAACAGATAATATGTACAAATACATGTATACCGAATCATGTTTAAAGATATTGAAAAGAAACCGTACATCACTAATTGGGCATATAATGTTAAAGATACATTAAATGAATTAGTATTCTCTGAAGCGTTGTACTCACAGGGTGTATGTAATGCTAAACTATTTCTGTTATTGTTAAAACAATAAGTTGAAGACATTGTCATGCAAGAATGGAATAATCGAGTACAAACGTCATCTTATTCCAGGGTTTTTAGGGTTTCTGCAAATTTTGACAACAGCATGTATCAAGTTAATGTAAATGTTAAAAAATTGCTCATAGCCATGACAAGATTTAGGCTTTCTTCTCATCCTTTAAGAATTGAGACAGGACGTGGTTTATTTATCAAGTTTCAGGCCATGTTTTCATGATTTTTGCCATTGTCTTTTGAAAAATACGTACATTGTACATGCTACAATACTTCCTTTCTTATAAACGACAACTTTTACTTTGAACAGCTGAAAAGACTTTTTAAAACTCCGAAATCCAACTCAATTTTTAGGGCTTCTATAATAACGGGCAAAATGTTAGCTGGGACCATTATACACGCATGAATAATGGTCCCAGATATCAGGGAGGCTATCTCACCCTAGTCTCCGTCTAAGCCAATCCCTGCATAACCATCAGATAGACTACAATTTTCTTTGCTGTTTGCCATCTCTACTTTAAATCATCCAGTTCTCATTTTCTTGTTTAGCATTAATACATGTTGACATTGTGAGATTTTAATAAAATGATCACTCAGTGATATTAGTTTAAATCTAATTACATGTAAAAGTGTTGTATTTCACTGTTAGTTATGTGAACTACCTACTTGAAACTGAAACAATGTTGAAAATTGTCAGAACTGAAAGAAAACAAAATTAATGATATTTGTAACTGCATGGCCATTGTGACGTGTGAAAAATCGTTGCCTATCGCTTGACCGTCAATGACACACTGATAAATGGCTTCATGATCACCAGTATCATTGAGCGAATACTGCCTTAGTAGATTTATTATGAATATTGTCATGATGGTCATTATTATTATCCTGCATCAACTATTACAGTGAATATTGTCATGATATTTTAGAATTTTCTAACTTCCTGAACTACTGATTATTTCAATGAAAATCACTTCAAATGTGAGGTATGGAGGTCCGTTGTTGACCCTACTTTTGTTAATATTTTGCAAACGACAAAATCTATTTACGGTAAGAAATCAAGCTATAGTGTTCTTTCAATCGTAGCCTATACAACCCGATTTAGAAAATACACTAATCTTTAATCAGGTTCAAGTCTGTATGCGTGACAGCAATAGATTCACATGGAAAGTACCATGCATTATAATACTTGAGAAGACTCCTTCTTCATTTCTACACATACCCTTTCTCTCTCTTGATTTGTACAGTAATATTATTTTCCCATTGTGTTACTGTCTAAGTTTTTTCTTTTTGTTTTCTAATTTACTTTTACTGTTTGATCACAAGACCCATATCCCTATCTCTGTATGATTTAATCTTTAATCTATTTTATACATACCAATAGTTAAATTGTTGAATAGTTCTTGAAATTTAACTGGAAGTCTATCCAAGGAGAAGAATTTAATTAGAAGTTCTGTCTTCCATTCCCATCCTTTCCAAAATTGATGTAAATTTGTGTACAATTACCTATAAGTACAATGTATCATAGACAGGAATAGATATGTTTAAACGAATCGTAGCCTAGAATCAACCGACAAATAACAAAGGATAATTATGTGCAGTAATTTGAAATAGTTGATGGATGCATTACATATAACATGTATTTCAAAGTAACCAAAAATAATTAAAGTGTTAAGAAATTGTTTTTTTGTTAGCTCACCTGATTTAGAGTCGATGAATGTCCGGTGTCTTCACCAATCCTAATAAAGGTCTTTGATGAGATTGATTATGGGCGAAATTGAATTGGTACATGCAGTTATGGGCCCTTATATGAGATGAAAACTATATTACCTGGTCATTAATTAAATTGTCTTTGTTCTCAGGTAAGCGATCTAGAGCAATCTTGGCCCATTTGTTTCAGATATTATCTAAATAATAATTATATCCAGTGCTTTCTGTAAATTGTTGCCCAATATACATGAATAACTGAAAAAATAGTTTTTACTATTTTTTTCAGTTAGAAGGGACATAATTCTTGTTATTTGTAGTTCAGAGTTATCTTTTCCTTTTCAAATATGTATATTAATATAAAATATAATAATCTTAAGCAATGTGGGTTGAGAACTTGGTCATTTTGGACTCCATTATCTCTTGTATACAAAAATTTAAAAAAAATGAAATTTCGAAATCAGGGGGAGATAATCAATCGCATACTGTAGGCTTAATCAGCACCTATATTTCGTCCAACAAGTGACATTCGATGGGGGATATATTAAGCTTTACAATGATATATGTGTCATAAAATCCCGCTAGGGGGGGACCTAGGGTACAGGTAGCCCATACTCTAATATACAATGTGTCTGTATGCTAACATTGATTTGTCAGCATTTGTTATTATTGTACTTGTTCCTTATCACCTTGATAATGTAACAGTTACCTGAGGCCCGATTGAGAAAAACTTGAGATTGGTCTCCGAGCTCAAATTTCATATCTTGATTTTTATTTTTTCTAAGTTAAATATGATCAAATTATAAAGATATATCTGATAAATTAGCCTGACAGTATTATTGATCTGACTATGTATTTAGATATTTATTAATCAACTGTCTCTTTGAAAATGGAATTGAGATTTGAGCTCAGAGACTGTTCTCAAGTTTTACAACCTCGATCTGGCTCAGTAGTATTTTCCTGTAGCTTTCATATAAGTAAGTGGATAATTGGGTGTTACATCATTTTGAACAATATTGCTCTTTTTGTTGAGTAGATGATGAATGATGTCTCTGTGAACAATAACCATGGCAATAGATGAACACTGTTATTATTATAAAGTGGTTAAGTTTTTACCTTCTTTCAGCTATTTTGTTAGATTTCTTGTTTTTGGAAAATGGCCAGACTCTTCTTATGCCATCAATGCTTGGTGCAATGACAGTTAACACGATATGAACTATGTCTCAACATTGTGTCATTATTTTGTAATAAAAAGTTATATTTGCATTTAAGTCTTGTGTTTGAGTTTCTAAATATTATTTAACCATAATGGTTACTTGTATTTGGATCTGGAGTGATTGGTTATCAAGTGGTTACATGCTAGACTACTAAACAAAAGGTCATGGGTTTGATTCTTGACTCTGCCTTTCAAATTTCTGTGTCCCCATCTGAACTACTATTCCATTGTCTTGTTTTGTGATTAAAAAATAATTTGTATGAGTCTTTTCAGGAATGTATGTGTCTAAAATTGTTTTCAGAACTACAACCCTGTCTTGTTTTAAATTATAAATCATAATTCACCAACGCTACAATATGAAACATAAGTATCAAATTAGGCTCAATGTGAGTGTCTCATAAAAAAAAGAATGTTAGTCACACGGGACACCAAAACATGTCCCCTACCAACTGAAGAAAGCATCCAGATGCATAAAATCCGAGTGCTATCAATCTGTTGTCAAACTGTCAGTGCAAAGTTGCATCTTGTCTCATGTCAAACTATATTTTATTAGCAGAACCTTTAAACTTTGCACATGAGACAAGACGGAACTGTACACTGATTCATATATAACCGAATGTGGTATTATTGAATAAATGTGTTTGTTTGTATGACTGCTGGTCATCAATGTGTTCACAGGATTGTATTGTATCTAGAATACGTACTCAACAAAATTGCCACCTATAATATTTTAGTATTATTACTTGTCATAAGAGCTTTTATGTGACCCTAATTGACATTAGATTATATGTTTGTTGATACAAATGTACTTAAAAATTCTGCTTTCAATCAAACGCATGCATGTCTGGTTTCTATCTATATTTGATTTGAATACCTGCCAAAGAAAAGAACACATGACATCACTTCATACGCACATTCTATTACTGTCAAAATAATTCAAAACAAAAACAAAATTTACATAACATTTATTTATAATAACAAAGACATAACTGACATTTACATAACATTATTCTTTCAACAAATAAACATTTAATCATGTTAGGTGATAAACTTGCAATATTAACATGAGATACAAACATGTACAGATTCATGATATAAATAAATCTGCCACATTACGGAAAAACTAGTGTGCAAACTGAATGGCCCAGGAAAAACCAGAGATCAAAACCCTGCAGGAAAAAATCTCTGGAAACCTGTACCCCATGTCAAGTTTCAGATTGCAGAGCATATGGGGCCACACTTTACAAATTGGAAATTACAGTTTGACAGTATAAATATCATAAAAAATCTACATAAACAACAAGCTTAGTGCATTTAGTAAGTGATAGACAAATATTAAGAAAATACAGAATTTACAAATACAAAAATAAAGCTAAGAAAAAAACCAACTACCTAAGTTTTTAAAGTTAATCCATGTACGTTAAGTTAAAATACGTGTACTTAAATAATGTTCAAACAATAAACTTCATTCTCATACAATAGATAGTAATTTAAAAAAAACTTAATAGCAAGCATAAAGCATTGAAGTAAGCAGTAAACAAAAACTTAGAAAAGTAAAAATTTACCTCTGAAAAAAAAGGCCATCAACAATCTTTCTTTTTTTTAAAGTTACTGGATATATTTTAACTATTGATAGACCTAATCAACAGGGGTCATCTGTCTATAGGTGTCTAACCTTCAAACCAAGTGAAGACCTAAGGGGCCGATACAGTCAAATTCCTCCGACAAGGACATTGAGCAAAGCAATATACCCTCATTCTCCATTTCTTTGAAAGGGGGGGGGGGGGGGGGATGACAAGTGCACAGTAATATACCTCTATTTCATTGAAATCGGGGCATAAATAGAACTTAAAATTGGGGAATTATTAAACCAGAACTTTAAAAAAGAATCATAAACTTACATAAATAAGACAAAAATATAGATACAAATTGTGAAATTTCAAAACATTTTACCTAATAGTAGTAATTGCTGGCATACAAATAAAGTTTTTTAAGATGTAAATATATACTTGTAAATATTGAATCACAATAATAAATCCAGTGACATGTCAATGATCAGGAGTCAACACAACCAACTGCAAATATAAAAAAGAGCCTTGCTATGGTAAACTGGCAAAATCAGTTCACAGGCATATATAGCACACAATTATTGATGTAAAATAAGATAAAACGGAATGAATCAGCACAGGCTCATTTCAGTAAAGGTTTTAAAACAGACAAAAGACTGCAAGCAGATGCCTTCTCCAACAGCTTGACAGAACTGCAAATGCCAGGACTTAGCAAAAATACTTACGATGAAACGCTGCACGCAGGAATAAAGCAAGAATACTTACGTTGAAATGCTGTATGCATTACGGTGACCCTGACTTTGGTGACCATTGAGACCAAGTCCGGCCTTGCCATCAATCTGTGTGCCAAGCTTCCATCTGAAGTTGGTATCCATTGATGAGGTCCACTTCCAGGAGTCAACACATCCGACTGCTGAAATAAAGAAAATAACCCATTAATACAGAGGGATCTGTTGGCAGGAAATATAAATTGCATGATGAACAAAACCAAATTCAACAGTTCCATCGAATGAACAAATGTCAAGAAGCATAAATGCTTACGTTTTCATGCTGTGCACAGTACCATAGCCTTGACCTTGGTGACCATTGAGACCAAGGCCCAGCCGTCAATCCATGCGCCAGCTCCTTCAAGATGATGCAGGGTCATCTCATTGGTGTCAAGGCACATTGTCAACACCACATCTCAAGAAGAGTTCATTACCAACCAAAGGATAAATAGTAATGATGTCTGTCTTTTCATACACCTATTGTGTCATTGGTACACATTTTGCGTGATGCTTTTATCACCCAACTCATACATTGACTCTTAGTGCAACCTAACCTACAATCATCTTATATAACACTGTGCAAAATGACTTATTTAATTCATTATGCAGAAATCACAAATTTTGTTTCAATTCATTTTCTGCATAATCAGACACGCTTATTGATTTTATTGCAGGAAGAAAATGCTATGCCAGTACGCTAAATGTGATCAATTATATATAATCAGAAAATTAAGTAGACATATACAGGCCTGATGCAGAAACACTACCCCAGTAGGAAATTCTACAGGTGCCCGGGCAGCTTTCGACATGGTGTAGCCATGATGTCTTAATAAAGTTGTTATTGGACATAACATAATCATCCTACAAGCAGCAGTGTTCCGACAGGCAAAATGTAAAATCAAACAAATGCTCCAAGAATCGGAGTCAGGTGCCAAAAGCTAGTAAAATGCGATCTCAGAAATATTCTAAATAAACGAATGTGAAGATTACTGTCATTGTTTGTAATTGACTAACATCAATCAAAATTAATCTTTCCTAGCCCAGCATTAAAAAACCATAAGAGAAAAACAATTTGTCAAGAAACTGGGTGCCCTGGCACCAACATGAAAACCCAGATCTTCTTCTTCATCGTCTTCTTCATCGTCTTCTTCTCAGTTGAGCTTGAAAAGACACAAAAAGAAAAAAACAATTAGAATGTGATCATATCAAAACCATGAAAATAATCAAAATAGTCTTCACCTTTTCCTAAATCCTCTTCATCCTCTTCATTCTCTTCACCATCCTCTTCACCATCTATGTTGAGCTTAAAAAGAGATAAAAAGAAAAAAAACAATTAGAATGTGATCATATCAAAAACATGAAAATAAACAAAATAATTTTTAACCTTTTCCTAAATCCTCTTCATCCTCTTCATCCTCTTCACCATCCTCTTCACCATCTCTGTTGAGCTTAAAAAGAGAAAAAAAGAAAAAAAAAACAATTAGAATGTGATCATATCAAAACCATGAAAATAATCAAAATAGTCTTCACCTTTTCCTAAATCCTCTTCATCCTCGTCACCATCCTCTTCACCATCTCTGTTGAGCTTAAAAAGAGAAAAAAAGAAAAAAAAAAACCAATTAGAATGTGATCATATCAAGAACGTGAAAATAAACAAAAAAGTCCTCACCTTTTCCTAAATCCTCTTCATCCTCGTCACCATCCTCTTCACCATCTCTGTTGAGCTTAAAAAGAGAAAAAAAGAAAAAAAAACCAATTAGAATGTGATCATATCAAGAACATGAAAATAAACAAAATAGTCCTCACCTTTTCCTAAATCCTCTTCATCCTCTTCATCCTCTTCACCATCCTATTCACCATCTCTGTTGAGCTTTAAAAGAGAAAAAAAAGAAAAAAAACAATTAGAATGTGATCATATCAAAACCATGAAAATAATCAAAATAGTCTTCACCTTTTACTAAATCCTCTTCATCCTCTTCATCCTCTTCACCATCCTCTTCACCATCTCTGATGAGCTTAAAAAGAGAAAAAAAAACAATTAGAATGTGATCATATCAAAAACATGAAAATAAACAAAATAGTCTTCACCTTTTCCTAAATCCTCTTCATCCTCTTCACCATCCTCTTCACCATCTCTGTTGAGCTAAAAAAGAGAAAAAAGGAAAAAAAAAACAATTAGAATATGATTATATCAAAACCATGAAAATAATCAAAATAGTCTTCACCTTTTCCTAATTCCTCTTCATCCTCTTCACCATCCTCTTCACCATCTCTGTTGAGCTTGAAAAGAGAAAAAAAGAAAAAAAAATTAGAATGTGATCATATCAAGAACATGAAAATAAACAAAATAGTCTTCACCTTTTCCTAAATCCTCTTCATCCTCTTCATCCTCTTCACCATCCTCTTCACAATCTCTGTTGAGCTTAAAAAGAGAAAAAAAGAAAAAAAACAATTAGAATGTGATCATATCAAAACCATGAAAATAATCAAAATAGTCTTCACCTTTTCCTAAATCCTCTTCATCCTCTTCATCCTCTTCACCATCCTCTTCACCATCTCTGTTGAGCTTGAAAAGAGAAAAAAGAAGAAAAAAACAATTAGAATGTGATCATATCAAAACCATGAAAATAATCAAAATAGTCTTCACCTTTTCCTAAATCCTCTTCATCCTCTTCACCATCCTCTTCACCATCTCTGTTGAGCTTAAAAAGAGAAAAAAATAAAAAACAATTAGAATGTGATCATATCAAAACCATGAAAATAATCAAAATAGTCTTTACCTTTTCCTAAATCCTCTTCATCCTCTTCATCCTCTTCACCATCCTCTTCACCATCTCTGTTGAGCTTAAAAAGAGAAAAAAAGAAGAAAAAAACAATTAGAATGTGATCATATCAAGAACATGAAAATAAACAAAATAGTCTTCACCTTTTCCTAAATCCTCTTCATCCTCTTCACCATCCTCTTCACCATCTCTGTTGAGCTTAAAAAGAGAAAAAAAGAAAAAAAACAATTAGAATGTGATCATATCAAAACCATGAAAATAATCAAAATAGTCTTCACCTTTTCCTAAATCCTCTTCATCCTCTTCATCCTCTTCACCATCCTCTTCACCATCTCTGTTGAGCTTAAAAAGAGAAAAAAAACAATTAGAATGTGATCATATCAAGAACATGAAAATAAACAAAATAGTCTTCACCTTTTCCTAAATCCTCTTCATCCTCTTCACCATCCTCTTCACCATCTCTGTTGAGCTTAAAAAGAGAAAAAAAGAAAAAAAAACAATTAGAATGTGATCATATCAAAACCATGAAAATAATCAAAATAGTCTTCACCTTTTCCTAAATCCTCTTCATCCTCTTCATCCTCTTCACCATCCTCTTCACCAACTCTGTTGAGCTTAAAAAGAGAAAAAAAGAAAAAAAAACAATTAGAATGTGATCATATCAAAACCATGAAAATAATCAAAATAGTCTTCACCTTTTCCTAAATCCTCTTCATCCTCTTCATCCTCTTCACCATCCTCTTCACCATCTCTGTTGAGCTTGAAAAGAGAAAAAAGAAGAAAAAAACAATTAGAATGTGATCATATCAAAAACATGAAAATAAACAAAATAGTCTTCACCTTTTCCTAAATCCTCTTCATCCTCTTCATCCTCTTCACCATCCTCTTCACCATCTCTGTTGAGCTTAAAAAGAGAAAAAAAGAAAAAAAAATTAGAATGTGATCATATCAAAACCATGAAAATAATCAAAATAGTCTTTACCTTTTCCTAAATCCTCTTCATCCTCTTCATCCTCTTCACCATCCTCTTCACCATCTCTGTTGAGCTTAAAAAGAGAAAAAAAGAAGAAAAAAACAATTAGAATGTGATCATATCAAGAACATGAAAATAAACAAAATAGTCTTCACCTTTTCCTAAATCCTCTTCATCCTCTTCACCATCCTCTTCACCATCTCTGTTGAGCTTAAAAAGAGAAAAAAAGAAAAAAAACAATTAGAATGTGATCATATCAAAACCATGAAAATAATCAAAATAGTCTTCACCTTTTCCTAAATCCTCTTCATCCTCTTCATCCTCTTCACCATCCTCTTCACCATCTCTGTTGAGCTTAAAAAGAGAAAAAAAAACAATTAGAATGTGATCATATCAAGAACATGAAAATAAACAAAATAGTCTTCACCTTTTCCTAAATCCTCTTCATCCTCTTCATCCTCTTCACCATCCTCTTCACCATCTCTGTTGAGCTTAAAAAGAGAAAAAAAGAAAAAAAACAATTAGAATGTGATCATATCAAAACCATGAAAATAATCAAAATAGTCTTCACCTTTTCCTAAATCCTCTTCATCCTCTTCATCCTCTTCACCATCCTCTTCACCATCTCTGTTGAGCTTAAAAAGAAAAAAAAGAAGAAAAAAACAATTAGAATGTGATCATATCAAGAACATGAAAATAAACAAAATAGTCTTCACCTTTTCCTAAATCCTCTTCATCCTCTTCATCCTCTTCACCATCCTCTTCACCATCTCTGTTGAGCTTAAAAAGAGAAAAAAAACAATTAGAATGTGATCATATCAAAACATGAAAATAAACAAAATAGTCTTCACCTTTTCCTAAATCCTCTTCATCCTCTTCATCCTCTTCACCATCCTCTTCACCATCTCTGTTGAGCTTAAAAAGAGAAAAAAAACAATTAGAATGTGATCATATCAAGAACATGAAAATAAACAAAATAGTCTTCACCTTTTCCTAAATCCTCTTCATCCTCTTCATCCTCTTCACCATCCTCTTCACCATCTCTGTTGAGCTTAAAAAGAGAAAAAAAGAAAAAAAACAATTAGAATGTGATCATATCAAAACCATGAAAATAATCAAAATAGTCTTCACCTTTTCCTAAATCCTCTTCATCCTCTTCACCATCCTCTTCACCAACTCTGTTGAGCTTAAAAAGAGAAAAAAAACAATTAGAATGTGATCATATCAAAACCATGAAAATAATCAAAATAGTCTTCACCTTTTCCTAAATCCTCTTCATCCTCTTCACCATCCTCTTGACCATCTCTGTTGAGCTTGAAAAGACAAAAAAGAAGAAAAAAACAATTAGAATGTGATCATATCAAAAACATGAAAATAAACAAAATAGTCTTCACCTATTCCTAAAACCTCTTCATCCTCTTCATCCTCTTCACCATCCTCTTCACCATCTCTGTTGAGCTTAAAAAGAGAAAAAAAGAAAAGAAACAATTAGAATGTGATCATATCAAAACCATGAAAATAATCAAAATAGTCTTCACCTTTTCCTAATTCCTCTTCATCCTCTTCATCCTCTTCACCATCCTCTTCACCATCTCTGTTGAGCTTGAAAAGAGAAAAAAGAAGAAAAAAAAACAATTAGAATGTGATCATATCAAAACCATGAAAATAATCAAAATAGTCTTCACCTTTTCCTAAATCCTCTTCATCCTCTTCATCCTCTTCACCATCCTCTTCACCATCTCTGTTGAGCTTAAAAAGAGAAAAAAAGAAAAAAAACAATTAGAATGTGATCATATCAAAACCATGAAAATAATCAAAATAGTCTTCACCTTTTCCTAAATCCTCTTCATCCTCTTCATCCTCTTCACCATCCTCTTCACCATCTATGTTGAGCTTAAAAAGAAAAAAAAAGAAGAAAAAAACAATTAGAATGTGATCATATCAAGAACATGAAAATAAACAAAATAGTCTTCACCTTTTCCTAAATCCTCTTCATCCTCTTCATCCTCTTCACCATCCTCTTCACCATCTCTGTTGAGCTTTAAAAGAAAAAAAAACAATTAGAATGTGATCATATCAAAAACATGAAAATAAACAAAATAGTCTTCACCTTTTCCTAAATCCTCTTCATCCTCTTCATCCTCTTCACCATCCTCTTCACCATCTCTGTTGAGCTTAAAAAGAGAAAAAAAGAAAAAAAAACAATTAGAATGTGATCATATCAAAACATGAAAATAAACAAAATAGTCTTCACCTTTTCCTAAATCCTCTTCATCCTCTTCATCCTCTTCACCATCCTCTTCACCATCTCTGTTGAGCTTAAAAAGAGAAAAAAAGAAAAAAAACAATTAGAATGTGATCATATCAAAACCATGAAAATAATCAAAATAGTCTTCACCTTTTCCTAAATCCTCTTCATCCTCTTCATCCTCTTCACCATCCTCTTCACCATCTCTGTTGAGCTTAAAAAGAGAAAAAAAGAATAAAAAACAATTAGAATGTGATCATATCAAAACCATGAAAATAATCAAAATAGTCTTCACCTTTTCCTAAATCCTCTTCATCCTCTTCATCCTCTTCACCATCCTCTTCACCAACTCTGTTGAGCTTAAAAAGAGAAAAAAAGAAAAAAAAACAATTAGAAGGTGATCATATCAAAACCATGAAAATAATCAAAATAGTCTTCACCTTTTCCTAAATCCTCTTCATCCTCTTCATCCTCTTCACCATCCTCTTCACCATCTCTGTTGAGCTTGAAAAGAGAAAAAAGAAGAAAAAAACAATTAGAATGTGATCATATCAAAAACATGAAAATAAACAAAATAGTCTTCACCTTTTCCTAAATCCTCTTCATCCTCTTCATCCTCTTCACCATCCTCTTCACCATCTCTGTTGAGCTTAAAAAGAGAAAAAAAGAAGAAAAAAACAATTAGAATGTGATCATATCAAGAACATGAAAATAAACAAAATAGTCTTCACCTTTTCCTAAATCCTCTTCATCCTCTTCACCATCCTCTTCACCATCTCTGTTGAGCTTAAAAAGAGAAAAAAAGAAAAAAAACAATTAGAATGTGATCATATCAAAACCATGAAAATAATCAAAATAGTCTTCACCTTTTCCTAAATCCTCTTCATCCTCTTCATCCTCTTCACCATCCTCTTCACCATCTATGTTGAGCTTAAAAAGAGAAAAAAAAACAATTAGAATGTGATCATATCAAGAACATGAAAATAAACAAAATAGTCTTCACCTTTTCCTAAATCCTCTTCATCCTCTTCATCCTCTTCACCATCCTCTTCACCATCTCTGTTGAGCTTAAAAAGAGAAAAAAAAACAATTAGAATGTGATCATATCAAGAACATGAAAATAAACAAAATAGTCTTCACCTTTTCCTAAATCCTCTTCATCCTCTTCATCCTCTTCACCATCCTCTTCACCATCTCTGTTGAGCTTAAAAAGAGAAAAAAAGAAAAAAAACAATTAGAATGTGATCATATCAAAACCATGAAAATAATCAAAATAGTCTTCACCTTTTCCTAAATCCTCTTCATCCTCTTCATCCTCTTCACCATCCTCTTCACCATCTCTGTTGAGCTTAAAAAGAAAAAAAAGAAGAAAAAAACAATTAGAATGTGATCATATCAAGAACATGAAAATAAACAAAATAGTCTTCACCTTTTCCTAAATCCTCTTCATCCTCTTCATCCTCTTCACCATCCTCTTCACCATCTCTGTTGAGCTTAAAAAGAGAAAAAAAGAATAAAAAACAATTAGAATGTGATCATATCAAAACCATGAAAATAATCAAAATAGTCTTCACCTTTTCCTAAATCCTCTTCATCCTCTTCATCCTCTTCACCATCCTCTTCACCAACTCTGTTGAGCTTAAAAAGAGAAAAAAAGAAAAAAAAACAATTAGAAGGTGATCATATCAAAACCATGAAAATAATCAAAATAGTCTTCACCTTTTCCTAAATCCTCTTCATCCTCTTCATCCTCTTCACCATCCTCTTCACCATCTCTGTTGAGCTTGAAAAGAGAAAAAAGAAGAAAAAAACAATTAGAATGTGATCATATCAAAAACATGAAAATAAACAAAATAGTCTTCACCTTTTCCTAAATCCTCTTCATCCTCTTCATCCTCTTCACCATCCTCTTCACCATCTCTGTTGAGCTTAAAAAGAGAAAAAAAGAAGAAAAAAACAATTAGAATGTGATCATATCAAGAACATGAAAATAAACAAAATAGTCTTCACCTTTTCCTAAATCCTCTTCATCCTCTTCACCATCCTCTTCACCATCTCTGTTGAGCTTAAAAAGAGAAAAAAAGAAAAAAAACAATTAGAATGTGATCATATCAAAACCATGAAAATAATCAAAATAGTCTTCACCTTTTCCTAAATCCTCTTCATCCTCTTCATCCTCTTCACCATCCTCTTCACCATCTATGTTGAGCTTAAAAAGAGAAAAAAAAACAATTAGAATGTGATCATATCAAGAACATGAAAATAAACAAAATAGTCTTCACCTTTTCCTAAATCCTCTTCATCCTCTTCATCCTCTTCACCATCCTCTTCACCATCTCTGTTGAGCTTAAAAAGAGAAAAAAAAACAATTAGAATGTGATCATATCAAGAACATGAAAATAAACAAAATAGTCTTCACCTTTTCCTAAATCCTCTTCATCCTCTTCATCCTCTTCACCATCCTCTTCACCATCTCTGTTGAGCTTAAAAAGAGAAAAAAAGAAAAAAAACAATTAGAATGTGATCATATCAAAACCATGAAAATAATCAAAATAGTCTTCACCTTTTCCTAAATCCTCTTCATCCTCTTCATCCTCTTCACCATCCTCTTCACCATCTCTGTTGAGCTTAAAAAGAAAAAAAAGAAGAAAAAAACAATTAGAATGTGATCATATCAAGAACATGAAAATAAACAAAATAGTCTTCACCTTTTCCTAAATCCTCTTCATCCTCTTCATCCTCTTCACCATCCTCTTCACCATCTCTGTTGAGCTTAAAAAGAGAAAAAAAACAATTAGAATGTGATCATATCAAAACATGAAAATAAACAAAATAGTCTTCACCTTTTCCTAAATCCTCTTCATCCTCTTCATCCTCTTCACCATCCTCTTCACCATCTCTGTTGAGCTTAAAAAGAGAAAAAAAACAATTAGAATGTGATCATATCAAGAACATGAAAATAAACAAAATAGTCTTCACCTTTTCCTAAATCCTCTTCATCCTCTTCATCCTCTTCACCATCCTCTTCACCATCTCTGTTGAGCTTAAAAAGAGAAAAAAAGAAAAAAAACAATTAGAATGTGATCATATCAAAACCATGAAAATAATCAAAATAGTCTTCACCTTTTCCTAAATCCTCTTCATCCTCTTCACCATCCTCTTCACCAACTCTGTTGAGCTTAAAAAGAGAAAAAAAACAATTAGAATGTGATCATATCAAAACCATGAAAATAATCAAAATAGTCTTCACCTTTTCCTAAATCCTCTTCATCCTCTTCACCATCCTCTTGACCATCTCTGTTGAGCTTGAAAAGACAAAAAAGAAGAAAAAAACAATTAGAATGTGATCATATCAAAAACATGAAAATAAACAAAATAGTCTTCACCTATTCCTAAAACCTCTTCATCCTCTTCATCCTCTTCACCATCCTCTTCACCATCTCTGTTGAGCTTAAAAAGAGAAAAAAAGAAAAGAAACAATTAGAATGTGATCATATCAAAACCATGAAAATAATCAAAATAGTCTTCACCTTTTCCTAATTCCTCTTCATCCTCTTCATCCTCTTCACCATCCTCTTCACCATCTCTGTTGAGCTTGAAAAGAGAAAAAAGAAGAAAAAAAAACAATTAGAATGTGATCATATCAAAACCATGAAAATAATCAAAATAGTCTTCACCTTTTCCTAAATCCTCTTCATCCTCTTCATCCTCTTCACCATCCTCTTCACCATCTCTGTTGAGCTTAAAAAGAGAAAAAAAGAAAAAAAACAATTAGAATGTGATCATATCAAAACCATGAAAATAATCAAAATAGTCTTCACCTTTTCCTAAATCCTCTTCATCCTCTTCATCCTCTTCACCATCCTCTTCACCATCTATGTTGAGCTTAAAAAGAAAAAAAAAGAAGAAAAAAACAATTAGAATGTGATCATATCAAGAACATGAAAATAAACAAAATAGTCTTCACCTTTTCCTAAATCCTCTTCATCCTCTTCATCCTCTTCACCATCCTCTTCACCATCTCTGTTGAGCTTTAAAAGAAAAAAAAACAATTAGAATGTGATCATATCAAAAACATGAAAATAAACAAAATAGTCTTCACCTTTTCCTAAATCCTCTTCATCCTCTTCATCCTCTTCACCATCCTCTTCACCATCTCTGTTGAGCTTAAAAAGAGAAAAAAAGAAAAAAAAACAATTAGAATGTGATCATATCAAAACCATGAAAATAATCAAAATAGTCTTCACCTTTTCCTAAATCCTCTTCATCCTCTTCATCCTCTTCACCATCCTCTTCACCAACTCTGTTGAGCTTAAAAAGAGAAAAAAAGAAAAAAAAACAATTAGAATGTGATCATATCAAAACCATGAAAATAATCAAAATAGTCTTCACCTTTTCCTAAATCCTCTTCATCCTCTTCATCCTCTTCACCATCCTCTTCACCATCTCTGTTGAGCTTGAAAAGAGAAAAAAGAAGAAAAAAACAATTAGAATGTGATCATATCAAAAACATGAAAATAAACAAAATAGTCTTCACCTTTTCCTAAATCCTCTTCATCCTCTTCATCCTCTTCACCATCCTCTTCACCATCTCTGTTGAGCTTAAAAAGAGAAAAAAAGAAAAAAAAATTAGAATGTGATCATATCAAAACCATGAAAATAATCAAAATAGTCTTTACCTTTTCCTAAATCCTCTTCATCCTCTTCATCCTCTTCACCATCCTCTTCACCATCTCTGTTGAGCTTAAAAAGAGAAAAAAAGAAGAAAAAAACAATTAGAATGTGATCATATCAAGAACATGAAAATAAACAAAATAGTCTTCACCTTTTCCTAAATCCTCTTCATCCTCTTCACCATCCTCTTCACCATCTCTGTTGAGCTTAAAAAGAGAAAAAAAGAAAAAAAACAATTAGAATGTGATCATATCAAAACCATGAAAATAATCAAAATAGTCTTCACCTTTTCCTAAATCCTCTTCATCCTCTTCATCCTCTTCACCATCCTCTTCACCATCTCTGTTGAGCTTAAAAAGAGAAAAAAAAACAATTAGAATGTGATCATATCAAGAACATGAAAATAAACAAAATAGTCTTCACCTTTTCCTAAATCCTCTTCATCCTCTTCATCCTCTTCACCATCCTCTTCACCATCTCTGTTGAGCTTAAAAAGAGAAAAAAAGAAAAAAAACAATTAGAATGTGATCATATCAAAACCATGAAAATAATCAAAATAGTCTTCACCTTTTCCTAAATCCTCTTCATCCTCTTCATCCTCTTCACCATCCTCTTCACCATCTCTGTTGAGCTTAAAAAGAAAAAAAAGAAGAAAAAAACAATTAGAATGTGATCATATCAAGAACATGAAAATAAACAAAATAGTCTTCACCTTTTCCTAAATCCTCTTCATCCTCTTCATCCTCTTCACCATCCTCTTCACCATCTCTGTTGAGCTTAAAAAGAGAAAAAAAACAATTAGAATGTGATCATATCAAAACATGAAAATAAACAAAATAGTCTTCACCTTTTCCTAAATCCTCTTCATCCTCTTCATCCTCTTCACCATCCTCTTCACCATCTCTGTTGAGCTTAAAAAGAGAAAAAAAACAATTAGAATGTGATCATATCAAGAACATGAAAATAAACAAAATAGTCTTCACCTTTTCCTAAATCCTCTTCATCCTCTTCATCCTCTTCACCATCCTCTTCACCATCTCTGTTGAGCTTAAAAAGAGAAAAAAAGAAAAAAAACAATTAGAATGTGATCATATCAAAACCATGAAAATAATCAAAATAGTCTTCACCTTTTCCTAAATCCTCTTCATCCTCTTCACCATCCTCTTCACCAACTCTGTTGAGCTTAAAAAGAGAAAAAAAACAATTAGAATGTGATCATATCAAAACCATGAAAATAATCAAAATAGTCTTCACATTTTCCTAAATCCTCTTCATCCTCTTCACCATCCTCTTGACCATCTCTGTTGAGCTTGAAAAGACAAAAAAGAAGAAAAAAACAATTAGAATGTGATCATATCAAAAACATGAAAATAAACAAAATAGTCTTCACCTATTCCTAAAACCTCTTCATCCTCTTCATCCTCTTCACCATCCTCTTCACCATCTCTGTTGAGCTTAAAAAGAGAAAAAAAGAAAAGAAACAATTAGAATGTGATCATATCAAAACCATGAAAATAATCAAAATAGTCTTCACCTTTTCCTAAATCCTCTTCATCCTCTTCATCCTCTTCACCATCCTCTTCACCATCTCTGTTGAGCTTAAAAAGAGAAAAAAAGAATAAAAAACAATTAGAATGTGATCATATCAAAACCATGAAAATAATCAAAATAGTCTTCACCTTTTCCTAAATCCTCTTCATCCTCTTCATCCTCTTCACCATCCTCTTCACCAACTCTGTTGAGCTTAAAAAGAGAAAAAAAGAAAAAAAAACAATTAGAAGGTGATCATATCAAAACCATGAAAATAATCAAAATAGTCTTCACCTTTTCCTAAATCCTCTTCATCCTCTTCATCCTCTTCACCATCCTCTTCACCATCTCTGTTGAGCTTGAAAAGAGAAAAAAGAAGAAAAAAACAATTAGAATGTGATCATATCAAAAACATGAAAATAAACAAAATAGTCTTCACCTTTTCCTAAATCCTCTTCATCCTCTTCATCCTCTTCACCATCCTCTTCACCATCTCTGTTGAGCTTAAAAAGAGAAAAAAAGAAAAAAAAATTAGAATGTGATCATATCAAAACCATGAAAATAATCAAAATAGTCTTTACCTTTTCCTAAATCCTCTTCATCCTCTTCATCCTCTTCACCATCCTCTTCACCATCTCTGTTGAGCTTAAAAAGAGAAAAAAAGAAGAAAAAAACAATTAGAATGTGATCATATCAAGAACATGAAAATAAACAAAATAGTCTTCACCTTTTCCTAAATCCTCTTCATCCTCTTCACCATCCTCTTCACCATCTCTGTTGAGCTTAAAAAGAGAAAAAAAGAAAAAAAACAATTAGAATGTGATCATATCAAAACCATGAAAATAATCAAAATAGTCTTCACCTTTTCCTAAATCCTCTTCATCCTCTTCATCCTCTTCACCATCCTCTTCACCATCTATGTTGAGCTTAAAAAGAGAAAAAAAAACAATTAGAATGTGATCATATCAAGAACATGAAAATAAACAAAATAGTCTTCACCTTTTCCTAAATCCTCTTCATCCTCTTCATCCTCTTCACCATCCTCTTCACCATCTCTGTTGAGCTTAAAAAGAGAAAAAAAGAAAAATAACAATTAGAATGTGATCATATCAAAACCATGAAAATAATCAAAATAGTCTTCACCTTTTCCTAAATCCTCTTCATCCTCTTCATCCTCTTCACCATCCTCTTCACCATCTCTGTTGAGCTTAAAAAGAAAAAAAAGAAGAAAAAAACAATTAGAATGTGATCATATCAAGAACATGAAAATAAACAAAATAGTCTTCACCTTTTCCTAAATCCTCTTCATCCTCTTCATCCTCTTCACCATCCTCTTCACCATCTCTGTTGAGCTTAAAAAGAGAAAAAAAAACAATTAGAATGTGATCATATCAAAACATGAAAATAAACAAAATAGTCTTCACCTTTTCCTAAATCCTCTTCATCCTCTTCATCCTCTTCACCATCCTCTTCACCATCTCTGTTGAGCTTAAAAAGAGAAAAAAAGAAGAAAAAAACAATTAGAATGTGATCATATCAAGAACATGAAAATAAACAAAATAGTCTTCACCTTTTCCTAAATCCTCTTCATCCTCTTCACCATCCTCTTCACCATCTCTGTTGAGCTTAAAAAGAGAAAAAAAGAAAAAAAACAATTAGAATGTGATCATATCAAAACCATGAAAATAATCAAAATAGTCTTCACCTTTTCCTAAATCCTCTTCATCCTCTTCATCCTCTTCACCATCCTCTTCACCATCTCTGTTGAGCTTAAAAAGAGAAAAAAAAACAATTAGAATGTGATCATATCAAGAACATGAAAATAAACAAAATAGTCTTCACCTTTTCCTAAATCCTCTTCATCCTCTTCATCCTCTTCACCATCCTCTTCACCATCTCTGTTGAGCTTAAAAAGAGAAAAAAAGAAAAAAAACAATTAGAATGTGATCATATCAAAACCATGAAAATAATCAAAATAGTCTTCACCTTTTCCTAAATCCTCTTCATCCTCTTCATCCTCTTCACCATCCTCTTCACCATCTCTGTTGAGCTTAAAAAGAAAAAAAAGAAGAAAAAAACAATTAGAATGTGATCATATCAAGAACATGAAAATAAACAAAATAGTCTTCACCTTTTCCTAAATCCTCTTCATCCTCTTCATCCTCTTCACCATCCTCTTCACCATCTCTGTTGAGCTTAAAAAGAGAAAAAAAACAATTAGAATGTGATCATATCAAAACATGAAAATAAACAAAATAGTCTTCACCTTTTCCTAAATCCTCTTCATCCTCTTCATCCTCTTCACCATCCTCTTCACCATCTCTGTTGAGCTTAAAAAGAGAAAAAAAACAATTAGAATGTGATCATATCAAGAACATGAAAATAAACAAAATAGTCTTCACCTTTTCCTAAATCCTCTTCATCCTCTTCATCCTCTTCACCATCCTCTTCACCATCTCTGTTGAGCTTAAAAAGAGAAAAAAAGAAAAAAAACAATTAGAATGTGATCATATCAAAACCATGAAAATAATCAAAATAGTCTTCACCTTTTCCTAAATCCTCTTCATCCTCTTCACCATCCTCTTCACCAACTCTGTTGAGCTTAAAAAGAGAAAAAAAACAATTAGAATGTGATCATATCAAAACCATGAAAATAATCAAAATAGTCTTCACCTTTTCCTAAATCCTCTTCATCCTCTTCACCATCCTCTTGACCATCTCTGTTGAGCTTGAAAAGACAAAAAAGAAGAAAAAAACAATTAGAATGTGATCATATCAAAAACATGAAAATAAACAAAATAGTCTTCACCTATTCCTAAAACCTCTTCATCCTCTTCATCCTCTTCACCATCCTCTTCACCATCTCTGTTGAGCTTAAAAAGAGAAAAAAAGAAAAGAAACAATTAGAATGTGATCATATCAAAACCATGAAAATAATCAAAATAGTCTTCACCTTTTCCTAATTCCTCTTCATCCTCTTCATCCTCTTCACCATCCTCTTCACCATCTCTGTTGAGCTTGAAAAGAGAAAAAAGAAGAAAAAAAAACAATTAGAATGTGATCATATCAAAACCATGAAAATAATCAAAATAGTCTTCACCTTTTCCTAAATCCTCTTCATCCTCTTCATCCTCTTCACCATCCTCTTCACCATCTCTGTTGAGCTTAAAAAGAGAAAAAAAGAAAAAAAACAATTAGAATGTGATCATATCAAAACCATGAAAATAATCAAAATAGTCTTCACCTTTTCCTAAATCCTCTTCATCCTCTTCATCCTCTTCACCATCCTCTTCACCATCTATGTTGAGCTTAAAAAGAAAAAAAAAGAAGAAAAAAACAATTAGAATGTGATCATATCAAGAACATGAAAATAAACAAAATAGTCTTCACCTTTTCCTAAATCCTCTTCATCCTCTTCATCCTCTTCACCATCCTCTTCACCATCTCTGTTGAGCTTTAAAAGAAAAAAAAACAATTAGAATGTGATCATATCAAAAACATGAAAATAAACAAAATAGTCTTCACCTTTTCCTAAATCCTCTTCATCCTCTTCATCCTCTTCACCATCCTCTTCACCATCTCTGTTGAGCTTAAAAAGAGAAAAAAAGAAAAAAAAACAATTAGAATGTGATCATATCAAAACCATGAAAATAATCAAAATAGTCTTCACCTTTTCCTAAATCCTCTTCATCCTCTTCATCCTCTTCACCATCCTCTTCACCAACTCTGTTGAGCTTAAAAAGAGAAAAAAAGAAAAAAAAACAATTAGAATGTGATCATATCAAAACCATGAAAATAATCAAAATAGTCTTCACCTTTTCCTAAATCCTCTTCATCCTCTTCACCATCCTCTTGACCATCTCTGTTGAGCTTGAAAAGACAAAAAAGAAGAAAAAAACAATTAGAATGTGATCATATCAAAAACATGAAAATAAACAAAATAGTCTTCACCTATTCCTAAAACCTCTTCATCCTCTTCATCCTCTTCACCATCCTCTTCACCATCTCTGTTGAGCTTAAAAAGAGAAAAAAAGAAAAGAAACAATTAGAATGTGATCATATCAAAACCATGAAAATAATCAAAATAGTCTTCACCTTTTCCTAATTCCTCTTCATCCTCTTCATCCTCTTCACCATCCTCTTCACCATCTCTGTTGAGCTTGAAAAGAGAAAAAAGAAGAAAAAAAAACAATTAGAATGTGATCATATCAAAACCATGAAAATAATCAAAATAGTCTTCACCTTTTCCTAAATCCTCTTCATCCTCTTCATCCTCTTCACCATCCTCTTCACCATCTCTGTTGAGCTTAAAAAGAGAAAAAAAGAAAAAAAACAATTAGAATGTGATCATATCAAAACCATGAAAATAATCAAAATAGTCTTCACCTTTTCCTAAATCCTCTTCATCCTCTTCATCCTCTTCACCATCCTCTTCACCATCTATGTTGAGCTTAAAAAGAAAAAAAAAGAAGAAAAAAACAATTAGAATGTGATCATATCAAGAACATGAAAATAAACAAAATAGTCTTCACCTTTTCCTAAATCCTCTTCATCCTCTTCATCCTCTTCACCATCCTCTTCACCATCTCTGTTGAGCTTTAAAAGAAAAAAAAACAATTAGAATGTGATCATATCAAAAACATGAAAATAAACAAAATAGTCTTCACCTTTTCCTAAATCCTCTTCATCCTCTTCATCCTCTTCACCATCCTCTTCACCATCTCTGTTGAGCTTAAAAAGAGAAAAAAAGAAAAAAAAACAATTAGAATGTGATCATATCAAAACCATGAAAATAATCAAAATAGTCTTCACCTTTTCCTAAATCCTCTTCATCCTCTTCATCCTCTTCACCATCCTCTTCACCAACTCTGTTGAGCTTAAAAAGAGAAAAAAAGAAAAAAAAACAATTAGAATGTGATCATATCAAAACCATGAAAATAATCAAAATAGTCTTCACCTTTTCCTAAATCCTCTTCATCCTCTTCATCCTCTTCACCATCCTCTTCACCATCTCTGTTGAGCTTGAAAAGAGAAAAAAGAAGAAAAAAACAATTAGAATGTGATCATATCAAAAACATGAAAATAAACAAAATAGTCTTCACCTTTTCCTAAATCCTCTTCATCCTCTTCATCCTCTTCACCATCCTCTTCACCATCTCTGTTGAGCTTAAAAAGAGAAAAAAAGAAAAAAAAATTAGAATGTGATCATATCAAAACCATGAAAATAATCAAAATAGTCTTTACCTTTTCCTAAATCCTCTTCATCCTCTTCATCCTCTTCACCATCCTCTTCACCATCTCTGTTGAGCTTAAAAAGAGAAAAAAAGAAAAAAAAATTAGAATGTGATCATATCAAAACCATGAAAATAATCAAAATAGTCTTTACCTTTTCCTAAATCCTCTTCATCCTCTTCATCCTCTTCACCATCCTCTTCACCATCTCTGTTGAGCTTAAAAAGAGAAAAAAAGAAGAAAAAAACAATTAGAATGTGATCATATCAAGAACATGAAAATAAACAAAATAGTCTTCACCTTTTCCTAAATCCTCTTCATCCTCTTCACCATCCTCTTCACCATCTCTGTTGAGCTTAAAAAGAGAAAAAAAGAAGAAAAAAACAATTAGAATGTGATCATATCAAGAACATGAAAATAAACAAAATAGTCTTCACCTTTTCCTAAATCCTCTTCATCCTCTTCATCCTCTTCACCATCCTCTTCACCATCTCTGTTGAGCTTAAAAAGAGAAAAAAAGAAAAAAAACAATTAGAATGTGATCATATCAAAACCATGAAAATAATCAAAATAGTCTTCACCTTTTCCTAAATCCTCTTCATCCTCTTCATCCTCTTCACCATCCTCTTCACCATCTCTGTTGAGCTTAAAAAGAAAAAAAAGAAGAAAAAAACAATTAGAATGTGATCATATCAAGAACATGAAAATAAACAAAATAGTCTTCACCTTTTCCTAAATCCTCTTCATCCTCTTCATCCTCTTCACCATCCTCTTCACCATCTCTGTTGAGCTTAAAAAGAGAAAAAAAACAATTAGAATGTGATCATATCAAAACATGAAAATAAACAAAATAGTCTTCACCTTTTCCTAAATCCTCTTCATCCTCTTCATCCTCTTCACCATCCTCTTCACCATCTCTGTTGAGCTTAAAAAGAGAAAAAAAACAATTAGAATGTGATCATATCAAGAACATGAAAATAAACTAAATAGTCTTCACCTTTTCCTAAATCCTCTTCATCCTCTTCATCCTCTTCACCATCCTCTTCACCATCTCTGTTGAGCTTAAAAAGAGAAAAAAAGAAAAAAAACAATTAGAATGTGATCATATCAAAACCATGAAAATAATCAAAATAGTCTTCACCTTTTCCTAAATCCTCTTCATCCTCTTCACCATCCTCTTCACCAACTCTGTTGAGCTTAAAAAGAGAAAAAAAACAATTAGAATGTGATCATATCAAAACCATGAAAATAATCAAAATAGTCTTCACCTTTTCCTAAATCCTCTTCATCCTCTTCACCATCCTCTTGACCATCTCTGTTGAGCTTGAAAAGACAAAAAAGAAGAAAAAAACAATTAGAATGTGATCATATCAAAAACATGAAAATAAACAAAATAGTCTTCACCTATTCCTAAAACCTCTTCATCCTCTTCATCCTCTTCACCATCCTCTTCACCATCTCTGTTGAGCTTAAAAAGAGAAAAAAAGAAAAGAAACAATTAGAATGTGATCATATCAAAACCATGAAAATAATCAAAATAGTCTTCACCTTTTCCTAATTCCTCTTCATCCTCTTCATCCTCTTCACCATCCTCTTCACCATCTCTGTTGAGCTTGAAAAGAGAAAAAAGAAGAAAAAAAAACAATTAGAATGTGATCATATCAAAACCATGAAAATAATCAAAATAGTCTTCACCTTTTCCTAAATCCTCTTCATCCTCTTCATCCTCTTCACCATCCTCTTCACCATCTCTGTTGAGCTTAAAAAGAGAAAAAAAGAAAAAAAACAATTAGAATGTGATCATATCAAAACCATGAAAATAATCAAAATAGTCTTCACCTTTTCCTAAATCCTCTTCATCCTCTTCATCCTCTTCACCATCCTCTTCACCATCTATGTTGAGCTTAAAAAGAAAAAAAAAGAAGAAAAAAACAATTAGAATGTGATCATATCAAGAACATGAAAATAAACAAAATAGTCTTCACCTTTTCCTAAATCCTCTTCATCCTCTTCATCCTCTTCACCATCCTCTTCACCATCTCTGTTGAGCTTTAAAAGAAAAAAAAACAATTAGAATGTGATCATATCAAAAACATGAAAATAAACAAAATAGTCTTCACCTTTTCCTAAATCCTCTTCATCCTCTTCATCCTCTTCACCATCCTCTTCACCATCTCTGTTGAGCTTAAAAAGAGAAAAAAAGAAAAAAAAACAATTAGAATGTGATCATATCAAAACCATGAAAATAATCAAAATAGTCTTCACCTTTTCCTAAATCCTCTTCATCCTCTTCATCCTCTTCACCATCCTCTTCACCAACTCTGTTGAGCTTAAAAAGAGAAAAAAAGAAAAAAAAACAATTAGAATGTGATCATATCAAAACCATGAAAATAATCAAAATAGTCTTCACCTTTTCCTAAATCCTCTTCATCCTCTTCATCCTCTTCACCATCCTCTTCACCATCTCTGTTGAGCTTGAAAAGAGAAAAAAGAAGAAAAAAACAATTAGAATGTGATCATATCAAAAACATGAAAATAAACAAAATAGTCTTCACCTTTTCCTAAATCCTCTTCATCCTCTTCATCCTCTTCACCATCCTCTTCACCATCTCTGTTGAGCTTAAAAAGAGAAAAAAAGAAAAAAAAATTAGAATGTGATCATATCAAAACCATGAAAATAATCAAAATAGTCTTTACCTTTTCCTAAATCCTCTTCATCCTCTTCATCCTCTTCACCATCCTCTTCACCATCTCTGTTGAGCTTAAAAAGAGAAAAAAAGAAAAAAAAATTAGAATGTGATCATATCAAAACCATGAAAATAATCAAAATAGTCTTTACCTTTTCCTAAATCCTCTTCATCCTCTTCATCCTCTTCACCATCCTCTTCACCATCTCTGTTGAGCTTAAAAAGAGAAAAAAAGAAGAAAAAAACAATTAGAATGTGATCATATCAAGAACATGAAAATAAACAAAATAGTCTTCACCTTTTCCTAAATCCTCTTCATCCTCTTCACCATCCTCTTCACCATCTCTGTTGAGCTTAAAAAGAGAAAAAAAGAAAAAAAACAATTAGAATGTGATCATATCAAAACCATGAAAATAATCAAAATAGTCTTCACCTTTTCCTAAATCCTCTTCATCCTCTTCATCCTCTTCACCATCCTCTTCACCATCTCTGTTGAGCTTAAAAAGAAAAAAAAGAAGAAAAAAACAATTAGAATGTGATCATATCAAGAACATGAAAATAAACAAAATAGTCTTCACCTTTTCCTAAATCCTCTTCATCCTCTTCATCCTCTTCACCATCCTCTTCACCATCTCTGTTGAGCTTAAAAAGAGAAAAAAAACAATTAGAATGTGATCATATCAAAACATGAAAATAAACAAAATAGTCTTCACCTTTTCCTAAATCCTCTTCATCCTCTTCATCCTCTTCACCATCCTCTTCACCATCTCTGTTGAGCTTAAAAAGAGAAAAAAAACAATTAGAATGTGATCATATCAAGAACATGAAAATAAACAAAATAGTCTTCACCTTTTCCTAAATCCTCTTCATCCTCTTCATCCTCTTCACCATCCTCTTCACCATCTCTGTTGAGCTTAAAAAGAGAAAAAAAGAAAAAAAACAATTAGAATGTGATCATATCAAAACCATGAAAATAATCAAAATAGTCTTCACCTTTTCCTAAATCCTCTTCATCCTCTTCACCATCCTCTTCACCAACTCTGTTGAGCTTAAAAAGAGAAAAAAAACAATTAGAATGTGATCATATCAAAACCATGAAAATAATCAAAATAGTCTTCACATTTTCCTAAATCCTCTTCATCCTCTTCACCATCCTCTTGACCATCTCTGTTGAGCTTGAAAAGACAAAAAAGAAGAAAAAAACAATTAGAATGTGATCATATCAAAAACATGAAAATAAACAAAATAGTCTTCACCTATTCCTAAAACCTCTTCATCCTCTTCATCCTCTTCACCATCCTCTTCACCATCTCTGTTGAGCTTAAAAAGAGAAAAAAAGAAAAGAAACAATTAGAATGTGATCATATCAAAACCATGAAAATAATCAAAATAGTCTTCACCTTTTCCTAAATCCTCTTCATCCTCTTCATCCTCTTCACCATCCTCTTCACCATCTCTGTTGAGCTTGAAAAGAGAAAAAAGAAGAAAAAAAAACAATTAGAATGTGATCATATCAAAACCATGAAAATAATCAAAATAGTCTTCACCTTTTCCTAAATCCTCTTCATCCTCTTCATCCTCTTCACCATCCTCTTCACCATCTCTGTTGAGCTTAAAAAGAGAAAAAAAGAAAAAAAACAATTAGAATGTGATCATATCAAAACCATGAAAATAATCAAAATAGTCTTCACCTTTTCCTAAATCCTCTTCATCCTCTTCATCCTCTTCACCATCCTCTTCACCATCTATGTTGAGCTTAAAAAGAAAAAAAAAGAAGAAAAAAACAATTAGAATGTGATCATATCAAGAACATGAAAATAAACAAAATAGTCTTCACCTTTTCCTAAATCCTCTTCATCCTCTTCATCCTCTTCACCATCCTCTTCACCATCTCTGTTGAGCTTTAAAAGAAAAAAAAACAATTAGAATGTGATCATATCAAAAACATGAAAATAAACAAAATAGTCTTCACCTTTTCCTAAATCCTCTTCATCCTCTTCATCCTCTTCACCATCCTCTTCACCATCTCTGTTGAGCTTAAAAAGAGAAAAAAAGAAAAAAAAACAATTAGAATGTGATCATATCAAAACATGAAAATAAACAAAATAGTCTTCACCTTTTCCTAAATCCTCTTCATCCTCTTCATCCTCTTCATCCTCTTCACCATCCTCTTCACCATCTCTGTTGAGCTTAAAAAGAGAAAAAAAGAAAAAAAACAATTAGAATGTGATCATATCAAAACCATGAAAATAATCAAAATAGTCTTCACCTTTTCCTAAATCCTCTTCATCCTCTTCATCCTCTTCACCATCCTCTTCACCATCTCTGTTGAGCTTAAAAAGAGAAAAAAAGAATAAAAAACAATTAGAATGTGATCATATCAAAACCATGAAAATAATCAAAATAGTCTTCACCTTTTCCTAAATCCTCTTCATCCTCTTCATCCTCTTCACCATCCTCTTCACCAACTCTGTTGAGCTTAAAAAGAGAAAAAAAGAAAAAAAAACAATTAGAAGGTGATCATATCAAAACCATGAAAATAATCAAAATAGTCTTCACCTTTTCCTAAATCCTCTTCATCCTCTTCATCCTCTTCACCATCCTCTTCACCATCTCTGTTGAGCTTGAAAAGAGAAAAAAGAAGAAAAAAACAATTAGAATGTGATCATATCAAAAACATGAAAATAAACAAAATAGTCTTCACCTTTTCCTAAATCCTCTTCATCCTCTTCATCCTCTTCACCATCCTCTTCACCATCTCTGTTGAGCTTAAAAAGAGAAAAAAAGAAAAAAAAATTAGAATGTGATCATATCAAAACCATGAAAATAATCAAAATAGTCTTTACCTTTTCCTAAATCCTCTTCATCCTCTTCATCCTCTTCACCATCCTCTTCACCATCTCTGTTGAGCTTAAAAAGAGAAAAAAAGAAGAAAAAAACAATTAGAATGTGATCATATCAAGAACATGAAAATAAACAAAATAGTCTTCACCTTTTCCTAAATCCTCTTCATCCTCTTCACCATCCTCTTCACCATCTCTGTTGAGCTTAAAAAGAGAAAAAAAGAAAAAAAACAATTAGAATGTGATCATATCAAAACCATGAAAATAATCAAAATAGTCTTCACCTTTTCCTAAATCCTCTTCATCCTCTTCATCCTCTTCACCATCCTCTTCACCATCTATGTTGAGCTTAAAAAGAGAAAAAAAAACAATTAGAATGTGATCATATCAAGAACATGAAAATAAACAAAATAGTCTTCACCTTTTCCTAAATCCTCTTCATCCTCTTCATCCTCTTCACCATCCTCTTCACCATCTCTGTTGAGCTTAAAAAGAGAAAAAAAGAAAAATAACAATTAGAATGTGATCATATCAAAACCATGAAAATAATCAAAATAGTCTTCACCTTTTCCTAAATCCTCTTCATCCTCTTCATCCTCTTCACCATCCTCTTCACCATCTCTGTTGAGCTTAAAAAGAAAAAAAAGAAGAAAAAAACAATTAGAATGTGATCATATCAAGAACATGAAAATAAACAAAATAGTCTTCACCTTTTCCTAAATCCTCTTCATCCTCTTCATCCTCTTCACCATCCTCTTCACCATCTCTGTTGAGCTTAAAAAGAGAAAAAAAAACAATTAGAATGTGATCATATCAAAACATGAAAATAAACAAAATAGTCTTCACCTTTTCCTAAATCCTCTTCATCCTCTTCATCCTCTTCACCATCCTCTTCACCATCTCTGTTGAGCTTAAAAAGAGAAAAAAAGAAGAAAAAAACAATTAGAATGTGATCATATCAAGAACATGAAAATAAACAAAATAGTCTTCACCTTTTCCTAAATCCTCTTCATCCTCTTCACCATCCTCTTCACCATCTCTGTTGAGCTTAAAAAGAGAAAAAAAGAAAAAAAACAATTAGAATGTGATCATATCAAAACCATGAAAATAATCAAAATAGTCTTCACCTTTTCCTAAATCCTCTTCATCCTCTTCATCCTCTTCACCATCCTCTTCACCATCTCTGTTGAGCTTAAAAAGAGAAAAAAAAACAATTAGAATGTGATCATATCAAGAACATGAAAATAAACAAAATAGTCTTCACCTTTTCCTAAATCCTCTTCATCCTCTTCATCCTCTTCACCATCCTCTTCACCATCTCTGTTGAGCTTAAAAAGAGAAAAAAAGAAAAAAAACAATTAGAATGTGATCATATCAAAACCATGAAAATAATCAAAATAGTCTTCACCTTTTCCTAAATCCTCTTCATCCTCTTCATCCTCTTCACCATCCTCTTCACCATCTCTGTTGAGCTTAAAAAGAAAAAAAAGAAGAAAAAAACAATTAGAATGTGATCATATCAAGAACATGAAAATAAACAAAATAGTCTTCACCTTTTCCTAAATCCTCTTCATCCTCTTCATCCTCTTCACCATCCTCTTCACCATCTCTGTTGAGCTTAAAAAGAGAAAAAAAGAAAAAAAACAATTAGAATGTGATCATATCAAAACCATGAAAATAATCAAAATAGTCTTCACCTTTTCCTAAATCCTCTTCATCCTCTTCATCCTCTTCACCATCCTCTTCACCATCTCTGTTGAGCTTAAAAAGAGAAAAAAAGAATAAAAAACAATTAGAATGTGATCATATCAAAACCATGAAAATAATCAAAATAGTCTTCACCTTTTCCTAAATCCTCTTCATCCTCTTCATCCTCTTCACCATCCTCTTCACCAACTCTGTTGAGCTTAAAAAGAGAAAAAAAGAAAAAAAAACAATTAGAAGGTGATCATATCAAAACCATGAAAATAATCAAAATAGTCTTCACCTTTTCCTAAATCCTCTTCATCCTCTTCATCCTCTTCACCATCCTCTTCACCATCTCTGTTGAGCTTGAAAAGAGAAAAAAGAAGAAAAAAACAATTAGAATGTGATCATATCAAAAACATGAAAATAAACAAAATAGTCTTCACCTTTTCCTAAATCCTCTTCATCCTCTTCATCCTCTTCACCATCCTCTTCACCATCTCTGTTGAGCTTAAAAAGAGAAAAAAAGAAAAAAAAATTAGAATGTGATCATATCAAAACCATGAAAATAATCAAAATAGTCTTTACCTTTTCCTAAATCCTCTTCATCCTCTTCATCCTCTTCACCATCCTCTTCACCATCTCTGTTGAGCTTAAAAAGAGAAAAAAAGAAGAAAAAAACAATTAGAATGTGATCATATCAAGAACATGAAAATAAACAAAATAGTCTTCACCTTTTCCTAAATCCTCTTCATCCTCTTCACCATCCTCTTCACCATCTCTGTTGAGCTTAAAAAGAGAAAAAAAGAAAAAAAACAATTAGAATGTGATCATATCAAAACCATGAAAATAATCAAAATAGTCTTTACCTTTTCCTAAATCCTCTTCATCCTCTTCATCCTCTTCACCATCCTCTTCACCATCTCTGTTGAGCTTAAAAAGAGAAAAAAAGAAGAAAAAAACAATTAGAATGTGATCATATCAAGAACATGAAAATAAACAAAATAGTCTTCACCTTTTCCTAAATCCTCTTCATCCTCTTCACCATCCTCTTCACCATCTCTGTTGAGCTTAAAAAGAGAAAAAAAGAAAAAAAACAATTAGAATGTGATCATATCAAAACCATGAAAATAATCAAAATAGTCTTCACCTTTTCCTAAATCCTCTTCATCCTCTTCATCCTCTTCACCATCCTCTTCACCATCTATGTTGAGCTTAAAAAGAGAAAAAAAAACAATTAGAATGTGATCATATCAAGAACATGAAAATAAACAAAATAGTCTTCACCTTTTCCTAAATCCTCTTCATCCTCTTCATCCTCTTCACCATCCTCTTCACCATCTCTGTTGAGCTTAAAAAGAGAAAAAAAAACAATTAGAATGTGATCATATCAAGAACATGAAAATAAACAAAATAGTCTTCACCTTTTCCTAAATCCTCTTCATCCTCTTCATCCTCTTCACCATCCTCTTCACCATCTCTGTTGAGCTTAAAAAGAGAAAAAAAGAAAAAAAACAATTAGAATGTGATCATATCAAAACCATGAAAATAATCAAAATAGTCTTCACCTTTTCCTAAATCCTCTTCATCCTCTTCATCCTCTTCACCATCCTCTTCACCATCTCTGTTGAGCTTAAAAAGAAAAAAAAGAAGAAAAAAACAATTAGAATGTGATCATATCAAGAACATGAAAATAAACAAAATAGTCTTCACCTTTTCCTAAATCCTCTTCATCCTCTTCATCCTCTTCACCATCCTCTTCACCATCTCTGTTGAGCTTAAAAAGAGAAAAAAAACAATTAGAATGTGATCATATCAAAACATGAAAATAAACAAAATAGTCTTCACCTTTTCCTAAATCCTCTTCATCCTCTTCATCCTCTTCACCATCCTCTTCACCATCTCTGTTGAGCTTAAAAAGAGAAAAAAAACAATTAGAATGTGATCATATCAAGAACATGAAAATAAACAAAATAGTCTTCACCTTTTCCTAAATCCTCTTCATCCTCTTCATCCTCTTCACCATCCTCTTCACCATCTCTGTTGAGCTTAAAAAGAGAAAAAAAGAAAAAAAACAATTAGAATGTGATCATATCAAAACCATGAAAATAATCAAAATAGTCTTCACCTTTTCCTAAATCCTCTTCATCCTCTTCACCATCCTCTTCACCAACTCTGTTGAGCTTAAAAAGAGAAAAAAAACAATTAGAATGTGATCATATCAAAACCATGAAAATAATCAAAATAGTCTTCACCTTTTCCTAAATCCTCTTCATCCTCTTCACCATCCTCTTGACCATCTCTGTTGAGCTTGAAAAGACAAAAAAGAAGAAAAAAACAATTAGAATGTGATCATATCAAAAACATGAAAATAAACAAAATAGTCTTCACCTATTCCTAAAACCTCTTCATCCTCTTCATCCTCTTCACCATCCTCTTCACCATCTCTGTTGAGCTTAAAAAGAGAAAAAAAGAAAAGAAACAATTAGAATGTGATCATATCAAAACCATGAAAATAATCAAAATAGTCTTCACCTTTTCCTAATTCCTCTTCATCCTCTTCATCCTCTTCACCATCCTCTTCACCATCTCTGTTGAGCTTGAAAAGAGAAAAAAGAAGAAAAAAAAACAATTAGAATGTGATCATATCAAAACCATGAAAATAATCAAAATAGTCTTCACCTTTTCCTAAATCCTCTTCATCCTCTTCATCCTCTTCACCATCCTCTTCACCATCTCTGTTGAGCTTAAAAAGAGAAAAAAAGAAAAAAAAACAATTAGAATGTGATCATATCAAAACCATGAAAATAATCAAAATAGTCTTCACCTTTTCCTAAATCCTCTTCATCCTCTTCATCCTCTTCACCATCCTCTTCACCATCTATGTTGAGCTTAAAAAGAAAAAAAAAGAAGAAAAAAACAATTAGAATGTGATCATATCAAGAACATGAAAATAAACAAAATAGTCTTCACCTTTTCCTAAATCCTCTTCATCCTCTTCATCCTCTTCACCATCCTCTTCACCATCTCTGTTGAGCTTAAAAAGAGAAAAAAAACAATTAGAATGTGATCATATCAAGAACATGAAAATAAACAAAATAGTCTTCACCTTTTCCTAAATCCTCTTCATCCTCTTCATCCTCTTCACCATCCTCTTCACCATCTCTGTTGAGCTTAAAAAGAGAAAAAAAACAATTAGAATGTGATCATATCAAGAACATGAAAATAAACAAAATAGTCTTCACCTTTTCCTAAATCCTCTTCATCCTCTTCATCCTCTTCACCATCCTCTTCACCATCTCTGTTGAGCTTAAAAAGAGAAAAAAAGAAAAAAAAAACAATTAGAATGTGATCATATCAAAACCATGAAAATAATCAAAATAGTCTTCACCTTTTCCTAAATCCTCTTCATCCTCTTCATCCTCTTCACCATCCTCTTCACCAACTCTGTTGAGCTTAAAAAGAGAAAAAAAGAAAAAAAACAATTAGAATGTGATCATATCAAAACCATGAAAATAATCAAAATAGTCTTCACCTTTTCCTAAATCCTCTTCATCCTCTTCATCCTCTTCACCATCCTCTTCACCATCTCTGTTGAGCTTAAAAAGAGAAAAAAAGAAAAAAACAATTAGAATGTGATCATATCAAAAACATGAAAATAAACAAAATAGTCTTCACCTTTTCCTAAATCCTCTTCATCCTCTTCATCCTCTTCACCATCCTCTTCACCATCTCTGTTGAGCTTAAAAAGAGAAAAATAGAAAAAAAACAATTAGAATGTGATCATATCAAAACCATGAAAATAATCAAAATAGTCTTCACCTTTTCCTAAATCCTCTTCATCCTCTTCATCCTCTTCACCATCCTCTTCACCATCTCTGTTGAGCTTGAAAAGAGAAAAAAGAAGAAAAAAACAATTAGAATGTGATCATATCAAAAACATGAAAATAAACAAAATAGTCTTCACCTTTTCCTAAATCCTCTTCATCCTCTTCATCCTCTTCACCATCCTCTTCACCATCTCTGTTGAGCTTAAAAAGAGAAAAATAGAAAAAAAACAATTAGAATGTGATCATATCAAAACCATGAAAATAATCAAAATAGTCTTCACCTTTTCCTAAATCCTCTTCATCCTCTTCATCCTCTTCACCATCCTCTTCACCATCTCTGTTGAGCTTGAAAAGAGAAAAAAGAAGAAAAAAACAATTAGAATGTGATCATATCAAAAACATGAAAATAAACAAAATAGTCTTCACCTTTTCCTAAATCCTCTTCATCCTCTTCATCCTCTTCACCATCCTCTTCACCATCTCTGTTGAGCTTAAAAAGAGAAAAAAATAAAAAACAATTAGAATGTGATCATATCAAAACCATGAAAATAATCAAAATAGTCTTTACCTTTTCCTAAATCCTCTTCATCCTCTTCATCCTCTTCACCATCCTCTTCACCATCTCTGTTGAGCTTAAAAAGAGAAAAAAAGAAGAAAAAAACAATTAGAATGTGATCATATCAAAACCATGAAAATAATCAAAATAGTCTCCACCTTTTCCTAATTCCTCTTCATCCTCTTCACCATCCTCTTCACCATCTCTGTTGAGCTTAAAAAGAGAAAAAAAGAAAAAAAAACAATTAGAATGTGATCATATCAAAACATGAAAATAAACAAAATAGTCTTCACCTTTTCCTAAATCCTCTTCATCCTCTTCATCCTCTTCACCATCCTCTTCACCATCTCTGTTGAGCTTAAAAAGAGAAAAAAACAATTAGAATGTGATCATATCAAAAACATGAAAATAAACAAAATAGTCTTCACCTTTTCCTAAATCCTCTTCATCCTCTTCATCCTCTTCACCATCCTCTTCACCATCTCTGTTGAGCTTAAAAAGAGAAAAATAGAAAAAAAACAATTAGAATGTGATCATATCAAAACCATGAAAATAATCAAAATAGTCTTCACCTTTTCCTAAATCCTCTTCATCCTCTTCATCCTCTTCACCATCCTCTTCACCATCTCTGTTGAGCTTGAAAAGAGAAAAAAGAAGAAAAAAACAATTAGAATGTGATCATATCAAAAACATGAAAATAAACAAAATAGTCTTCACCTTTTCCTAAATCCTCTTCATCCTCTTCATCCTCTTCACCATCCTCTTCACCATCTCTGTTGAGCTTAAAAAGAGAAAAAAATAAAAAACAATTAGAATGTGATCATATCAAAACCATGAAAATAATCAAAATAGTCTTCACCTTTTCCTAAATCCTCTTCATCCTCTTCATCCTCTTCACCATCCTCTTCACCATCTCTGTTGAGCTTAAAAAGAGAAAAAAAGAAGAAAAAAACAATTAGAATGTGATCATATCAAGAACATGAAAATAAACAAAATAGTCTTCACCTTTTCCTAAATCCTCTTCATCCTCTTCATCCTCTTCACCATCCTCTTCACCATCTCTGTTGAGCTTAAAAAGAGAAAAAAAGAAAAAAAAATTAGAATGTGATCATATCAAAACCATGAAAATAATCAAAATAGTCTCCACCTTTTCCTAAATCCTCTTCATCCTCTTCACCATCCTCTTCACCATCTCTGTTGAGCTTAAAAAGAGAAAAAAAGAAAAAAAAAATTAGAATGTGATCATATCAAAACCATGAAAATAATCAAAATAGTCTTCACCTTTTCCTAAATCCTCTTCATCCTCTTCACCATCCTCTTCACCATCTCTGTTGAGCTTAAAAAGAGAAAAAAAGAAAAAAAACAATTAGAATGTGATCATATCAAAACCATGAAAATAATCAAAATAGTCTTCACCTTTTCCTAAATCCTCTTCATCCTCTTCATCCTCTTCACCATCCTCTTCACCATCTCTGTTGAGCTTAAAAAGAGAAAAAAAACAATTAGAATGTGATCATATCAAGAACATGAAAATAAACAAAATAGTCTTCACCTTTTCCTAAATCCTCTTCATCCTCTTCATCCTCTTCACCATCCTCTTCACCATCTCTGTTGAGCTTAAAAAGAGAAAAAAAGAAAAAAAAACAATTAGAATGTGATCATATCAAAACCATGAAAATAATCAAAATAGTCTTCACCTTTTCCTAAATCCTCTTCATCCTCTTCATCCTCTTCACCATCCTCTTCACCAACTCTGTTGAGCTTAAAAAGAGAAAAAAATAAAAAACAATTAGAATGTGATCATATCAAAACCATGAAAATAATCAAAATAGTCTTTACCTTTTCCTAAATCCTCTTCATCCTCTTCATCCTCTTCACCATCCTCTTCACCATCTCGGTTGAGCTTAAAAAGAGAAAAAAAGAAGAAAAAAACAATTAGAATGTGATCATATCAAGTACATGAAAATAAACAAAATAGTCTTCACCTTTTCCTAAATCCTCTTCATCCTCTTCACCATCCTCTTCACCATCTCTGTTGAGCTTAAAAAGAGAAAAAAAGAAAAAAAACAATTAGAATGTGATCATATCAAAACCATGAAAATAATCAAAATAGTCTTCACCTTTTCCTAAATCCTCTTCATCCTCTTCATCCTCTTCACCATCCTCTTCACCATCTCTGTTGAGCTTAAAAAGAGAAAAAAAACAATTAGAATGTGATCATATCAAGAACATGAAAATAAACAAAATAGTCTTCACCTTTTCCTAAATCCTCTTCATCCTCTTCATCCTCTTCACCATCCTCTTCACCATCTCTGTTGAGCTTAAAAAGAGAAAAAAAGAAAAAAAAAACAATTAGAATGTGATCATATCAAAACCATGAAAATAATCAAAATAGTCTTCACCTTTTCCTAAATCCTCTTCATCCTCTTCATCCTCTTCACCATCCTCTTCACCAACTCTGTTGAGCTTAAAAAGAGAAAAAAAGAAAAAAAACAATTAGAATGTGATCATATCAAAACCATGAAAATAATCAAAATAGTCTTCACCTTTTCCTAAATCCTCTTCATCCTCTTCATCCTCTTCACCATCCTCTTCACCATCTCTGTTGAGCTTAAAAAGAGAAAAAAAGAAAAAAACAATTAGAATGTGATCATATCAAAAACATGAAAATAAACAAAATAGTCTTCACCTTTTCCTAAATCCTCTTCATCCTCTTCATCCTCTTCACCATCCTCTTCACCATCTCTGTTGAGCTTAAAAAGAGAAAAATAGAAAAAAAACAATTAGAATGTGATCATATCAAAACCATGAAAATAATCAAAATAGTCTTCACCTTTTCCTAAATCCTCTTCATCCTCTTCATCCTCTTCACCATCCTCTTCACCATCTCTGTTGAGCTTGAAAAGAGAAAAAAGAAGAAAAAAACAATTAGAATGTGATCATATCAAAAACATGAAAATAAACAAAATAGTCTTCACCTTTTCCTAAATCCTCTTCATCCTCTTCATCCTCTTCACCATCCTCTTCACCATCTCTGTTGAGCTTAAAAAGAGAAAAAAATAAAAAACAATTAGAATGTGATCATATCAAAACCATGAAAATAATCAAAATAGTCTTTACCTTTTCCTAAATCCTCTTCATCCTCTTCATCCTCTTCACCATCCTCTTCACCATCTCTGTTGAGCTTAAAAAGAGAAAAAAATAAAAAACAATTAGAATGTGATCATATCAAAACCATGAAAATAATCAAAATAGTCTTTACCTTTTCCTAAATCCTCTTCATCCTCTTCATCCTCTTCACCATCCTCTTCACCATCTCTGTTGAGCTTAAAAAGAGAAAAAAAGAAGAAAAAAACAATTAGAATGTGATCATATCAAAACCATGAAAATAATCAAAATAGTCTCCACCTTTTCCTAATTCCTCTTCATCCTCTTCACCATCCTCTTCACCATCTCTGTTGAGCTTAAAAAGAGAAAAAAAGAAAAAAAAACAATTAGAATGTGATCATATCAAAACATGAAAATAAACAAAATAGTCTTCACCTTTTCCTAAATCCTCTTCATCCTCTTCATCCTCTTCACCATCCTCTTCACCATCTCTGTTGAGCTTAAAAAGAGAAAAAAACAATTAGAATGTGATCATATCAAAAACATGAAAATAAACAAAATAGTCTTCACCTTTTCCTAAATCCTCTTCATCCTCTTCATCCTCTTCACCATCCTCTTCACCATCTCTGTTGAGCTTAAAAAGAGAAAAATAGAAAAAAAACAATTAGAATGTGATCATATCAAAACCATGAAAATAATCAAAATAGTCTTCACCTTTTCCTAAATCCTCTTCATCCTCTTCATCCTCTTCACCATCCTCTTCACCATCTCTGTTGAGCTTGAAAAGAGAAAAAAGAAGAAAAAAACAATTAGAATGTGATCATATCAAAAACATGAAAATAAACAAAATAGTCTTCACCTTTTCCTAAATCCTCTTCATCCTCTTCATCCTCTTCACCATCCTCTTCACCATCTCTGTTGAGCTTAAAAAGAGAAAAAAATAAAAAACAATTAGAATGTGATCATATCAAAACCATGAAAATAATCAAAATAGTCTTCACCTTTTCCTAAATCCTCTTCATCCTCTTCATCCTCTTCACCATCCTCTTCACCATCTCTGTTGAGCTTAAAAAGAGAAAAAAAGAAGAAAAAAACAATTAGAATGTGATCATATCAAAACCATGAAAATAATCAAAATAGTCTCCACCTTTTCCTAATTCCTCTTCATCCTCTTCACCATCCTCTTCACCATCTCTGTTGAGCTTAAAAAGAGAAAAAAAGAAAAAAAAACAATTAGAATGTGATCATATCAAAACATGAAAATAAACAAAATAGTCTTCACCTTTTCCTAAATCCTCTTCATCCTCTTCATCCTCTTCACCATCCTCTTCACCATCTCTGTTGAGCTTAAAAAGAGAAAAAAACAATTAGAATGTGATCATATCAAAAACATGAAAATAAACAAAATAGTCTTCACCTTTTCCTAAATCCTCTTCATCCTCTTCATCCTCTTCACCATCCTCTTCACCATCTCTGTTGAGCTTAAAAAGAGAAAAATAGAAAAAAAACAATTAGAATGTGATCATATCAAAACCATGAAAATAATCAAAATAGTCTTCACCTTTTCCTAAATCCTCTTCATCCTCTTCATCCTCTTCACCATCCTCTTCACCATCTCTGTTGAGCTTGAAAAGAGAAAAAAGAAGAAAAAAACAATTAGAATGTGATCATATCAAAAACATGAAAATAAACAAAATAGTCTTCACCTTTTCCTAAATCCTCTTCATCCTCTTCATCCTCTTCACCATCCTCTTCACCATCTCTGTTGAGCTTAAAAAGAGAAAAAAATAAAAAACAATTAGAATGTGATCATATCAAAACCATGAAAATAATCAAAATAGTCTTCACCTTTTCCTAAATCCTCTTCATCCTCTTCATCCTCTTCACCATCCTCTTCACCATCTCTGTTGAGCTTAAAAAGAGAAAAAAAGAAGAAAAAAACAATTAGAATGTGATCATATCAAGAACATGAAAATAAACAAAATAGTCTTCACCTTTTCCTAAATCCTCTTCATCCTCTTCATCCTCTTCACCATCCTCTTCACCATCTCTGTTGAGCTTAAAAAGAGAAAAAAAGAAAAAAAAATTAGAATGTGATCATATCAAAACCATGAAAATAATCAAAATAGTCTCCACCTTTTCCTAAATCCTCTTCATCCTCTTCACCATCCTCTTCACCATCTCTGTTGAGCTTAAAAAGAGAAAAAAAGAAAAAAAAAAATTAGAATGTGATCATATCAAAACCATGAAAATAATCAAAATAGTCTTCACCTTTTCCTAAATCCTCTTCATCCTCTTCACCATCCTCTTCACCATCTCTGTTGAGCTTAAAAAGAGAAAAAAAGAAAAAAAACAATTAGAATGTGATCATATCAAAACCATGAAAATAATCAAAATAGTCTTCACCTTTTCCTAAATCCTCTTCATCCTCTTCATCCTCTTCACCATCCTCTTCACCATCTCTGTTGAGCTTAAAAAGAGAAAAAAAACAATTAGAATGTGATCATATCAAGAACATGAAAATAAACAAAATAGTCTTCACCTTTTCCTAAATCCTCTTCATCCTCTTCATCCTCTTCACCATCCTCTTCACCATCTCTGTTGAGCTTAAAAAGAGAAAAAAAGAAAAAAAAACAATTAGAATGTGATCATATCAAAACCATGAAAATAATCAAAATAGTCTTCACCTTTTCCTAAATCCTCTTCATCCTCTTCATCCTCTTCACCATCCTCTTCACCAACTCTGTTGAGCTTAAAAAGAGAAAAAAATAAAAAACAATTAGAATGTGATCATATCAAAACCATGAAAATAATCAAAATAGTCTTTACCTTTTCCTAAATCCTCTTCATCCTCTTCATCCTCTTCACCATCCTCTTCACCATCTCGGTTGAGCTTAAAAAGAGAAAAAAAGAAGAAAAAAACAATTAGAATGTGATCATATCAAGTACATGAAAATAAACAAAATAGTCTTCACCTTTTCCTAAATCCTCTTCATCCTCTTCACCATCCTCTTCACCATCTCTGTTGAGCTTAAAAAGAGAAAAAAAGAAAAAAAACAATTAGAATGTGATCATATCAAAACCATGAAAATAATCAAAATAGTCTTCACCTTTTCCTAAATCCTCTTCATCCTCTTCATCCTCTTCACCATCCTCTTCACCATCTCTGTTGAGCTTAAAAAGAGAAAAAAAACAATTAGAATGTGATCATATCAAGAACATGAAAATAAACAAAATAGTCTTCACCTTTTCCTAAATCCTCTTCATCCTCTTCATCCTCTTCACCATCCTCTTCACCATCTCTGTTGAGCTTAAAAAGAGAAAAAAAGAAAAAAAAAACAATTAGAATGTGATCATATCAAAACCATGAAAATAATCAAAATAGTCTTCACCTTTTCCTAAATCCTCTTCATCCTCTTCATCCTCTTCACCATCCTCTTCACCAACTCTGTTGAGCTTAAAAAGAGAAAAAAAGAAAAAAAACAATTAGAATGTGATCATATCAAAACCATGAAAATAATCAAAATAGTCTTCACCTTTTCCTAAATCCTCTTCATCCTCTTCATCCTCTTCACCATCCTCTTCACCATCTCTGTTGAGCTTAAAAAGAGAAAAAAAGAAAAAAACAATTAGAATGTGATCATATCAAAAACATGAAAATAAACAAAATAGTCTTCACCTTTTCCTAAATCCTCTTCATCCTCTTCATCCTCTTCACCATCCTCTTCACCATCTCTGTTGAGCTTAAAAAGAGAAAAATAGAAAAAAAACAATTAGAATGTGATCATATCAAAACCATGAAAATAATCAAAATAGTCTTCACCTTTTCCTAAATCCTCTTCATCCTCTTCATCCTCTTCACCATCCTCTTCACCATCTCTGTTGAGCTTGAAAAGAGAAAAAAGAAGAAAAAAACAATTAGAATGTGATCATATCAAAAACATGAAAATAAACAAAATAGTCTTCACCTTTTCCTAAATCCTCTTCATCCTCTTCATCCTCTTCACCATCCTCTTCACCATCTCTGTTGAGCTTAAAAAGAGAAAAAAATAAAAAACAATTAGAATGTGATCATATCAAAACCATGAAAATAATCAAAATAGTCTTTACCTTTTCCTAAATCCTCTTCATCCTCTTCATCCTCTTCACCATCCTCTTCACCATCTCGGTTGAGCTTAAAAAGAGAAAAAAAGAAGAAAAAAACAATTAGAATGTGATCATATCAAGTACATGAAAATAAACAAAATAGTCTTCACCTTTTCCTAAATCCTCTTCATCCTCTTCACCATCCTCTTCACCATCTCTGTTGAGCTTAAAAAGAGAAAAAAAGAAAAAAAACAATTAGAATGTGATCATATCAAAACCATGAAAATAATCAAAATAGTCTTCACCTTTTCCTAAATCCTCTTCATCCTCTTCATCCTCTTCACCATCCTCTTCACCATCTCTGTTGAGCTTAAAAAGAGAAAAAAAACAATTAGAATGTGATCATATCAAGAACATGAAAATAAACAAAATAGTCTTCACCTTTTCCTAAATCCTCTTCATCCTCTTCATCCTCTTCACCATCCTCTTCACCATCTCTGTTGAGCTTAAAAAGAGAAAAAAATAAAAAACAATTAGAATGTGATCATATCAAAACCATGAAAATAATCAAAATAGTCTTTACCTTTTCCTAAATCCTCTTCATCCTCTTCATCCTCTTCACCATCCTCTTCACCATCTCTGTTGAGCTTAAAAAGAGAAAAAAATAAAAAACAATTAGAATGTGATCATATCAAAACCATGAAAATAATCAAAATAGTCTTTACCTTTTCCTAAATCCTCTTCATCCTCTTCATCCTCTTCACCATCCTCTTCACCATCTCTGTTGAGCTTAAAAAGAGAAAAAAAGAAGAAAAAAACAATTAGAATGTGATCATATCAAAACCATGAAAATAATCAAAATAGTCTCCACCTTTTCCTAATTCCTCTTCATCCTCTTCACCATCCTCTTCACCATCTCTGTTGAGCTTAAAAAGAGAAAAAAAGAAAAAAAAACAATTAGAATGTGATCATATCAAAACATGAAAATAAACAAAATAGTCTTCACCTTTTCCTAAATCCTCTTCATCCTCTTCATCCTCTTCACCATCCTCTTCACCATCTCTGTTGAGCTTAAAAAGAGAAAAAAACAATTAGAATGTGATCATATCAAAAACATGAAAATAAACAAAATAGTCTTCACCTTTTCCTAAATCCTCTTCATCCTCTTCATCCTCTTCACCATCCTCTTCACCATCTCTGTTGAGCTTAAAAAGAGAAAAATAGAAAAAAAACAATTAGAATGTGATCATATCAAAACCATGAAAATAATCAAAATAGTCTTCACCTTTTCCTAAATCCTCTTCATCCTCTTCATCCTCTTCACCATCCTCTTCACCATCTCTGTTGAGCTTGAAAAGAGAAAAAAGAAGAAAAAAACAATTAGAATGTGATCATATCAAAAACATGAAAATAAACAAAATAGTCTTCACCTTTTCCTAAATCCTCTTCATCCTCTTCATCCTCTTCACCATCCTCTTCACCATCTCTGTTGAGCTTAAAAAGAGAAAAAAATAAAAAACAATTAGAATGTGATCATATCAAAACCATGAAAATAATCAAAATAGTCTTCACCTTTTCCTAAATCCTCTTCATCCTCTTCATCCTCTTCACCATCCTCTTCACCATCTCTGTTGAGCTTAAAAAGAGAAAAAAAACAATTAGAATGTGATCATATCAAGAACATGAAAATAAACAAAATAGTCTTCACCTTTTCCTAAATCCTCTTCATCCTCTTCATCCTCTTCACCATCCTCTTCACCATCTCTGTTGAGCTTAAAAAGAGAAAAAAAGAAAAAAAAACAATTAGAATGTGATCATATCAAAACCATGAAAATAATCAAAATAGTCTTCACCTTTTCCTAAATCCTCTTCATCCTCTTCATCCTCTTCACCATCCTCTTCACCAACTCTGTTGAGCTTAAAAAGAGAAAAAAATAAAAAACAATTAGAATGTGATCATATCAAAACCATGAAAATAATCAAAATAGTCTTTACCTTTTCCTAAATCCTCTTCATCCTCTTCATCCTCTTCACCATCCTCTTCACCATCTCGGTTGAGCTTAAAAAGAGAAAAAAAGAAGAAAAAAACAATTAGAATGTGATCATATCAAGTACATGAAAATAAACAAAATAGTCTTCACCTTTTCCTAAATCCTCTTCATCCTCTTCACCATCCTCTTCACCATCTCTGTTGAGCTTAAAAAGAGAAAAAAAGAAAAAAAACAATTAGAATGTGATCATATCAAAACCATGAAAATAATCAAAATAGTCTTCACCTTTTCCTAAATCCTCTTCATCCTCTTCATCCTCTTCACCATCCTCTTCACCATCTCTGTTGAGCTTAAAAAGAGAAAAAAAACAATTAGAATGTGATCATATCAAGAACATGAAAATAAACAAAATAGTCTTCACCTTTTCCTAAATCCTCTTCATCCTCTTCATCCTCTTCACCATCCTCTTCACCATCTCTGTTGAGCTTAAAAAGAGAAAAAAAGAAAAAAAAAACAATTAGAATGTGATCATATCAAAACCATGAAAATAATCAAAATAGTCTTCACCTTTTCCTAAATCCTCTTCATCCTCTTCATCCTCTTCACCATCCTCTTCACCAACTCTGTTGAGCTTAAAAAGAGAAAAAAAGAAAAAAAACAATTAGAATGTGATCATATCAAAACCATGAAAATAATCAAAATAGTCTTCACCTTTTCCTAAATCCTCTTCATCCTCTTCATCCTCTTCACCATCCTCTTCACCATCTCTGTTGAGCTTAAAAAGAGAAAAAAAGAAAAAAACAATTAGAATGTGATCATATCAAAAACATGAAAATAAACAAAATAGTCTTCACCTTTTCCTAAATCCTCTTCATCCTCTTCATCCTCTTCACCATCCTCTTCACCATCTCTGTTGAGCTTAAAAAGAGAAAAATAGAAAAAAAACAATTAGAATGTGATCATATCAAAACCATGAAAATAATCAAAATAGTCTTCACCTTTTCCTAAATCCTCTTCATCCTCTTCATCCTCTTCACCATCCTCTTCACCATCTCTGTTGAGCTTGAAAAGAGAAAAAAGAAGAAAAAAACAATTAGAATGTGATCATATCAAAAACATGAAAATAAACAAAATAGTCTTCACCTTTTCCTAAATCCTCTTCATCCTCTTCATCCTCTTCACCATCCTCTTCACCATCTCTGTTGAGCTTAAAAAGAGAAAAAAATAAAAAACAATTAGAATGTGATCATATCAAAACCATGAAAATAATCAAAATAGTCTTTACCTTTTCCTAAATCCTCTTCATCCTCTTCATCCTCTTCACCATCCTCTTCACCATCTCTGTTGAGCTTAAAAAGAGAAAAAAAGAAGAAAAAAACAATTAGAATGTGATCATATCAAAACCATGAAAATAATCAAAATAGTCTCCACCTTTTCCTAATTCCTCTTCATCCTCTTCACCATCCTCTTCACCATCTCTGTTGAGCTTAAAAAGAGAAAAAAAGAAAAAAAACAATTAGAATGTGATCATATCAAAACATGAAAATAAACAAAATAGTCTTCACCTTTTCCTAAATCCTCTTCATCCTCTTCATCCTCTTCACCATCCTCTTCACCATCTCTGTTGAGCTTAAAAAGAGAAAAAAACAATTAGAATGTGATCATATCAAAAACATGAAAATAAACAAAATAGTCTTCACCTTTTCCTAAATCCTCTTCATCCTCTTCATCCTCTTCACCATCCTCTTCACCATATCTGTTGAGCTTAAAAAGAGAAAAATAGAAAAAAAACAATTAGAATGTGATCATATCAAAACCATGAAAATAATCAAAATAGTCTTCACCTTTTCCTAAATCCTCTTCATCCTCTTCATCCTCTTCACCATCCTCTTCACCATCTCTGTTGAGCTTGAAAAGAGAAAAAAGAAGAAAAAAACAATTAGAATGTGATCATATCAAAAACATGAAAATAAACAAAATAGTCTTCACCTTTTCCTAAATCCTCTTCATCCTCTTCATCCTCTTCACCATCCTCTTCACCATCTCTGTTGAGCTTAAAAAGAGAAAAAAATAAAAAACAATTAGAATGTGATCATATCAAAACCATGAAAATAATCAAAATAGTCTTCACCTTTTCCTAAATCCTCTTCATCCTCTTCATCCTCTTCACCATCCTCTTCACCATCTCTGTTGAGCTTAAAAGAGAAAAAAAGAAGAAAAAAACAATTAGAATGTGATCATATCAAGAACATGAAAATAAACAAAATAGTCTTCACCTTTTCCTAAATCCTCTTCATCCTCTTCATCCTCTTCACCATCCTCTTCACCATCTCTGTTGAGCTTAAAAAGAGAAAAAAAACAATTAGAATGTGATCATATCAAGAACATGAAAATAAACAAAATAGTCTTCACCTTTTCCTAAATCCTCTTCATCCTCTTCATCCTCTTCACCATCCTCTTCACCATCTCTGTTGAGCTTAAAAAGAGAAAAAAAGAAAAAAAAAACAATTAGAATGTGATCATATCAAAACCATGAAAATAATCAAAATAGTCTTCACCTTTTCCTAAATCCTCTTCATCCTCTTCATCCTCTTCACCATCCTCTTCACCAACTCTGTTGAGCTTAAAAAGAGAAAAAAAGAAAAAAAACAATTAGAATGTGATCATATCAAAACCATGAAAATAATCAAAATAGTCTTCACCTTTTCCTAAATCCTCTTCATCCTCTTCATCCTCTTCACCATCCTCTTCACCATCTCTGTTGAGCTTAAAAAGAGAAAAAAAGAAAAAAACAATTAGAATGTGATCATATCAAAAACATGAAAATAAACAAAATAGTCTTCACCTTTTCCTAAATCCTCTTCATCCTCTTCATCCTCTTCACCATCCTCTTCACCATCTCTGTTGAGCTTAAAAAGAGAAAAATAGAAAAAAAACAATTAGAATGTGATCATATCAAAACCATGAAAATAATCAAAATAGTCTTCACCTTTTCCTAAATCCTCTTCATCCTCTTCATCCTCTTCACCATCCTCTTCACCATCTCTGTTGAGCTTGAAAAGAGAAAAAAGAAGAAAAAAACAATTAGAATGTGATCATATCAAAAACATGAAAATAAACAAAATAGTCTTCACCTTTTCCTAAATCCTCTTCATCCTCTTCATCCTCTTCACCATCCTCTTCACCATCTCTGTTGAGCTTAAAAAGAGAAAAAAATAAAAAACAATTAGAATGTGATCATATCAAAACCATGAAAATAATCAAAATAGTCTTTACCTTTTCCTAAATCCTCTTCATCCTCTTCATCCTCTTCACCATCCTCTTCACCATCTCTGTTGAGCTTAAAAAGAGAAAAAAAGAAGAAAAAAACAATTAGAATGTGATCATATCAAAACCATGAAAATAATCAAAATAGTCTCCACCTTTTCCTAATTCCTCTTCATCCTCTTCACCATCCTCTTCACCATCTCTGTTGAGCTTAAAAAGAGAAAAAAAGAAAAAAAACAATTAGAATGTGATCATATCAAAACATGAAAATAAACAAAATAGTCTTCACCTTTTCCTAAATCCTCTTCATCCTCTTCATCCTCTTCACCATCCTCTTCACCATCTCTGTTGAGCTTAAAAAGAGAAAAAAACAATTAGAATGTGATCATATCAAAAACATGAAAATAAACAAAATAGTCTTCACCTTTTCCTAAATCCTCTTCATCCTCTTCATCCTCTTCACCATCCTCTTCACCATATCTGTTGAGCTTAAAAAGAGAAAAATAGAAAAAAAACAATTAGAATGTGATCATATCAAAACCATGAAAATAATCAAAATAGTCTTCACCTTTTCCTAAATCCTCTTCATCCTCTTCATCCTCTTCACCATCCTCTTCACCATCTCTGTTGAGCTTGAAAAGAGAAAAAAGAAGAAAAAAACAATTAGAATGTGATCATATCAAAAACATGAAAATAAACAAAATAGTCTTCACCTTTTCCTAAATCCTCTTCATCCTCTTCATCCTCTTCACCATCCTCTTCACCATCTCTGTTGAGCTTAAAAAGAGAAAAAAATAAAAAACAATTAGAATGTGATCATATCAAAACCATGAAAATAATCAAAATAGTCTTCACCTTTTCCTAAATCCTCTTCATCCTCTTCATCCTCTTCACCATCCTCTTCACCATCTCTGTTGAGCTTAAAAGAGAAAAAAAGAAGAAAAAAACAATTAGAATGTGATCATATCAAGAACATGAAAATAAACAAAATAGTCTTCACCTTTTCCTAAATCCTCTTCATCCTCTTCATCCTCTTCACCATCCTCTTCACCATCTCTGTTGAGCTTAAAAAGAGAAAAAAAGAAAAAAAAAATTAGAATGTGATCATATCAAAACCATGAAAATAATCAAAATAGTCTCCACCTTTTCCTAAATCCTCTTCATCCTCTTCACCATCCTCTTCACCATCTCTGTTGAGCTTAAAAAGAGAAAAAAAGAAAAAAAAAAATTAGAATGTGATCATATCAAAACCATGAAAATAATCAAAATAGTCTTCACCTTTTCCTAAATCCTCTTCATCCTCTTCACCATCCTCTTCACCATCTCTGTTGAGCTTAAAAAGAGAAAAAAGAAAAAAAACAATTAGAATGTGATCATATCAAAACCATGAAAATAATCAAAATAGTCTTCACCTTTTCCTAAATCCTCTTCATCCTCTTCATCCTCTTCACCATCCTCTTCACCATCTCTGTTGAGCTTGAAAAGAGAAAAAAGAAGAAAAAAACAATTAGAATGTGATCATATCAAAAACATGAAAATAAACAAAATAGTCTTCACCTTTTCCTAAATCCTCTTCATCCTCTTCATCCTCTTCACCATCCTCTTCACCATCTCTGTTGAGCTTAAAAAGAGAAAAAAATAAAAAACAATTAGAATGTGATCATATCAAAACCATGAAAATAATCAAAATAGTCTTTACCTTTTCCTAAATCCTCTTCATCCTCTTCATCCTCTTCACCATCCTCTTCACCATCTCTGTTGAGCTTAAAAAGAGAAAAAAAGAAGAAAAAAACAATTAGAATGTGATCATATCAAAACCATGAAAATAATCAAAATAGTCTCCACCTTTTCCTAATTCCTCTTCATCCTCTTCACCATCCTCTTCACCATCTCTGTTGAGCTTAAAAAGAGAAAAAAAGAAAAAAAAACAATTAGAATGTGATCATATCAAAACATGAAAATAAACAAAATAGTCTTCACCTTTTCCTAAATCCTCTTCATCCTCTTCATCCTCTTCACCATCCTCTTCACCATCTCTGTTGAGCTTAAAAAGAGAAAAAAAACAATTAGAATGTGATCATATCAAAAACATGAAAATAAACAAAATAGTCTTCACCTTTTCCTAAATCCTCTTCATCCTCTTCATCCTCTTCACCATCCTCTTCACCATCTCTGTTGAGCTTAAAAAGAGAAAAATAGAAAAAAAACAATTAGAATGTGATCATATCAAAACCATGAAAATAATCAAAATAGTCTTCACCTTTTCCTAAATCCTCTTCATCCTCTTCATCCTCTTCACCATCCTCTTCACCATCTCTGTTGAGCTTGAAAAGAGAAAAAAGAAGAAAAAAACAATTAGAATGTGATCATATCAAAAACATGAAAATAAACAAAATAGTCTTCACCTTTTCCTAAATCCTCTTCATCCTCTTCATCCTCTTCACCATCCTCTTCACCATCTCTGTTGAGCTTAAAAAGAGAAAAAAATAAAAAACAATTAGAATGTGATCATATCAAAACCATGAAAATAATCAAAATAGTCTTCACCTTTTCCTAAATCCTCTTCATCCTCTTCATCCTCTTCACCATCCTCTTCACCATCTCTGTTGAGCTTAAAAAGAGAAAAAAAGAAGAAAAAAACAATTAGAATGTGATCATATCAAGAACATGAAAATAAACAAAATAGTCTTCACCTTTTCCTAAATCCTCTTCATCCTCTTCATCCTCTTCACCATCCTCTTCACCATCTCTGTTGAGCTTAAAAAGAGAAAAAAAGAAAAAAAAATTAGAATGTGATCATATCAAAACCATGAAAATAATCAAAATAGTCTCCACCTTTTCCTAAATCCTCTTCATCCTCTTCACCATCCTCTTCACCATCTCTGTTGAGCTTAAAAAGAGAAAAAAAGAAAAAAAACAATTAGAATGTGATCATATCAAGTACATGAAAATAAACAAAATAGTCTTCACCTTTTCCTAAATCCTCTTCATCCTCTTCACCATCCTCTTCACCATCTCTGTTGAGCTTAAAAAGAGAAAAAAAGAAAAAAAACAATTAGAATGTGATCATATCAAAACCATGAAAATAATCAAAATAGTCTTCACCTTTTCCTAAATCCTCTTCATCCTCTTCATCCTCTTCACCATCCTCTTCACCATCTCTGTTGAGCTTAAAAAGAGAAAAAAAAACAATTAGAATGTGATCATATCAAGAACATGAAAATAAACAAAATAGTCTTCACCTTTTCCTAAATCCTCTTCATCCTCTTCATCCTCTTCACCATCCTCTTCACCATCTCTGTTGAGCTTAAAAAGAGAAAAAAAGAAAAAAAAAACAATTAGAATGTGATCATATCAAAACCATGAAAATAATCAAAATAGTCTTCACCTTTTCCTAAATCCTCTTCATCCTCTTCATCCTCTTCACCATCCTCTTCACCAACTCTGTTGAGCTTAAAAAGAGAAAAAAAGAAAAAAAACAATTAGAATGTGATCATATCAAAACCATGAAAATAATCAAAATAGTCTTCACCTTTTCCTAAATCCTCTTCATCCTCTTCATCCTCTTCACCATCCTCTTCACCATCTCTGTTGAGCTTAAAAAGAGAAAAAAGAAAAAAACAATTAGAATGTGATCATATCAAAAACATGAAAATAAACAAAATAGTCTTCACCTTTTCCTAAATCCTCTTCATCCTCTTCATCCTCTTCACCATCCTCTTCACCATCTCTGTTGAGCTTAAAAAGAGAAAAATAGAAAAAAAACAATTAGAATGTGATCATATCAAAACCATGAAAATAATCAAAATAGTCTTCACCTTTTCCTAAATCCTCTTCATCCTCTTCATCCTCTTCACCATCCTCTTCACCATCTCTGTTGAGCTTGAAAAGAGAAAAAAGAAGAAAAAAACAATTAGAATGTGATCATATCAAAAACATGAAAATAAACAAAATAGTCTTCACCTTTTCCTAAATCCTCTTCATCCTCTTCATCCTCTTCACCATCCTCTTCACCATCTCTGTTGAGCTTAAAAAGAGAAAAAAATAAAAAACAATTAGAATGTGATCATATCAAAACCATGAAAATAATCAAAATAGTCTTTACCTTTTCCTAAATCCTCTTCATCCTCTTCATCCTCTTCACCATCCTCTTCACCATCTCTGTTGAGCTTAAAAAGAGAAAAAAAGAAGAAAAAAACAATTAGAATGTGATCATATCAAAACCATGAAAATAATCAAAATAGTCTCCACCTTTTCCTAATTCCTCTTCATCCTCTTCACCATCCTCTTCACCATCTCTGTTGAGCTTAAAAAGAGAAAAAAAGAAAAAAAAACAATTAGAATGTGATCATATCAAAACATGAAAATAAACAAAATAGTCTTCACCTTTTCCTAAATCCTCTTCATCCTCTTCATCCTCTTCACCATCCTCTTCACCATCTCTGTTGAGCTTAAAAAGAGAAAAAAACAATTAGAATGTGATCATATCAAAAACATGAAAATAAACAAAATAGTCTTCACCTTTTCCTAAATCCTCTTCATCCTCTTCATCCTCTTCACCATCCTCTTCACCATCTCTGTTGAGCTTAAAAAGAGAAAAATAGAAAAAAAACAATTAGAATGTGATCATATCAAAACCATGAAAATAATCAAAATAGTCTTCACCTTTTCCTAAATCCTCTTCATCCTCTTCATCCTCTTCACCATCCTCTTCACCATCTCTGTTGAGCTTGAAAAGAGAAAAAAGAAGAAAAAAACAATTAGAATGTGATCATATCAAAAACATGAAAATAAACAAAATAGTCTTCACCTTTTCCTAAATCCTCTTCATCCTCTTCATCCTCTTCACCATCCTCTTCACCATCTCTGTTGAGCTTAAAAAGAGAAAAAAATAAAAAACAATTAGAATGTGATCATATCAAAACCATGAAAATAATCAAAATAGTCTTCACCTTTTCCTAAATCCTCTTCATCCTCTTCATCCTCTTCACCATCCTCTTCACCATCTCTGTTGAGCTTAAAAGAGAAAAAAAGAAGAAAAAAACAATTAGAATGTGATCATATCAAGAACATGAAAATAAACAAAATAGTCTTCACCTTTTCCTAAATCCTCTTCATCCTCTTCATCCTCTTCACCATCCTCTTCACCATCTCTGTTGAGCTTAAAAAGAGAAAAAAAGAAAAAAAAAATTAGAATGTGATCATATCAAAACCATGAAAATAATCAAAATAGTCTCCACCTTTTCCTAAATCCTCTTCATCCTCTTCACCATCCTCTTCACCATCTCTGTTGAGCTTAAAAAGAGAAAAAAAGAAAAAAAAAAATTAGAATGTGATCATATCAAAACCATGAAAATAATCAAAATAGTCTTCACCTTTTCCTAAATCCTCTTCATCCTCTTCACCATCCTCTTCACCATCTCTGTTGAGCTTAAAAAGAGAAAAAAAGAAAAAAAACAATTAGAATGTGATCATATCAAAACCATGAAAATAATCAAAATAGTCTTCACCTTTTCCTAAATCCTCTTCATCCTCTTCATCCTCTTCACCATCCTCTTCACCATCTCTGTTGAGCTTGAAAAGAGAAAAAAGAAGAAAAAAACAATTAGAATGTGATCATATCAAAAACATGAAAATAAACAAAATAGTCTTCACCTTTTCCTAAATCCTCTTCATCCTCTTCATCCTCTTCACCATCCTCTTCACCATCTCTGTTGAGCTTAAAAAGAGAAAAAAATAAAAAACAATTAGAATGTGATCATATCAAAACCATGAAAATAATCAAAATAGTCTTTACCTTTTCCTAAATCCTCTTCATCCTCTTCATCCTCTTCACCATCCTCTTCACCATCTCTGTTGAGCTTAAAAAGAGAAAAAAAGAAGAAAAAAACAATTAGAATGTGATCATATCAAAACCATGAAAATAATCAAAATAGTCTCCACCTTTTCCTAATTCCTCTTCATCCTCTTCACCATCCTCTTCACCATCTCTGTTGAGCTTAAAAAGAGAAAAAAAGAAAAAAAAACAATTAGAATGTGATCATATCAAAACATGAAAATAAACAAAATAGTCTTCACCTTTTCCTAAATCCTCTTCATCCTCTTCATCCTCTTCACCATCCTCTTCACCATCTCTGTTGAGCTTAAAAAGAGAAAAAAACAATTAGAATGTGATCATATCAAAAACATGAAAATAAACAAAATAGTCTTCACCTTTTCCTAAATCCTCTTCATCCTCTTCATCCTCTTCACCATCCTCTTCACCATCTCTGTTGAGCTTAAAAAGAGAAAAATAGAAAAAAAACAATTAGAATGTGATCATATCAAAACCATGAAAATAATCAAAATAGTCTTCACCTTTTCCTAAATCCTCTTCATCCTCTTCATCCTCTTCACCATCCTCTTCACCATCTCTGTTGAGCTTGAAAAGAGAAAAAAGAAGAAAAAAACAATTAGAATGTGATCATATCAAAAACATGAAAATAAACAAAATAGTCTTCACCTTTTCCTAAATCCTCTTCATCCTCTTCATCCTCTTCACCATCCTCTTCACCATCTCTGTTGAGCTTAAAAAGAGAAAAAAATAAAAAACAATTAGAATGTGATCATATCAAAACCATGAAAATAATCAAAATAGTCTTTACCTTTTCCTAAATCCTCTTCATCCTCTTCATCCTCTTCACCATCCTCTTCACCATCTCTGTTGAGCTTAAAAAGAGAAAAAAAGAAGAAAAAAACAATTAGAATGTGATCATATCAAAACCATGAAAATAATCAAAATAGTCTCCACCTTTTCCTAATTCCTCTTCATCCTCTTCACCATCCTCTTCACCATCTCTGTTGAGCTTAAAAAGAGAAAAAAAGAAAAAAAAACAATTAGAATGTGATCATATCAAAACATGAAAATAAACAAAATAGTCTTCACCTTTTCCTAAATCCTCTTCATCCTCTTCATCCTCTTCACCATCCTCTTCACCATCTCTGTTGAGCTTAAAAAGAGAAAAAAACAATTAGAATGTGATCATATCAAAAACATGAAAATAAACAAAATAGTCTTCACCTTTTCCTAAATCCTCTTCATCCTCTTCATCCTCTTCACCATCCTCTTCACCATCTCTGTTGAGCTTAAAAAGAGAAAAATAGAAAAAAAACAATTAGAATGTGATCATATCAAAACCATGAAAATAATCAAAATAGTCTTCACCTTTTCCTAAATCCTCTTCATCCTCTTCATCCTCTTCACCATCCTCTTCACCATCTCTGTTGAGCTTGAAAAGAGAAAAAAGAAGAAAAAAACAATTAGAATGTGATCATATCAAAACCATGAAAATAATCAAAATAGTCTTTACCTTTTCCTAAATCCTCTTCATCCTCTTCATCCTCTTCACCATCCTCTTCACCATCTCGGTTGAGCTTAAAAAGAGAAAAAAAGAAGAAAAAAACAATTAGAATGTGATCATATCAAGTACATGAAAATAAACAAAATAGTCTTCACCTTTTCCTAAATCCTCTTCATCCTCTTCACCATCCTCTTCACCATCTCTGTTGAGCTTAAAAAGAGAAAAAAAGAAAAAAAAAACAATTAGAATGTGATCATATCAAAACCATGAAAATAATCAAAATAGTCTTCACCTTTTCCTAAATCCTCTTCATCCTCTTCATCCTCTTCACCATCCTCTTCACCAACTCTGTTGAGCTTAAAAAGAGAAAAAAAGAAAAAAAACAATTAGAATGTGATCATATCAAAACCATGAAAATAATCAAAATAGTCTTCACCTTTTCCTAAATCCTCTTCATCCTCTTCATCCTCTTCACCATCCTCTTCACCATCTCTGTTGAGCTTGAAAAGAGAAAAAAGAAGAAAAAAACAATTAGAATGTGATCATATCAAAAACATGAAAATAAACAAAATAGTCTTCACCTTTTCCTAAATCCTCTTCATCCTCTTCATCCTCTTCACCATCCTCTTCACCATCTCTGTTGAGCTTAAAAAGAGAAAAAAAAATTAGAATGTGATCATATCAAAACCATGAAAATAATCAAAATAGTCTTTACCTTTTCCTAAATCCTCTTCATCCTCTTCATCCTCTTCACCATCCTCTTCACCATCTCTGTTGAGCTTAAAAAGAGAAAAAAAGAAAAAAACAATTAGAATGTGATCATATCAAAACCATGAAAATAATCAAAATAGTCTTCACCTTTTCCTAAATCCTCTTCATCCTCTTCATCCTCTTCACCATCCTCTTCACCAACTCTGTTGAGCTTAAAAAGAGAAAAAAAGAAAAAAAAATTAGAATGTGATCATATCAAAACCATGAAAATAATCAAAATAGTCTCCACCTTTTCCTAATTCCTCTTCATCCTCTTCACCATCCTCTTCACCATCTCTGTTGAGCTTAAAAAGAGAAAAAAAGAAAAAAAAACAATTAGAATGTGATCATATCAAAACATGAAAATAAACAAAATAGTCTTCACCTTTTCCTAAATCCTCTTCATCCTCTTCATCCTCTTCACCATCCTCTTCACCATCTCTGTTGAGCTTAAAAAGAGAAAAAAAGAAAAAAACAATTAGAATGTGATCATATCAAAAACATGAAAATAAACAAAATAGTCTTCACCTTTTCCTAAATCCTCTTCATCCTCTTCATCCTCTTCACCATCCTCTTCACCATCTCTGTTGAGCTTAAAAAGAGAAAAATAGAAAAAAAACAATTAGAATGTGATCATATCAAAACCATGAAAATAATCAAAATAGTCTTCACCTTTTCCTAAATCCTCTTCATCCTCTTCATCCTCTTCACCATCCTCTTCACCATCTCTGTTGAGCTTGAAAAGAGAAAAAAGAAGAAAAAAACAATTAGAATGTGATCATATCAAAAACATGAAAATAAACAAAATAGTCTTCACCTTTTCCTAAATCCTCTTCATCCTCTTCATCCTCTTCACCATCCTCTTCACCATCTCTGTTGAGCTTAAAAAGAGAAAAAAATAAAAAACAATTAGAATGTGATCATATCAAAACCATGAAAATAATCAAAATAGTCTTTACCTTTTCCTAAATCCTCTTCATCCTCTTCATCCTCTTCACCATCCTCTTCACCATCTCTGTTGAGCTTAAAAAGAGAAAAAAAGAAGAAAAAAACAATTAGAATGTGATCATATCAAAACCATGAAAATAATCAAAATAGTCTCCACCTTTTCCTAATTCCTCTTCATCCTCTTCACCATCCTCTTCACCATCTCTGTTGAGCTTAAAAAGAGAAAAAAAGAAAAAAAAACAATTAGAATGTGATCATATCAAAACATGAAAATAAACAAAATAGTCTTCACCTTTTCCTAAATCCTCTTCATCCTCTTCATCCTCTTCACCATCCTCTTCACCATCTCTGTTGAGCTTAAAAAGAGAAAAAAACAATTAGAATGTGATCATATCAAAAACATGAAAATAAACAAAATAGTCTTCACCTTTTCCTAAATCCTCTTCATCCTCTTCATCCTCTTCACCATCCTCTTCACCATCTCTGTTGAGCTTAAAAAGAGAAAAATAGAAAAAAAACAATTAGAATGTGATCATATCAAAACCATGAAAATAATCAAAATAGTCTTCACCTTTTCCTAAATCCTCTTCATCCTCTTCATCCTCTTCACCATCCTCTTCACCATCTCTGTTGAGCTTGAAAAGAGAAAAAAGAAGAAAAAAACAATTAGAATGTGATCATATCAAAAACATGAAAATAAACAAAATAGTCTTCACCTTTTCCTAAATCCTCTTCATCCTCTTCATCCTCTTCACCATCCTCTTCACCATCTCTGTTGAGCTTAAAAAGAGAAAAAAAGAAAAAAAAACAATTAGAATGTGATCATATCAAAACCATGAAAATAATCAAAATAGTCTTCACCTTTTCCTAAATCCTCTTCATCCTCTTCATCCTCTTCACCATCCTCTTCACCATCTCTGTTGAGCTTAAAAAGAGAAAAAAAGAAGAAAAAAACAATTAGAATGTGATCATATCAAGAACATGAAAATAAACAAAATAGTCTTCACCTTTTCCTAAATCCTCTTCATCCTCTTCATCCTCTTCACCATCCTCTTCACCATCTCTGTTGAGCTTAAAAAGAGAAAAAAAACAATTAGAATGTGATCATATCAAGAACATGAAAATAAACAAAATAGTCTTCACCTTTTCCTAAATCCTCTTCATCCTCTTCATCCTCTTCACCATCCTCTTCACCATCTCTGTTGAGCTTGAAAAGAGAAAAAAGAAGAAAAAAACAATTAGAATGTGATCATATCAAAAAAATGAAAATAAACAAAATAGTCTTCACCTTTTCCTAAATCCTCTTCATCCTCTTCATCCTCTTCATCCTCTTCACCATCTCTGTTGAGCTTAAAAAGAGAAAAAAAGAAGAAAAAAACAATTAGAATGTGATCATATCAAGAACATGAAAATAAACAAAATAGTCTTCACCTTTTCCTAAATCCTCTTCATCCTCTTCATCCTCTTCACCATCCTCTTCACCATCTCTGTTGAGCTTAAAAAGAGAAAAAAAGAAAAAAAAATTAGAATGTGATCATATCAAAACCATGAAAATAATCAAAATAGTCTCCACCTTTTCCTAAATCCTCTTCATCCTCTTCACCATCCTCTTCACCATCTCTGTTGAGCTTAAAAAGAGAAAAAAAGAAAAAAAAAAATTAGAATGTGATCATATCAAAACCATGAAAATAATCAAAATAGTCTTCACCTTTTCCTAAATCCTCTTCATCCTCTTCACCATCCTCTTCACCATCTCTGTTGAGCTTAAAAAGAGAAAAAAAGAAAAAAAACAATTAGAATGTGATCATATCAAAACCATGAAAATAATCAAAATAGTCTTCACCTTTTCCTAAATCCTCTTCATCCTCTTCATCCTCTTCACCATCCTCTTCACCAACTCTGTTGAGCTTAAAAAGAGAAAAAAAGAAAAAAAAATTAGAATGTGATCATATCAAAACCATGAAAATAATCAAAATAGTCTCCACCTTTTCCTAATTCCTCTTCATCCTCTTCACCATCCTCTTCACCATCTCTGTTGAGCTTAAAAAGAGAAAAAAAGAAAAAAAAACAATTAGAATGTGATCATATCAAAACATGAAAATAAACAAAATAGTCTTCACCTTTTCCTAAATCCTCTTCATCCTCTTCATCCTCTTCACCATCCTCTTCACCATCTCTGTTGAGCTTAAAAAGAGAAAAAAAGAAAAAAACAATTAGAATGTGATCATATCAAAAACATGAAAATAAACAAAATAGTCTTCACCTTTTCCTAAATCCTCTTCATCCTCTTCATCCTCTTCACCATCCTCTTCACCATCTCTGTTGAGCTTAAAAAGAGAAAAATAGAAAAAAAACAATTAGAATGTGATCATATCAAAACCATGAAAATAATCAAAATAGTCTTCACCTTTTCCTAAATCCTCTTCATCCTCTTCATCCTCTTCACCATCCTCTTCACCATCTCTGTTGAGCTTGAAAAGAGAAAAAAGAAGAAAAAAACAATTAGAATGTGATCATATCAAAAACATGAAAATAAACAAAATAGTCTTCACCTTTTCCTAAATCCTCTTCATCCTCTTCATCCTCTTCACCATCCTCTTCACCATCTCTGTTGAGCTTAAAAAGAGAAAAAAATAAAAAACAATTAGAATGTGATCATATCAAAACCATGAAAATAATCAAAATAGTCTTTACCTTTTCCTAAATCCTCTTCATCCTCTTCATCCTCTTCACCATCCTCTTCACCATCTCTGTTGAGCTTAAAAAGAGAAAAAAAGAAGAAAAAAACAATTAGAATGTGATCATATCAAAACCATGAAAATAATCAAAATAGTCTCCACCTTTTCCTAATTCCTCTTCATCCTCTTCACCATCCTCTTCACCATCTCTGTTGAGCTTAAAAAGAGAAAAAAAGAAAAAAAAACAATTAGAATGTGATCATATCAAAACATGAAAATAAACAAAATAGTCTTCACCTTTTCCTAAATCCTCTTCATCCTCTTCATCCTCTTCACCATCCTCTTCACCATCTCTGTTGAGCTTAAAAAGAGAAAAAAACAATTAGAATGTGATCATATCAAAAACATGAAAATAAACAAAATAGTCTTCACCTTTTCCTAAATCCTCTTCATCCTCTTCATCCTCTTCACCATCCTCTTCACCATCTCTGTTGAGCTTAAAAAGAGAAAAATAGAAAAAAAACAATTAGAATGTGATCATATCAAAACCATGAAAATAATCAAAATAGTCTTCACCTTTTCCTAAATCCTCTTCATCCTCTTCATCCTCTTCACCATCCTCTTCACCATCTCTGTTGAGCTTGAAAAGAGAAAAAAGAAGAAAAAAACAATTAGAATGTGATCATATCAAAAACATGAAAATAAACAAAATAGTCTTCACCTTTTCCTAAATCCTCTTCATCCTCTTCATCCTCTTCACCATCCTCTTCACCATCTCTGTTGAGCTTAAAAAGAGAAAAAAAGAAAAAAAAACAATTAGAATGTGATCATATCAAAACCATGAAAATAATCAAAATAGTCTTCACCTTTTCCTAAATCCTCTTCATCCTCTTCATCCTCTTCACCATCCTCTTCACCATCTCTGTTGAGCTTAAAAAGAGAAAAAAAGAAGAAAAAAACAATTAGAATGTGATCATATCAAGAACATGAAAATAAACAAAATAGTCTTCACCTTTTCCTAAATCCTCTTCATCCTCTTCATCCTCTTCACCATCCTCTTCACCATCTCTGTTGAGCTTAAAAAGAGAAAAAAAACAATTAGAATGTGATCATATCAAGAACATGAAAATAAACAAAATAGTCTTCACCTTTTCCTAAATCCTCTTCATCCTCTTCATCCTCTTCACCATCCTCTTCACCATCTCTGTTGAGCTTGAAAAGAGAAAAAAGAAGAAAAAAACAATTAGAATGTGATCATATCAAAAAAATGAAAATAAACAAAATAGTCTTCACCTTTTCCTAAATCCTCTTCATCCTCTTCATCCTCTTCATCCTCTTCACCATCTCTGTTGAGCTTAAAAAGAGAAAAAAAGAAGAAAAAAACAATTAGAATGTGATCATATCAAGAACATGAAAATAAACAAAATAGTCTTCACCTTTTCCTAAATCCTCTTCATCCTCTTCATCCTCTTCACCATCCTCTTCACCATCTCTGTTGAGCTTAAAAAGAGAAAAAAAGAAAAAAAAATTAGAATGTGATCATATCAAAACCATGAAAATAATCAAAATAGTCTCCACCTTTTCCTAAATCCTCTTCATCCTCTTCACCATCCTCTTCACCATCTCTGTTGAGCTTAAAAAGAGAAAAAAAGAAAAAAAAAAATTAGAATGTGATCATATCAAAACCATGAAAATAATCAAAATAGTCTTCACCTTTTCCTAAATCCTCTTCATCCTCTTCACCATCCTCTTCACCATCTCTGTTGAGCTTAAAAAGAGAAAAAAAGAAAAAAAACAATTAGAATGTGATCATATCAAAACCATGAAAATAATCAAAATAGTCTTCACCTTTTCCTAAATCCTCTACATCCTCTTCATCCTCTTCACCATCCTCTTCACCATCTCTGTTGAGCTTAAAAAGAGAAAAAAAACAATTAGAATGTGATCATATCAAGAACATGAAAATAAACAAAATAGTCTTCACCTTTTCCTAAATCCTCTTCATCCTCTTCATCCTCTTCACCATCCTCTTCACCATCTCTGTTGAGCTTAAAAAGAGAAAAAAAGAAGAAAAAAACAATTAGAATGTGATCATATCAAGAACATGAAAATAAACAAAATAGTCTTCACCTTTTCCTAAATCCTCTTCATCCTCTTCATCCTCTTCACCATCCTCTTCACCATCTCTGTTGAGCTTAAAAAGAGAAAAAAAGAAAAAAAAATTAGAATGTGATCATATCAAAACCATGAAAATAATCAAAATAGTCTCCACCTTTTCCTAAATCCTCTTCATCCTCTTCACCATCCTCTTCACCATCTCTGTTGAGCTTAAAAAGAGAAAAAAAGAAAAAAAAAAATTAGAATGTGATCATATCAAAACCATGAAAATAATCAAAATAGTCTTCACCTTTTCCTAAATCCTCTTCATCCTCTTCACCATCCTCTTCACCATCTCTGTTGAGCTTAAAAAGAGAAAAAAAGAAAAAAAACAATTAGAATGTGATCATATCAAAACCATGAAAATAATCAAAATAGTCTTCACCTTTTCCTAAATCCTCTACATCCTCTTCATCCTCTTCACCATCCTCTTCACCATCTCTGTTGAGCTTAAAAAGAGAAAAAAAACAATTAGAATGTGATCATATCAAGAACATGAAAATAAACAAAATAGTCTTCACCTTTTCCTAAATCCTCTTCATCCTCTTCATCCTCTTCACCATCCTCTTCACCATCTCTGTTGAGCTTAAAAAGAGAAAAAAAGAAAAAAAAACAATTAGAATGTGATCATATCAAAACCATGAAAATAATCAAAATAGTCTTCACCTTTTCCTAAATCCTCTTCATCCTCTTCATCCTCTTCACCATCCTCTTCACCATCTCTGTTGAGCTTAAAAAGAGAAAAAAAGAAGAAAAAAACAATTAGAATGTGATCATATCAAGAACATGAAAATAAACAAAATAGTCTTCACCTTTTCCTAAATCCTCTTCATCCTCTTCATCCTCTTCACCATCCTCTTCACCATCTCTGTTGAGCTTAAAAAGAGAAAAAAAACAATTAGAATGTGATCATATCAAGAACATGAAAATAAACAAAATAGTCTTCACCTTTTCCTAAATCCTCTTCATCCTCTTCATCCTCTTCACCATCCTCTTCACCATCTCTGTTGAGCTTGAAAAGAGAAAAAAGAAGAAAAAAACAATTAGAATGTGATCATATCAAAAACATGAAAATAAACAAAATAGTCTTCACCTTTTCCTAAATCCTCTTCATCCTCTTCATCCTCTTCACCATCCTCTTCACCATCTCTGTTGAGCTTAAAAAGAGAAAAAAAGAAAAGAAACAATTAGAATGTGATCATATCAAAACCATGAAAATAATCAAAATAGTCTTCACCTTTTCCTAATTCCTCTTCATCCTCTTCATCCTCTTCACCATCCTCTTCACCATCTCTGTTGAGCTTGAAAAGAGAAAAAAGAAGAAAAAAAAACAATTAGAATGTGATCATATCAAAACCATGAAAATAATCAAAATAGTCTTCACCTTTTCCTAAATCCTCTTCATCCTCTTCATCCTCTTCACCATCCTCTTCACCATCTCTGTTGAGCTTAAAAAGAGAAAAAAAGAAAAAAAAACAATTAGAATGTGATCATATCAAAACCATGAAAATAATCAAAATAGTCTTCACCTTTTCCTAAATCCTCTTCATCCTCTTCATCCTCTTCACCATCCTCTTCACCAACTCTGTTGAGCTTAAAAAGAGAAAAAAAGAAAAAAAAACAATTAGAATGTGATCATATCAAAACCATGAAAATAATCAAAATAGTCTTCACCTTTTCCTAAATCCTCTTCATCCTCTTCACCATCCTCTTCACCATCTCTGTTGAGCTTGAAAAGAGAAAAAAGAAGAAAAAAAAACAATTAGAATGTGATCATATCAAAACCATGAAAATAATCAAAATAGTCTTCACCTTTTCCTAAATCCTCTTCATCCTCTTCATCCTCTTCACCATCCTCTTCACCATCTCTGTTGAGCTTAAAAAGAGAAAAAAAGAAAAAAAACAATTATAATGTGATCATATCAAAACCACGAAAATAATCAAAATAGTCTTCACCTTTTCCTAAATCCTCTTCATCCTCTTCATCCTCTTCACCATCCTCTTCACCATCTCTGTTGAGCTTAAAAAGAGAAAAAAACAATTAGAATGTGATCATATCAAAAACATGAAAATAAACAAAATAGTCTTCACCTTTTCCTAAATCCTCTTCATCCTCTTCATCCTCTTCACCATCCTCTTCACCATCTCTGTTGAGCTTAAAAAGAGAAAAATAGAAAAAAAACAATTAGAATGTGATCATATCAAAACCATGAAAATAATCAAAATAGTCTTCACCTTTTCCTAAATCCTCTTCATCCTCTTCATCCTCTTCACCATCCTCTTCACCATCTCTGTTGAGCTTGAAAAGAGAAAAAAGAAGAAAAAAACAATTAGAATGTGATCATATCAAAAACATGAAAATAAACAAAATAGTCTTCACCTTTTCCTAAATCCTCTTCATCCTCTTCATCCTCTTCACCATCCTCTTCACCATCTCTGTTGAGCTTAAAAAGAGAAAAAAATAAAAAACAATTAGAATGTGATCATATCAAAACCATGAAAATAATCAAAATAGTCTTTACCTTTTCCTAAATCCTCTTCATCCTCTTCATCCTCTTCACCATCCTCTTCACCATCTCTGTTGAGCTTAAAAAGAGAAAAAAAGAAGAAAAAAACAATTAGAATGTGATCATATCAAGAACATGAAAATAAACAAAATAGTCTTCACCTTTTCCTAAATCCTCTTCATCCTCTTCATCCTCTTCACCATCCTCTTCACCATCTCTGTTGAGCTTAAAAAGAGAAAAAAAACAATTAGAATGTGATCATATCAAGAACATGAAAATAAACAAAATAGTCTTCACCTTTTCCTAAATCCTCTTCATCCTCTTCATCCTCTTCACCATCCTCTTCACCATCTCTGTTGAGCTTGAAAAGAGAAAAAAGAAGAAAAAAACAATTAGAATGTGATCATATCAAAAACATGAAAATAAACAAAATAGTCTTCACCTTTTCCTAAATCCTCTTCATCCTCTTCATCCTCTTCACCATCTCTGTTGAGCTTAAAAAGAGAAAAAAAGAAGAAAAAAACAATTAGAATGTGATCATATCAAGAACATGAAAATAAACAAAATAGTCTTCACCTTTTCCTAAATCCTCTTCATCCTCTTCATCCTCTTCACCATCCTCTTCACCATCTCTGTTGAGCTTAAAAAGAGAAAAAAAGAAAAAAAAAATTAGAATGTGATCATATCAAAACCATGAAAATAATCAAAATAGTCTCCACCTTTTCCTAAATCCTCTTCATCCTCTTCATCCTCTTCACCATCCTCTTCACCATCTCTGTTGAGCTTAAAAAGAGAAAAAAAGAAAAAAAAAAATTAGAATGTGATCATATCAAAACCATGAAAATAATCAAAATAGTCTCCACCTTTTCCTAATTCCTCTTCATCCTCTTCACCATCCTCTTCACCAACTCTGTTGAGCTTAAAAAGAGAAAAAAAGAAAAAAAAAATTAGAATGTGATCATATCAAAACCATGAAAATAATCAAAATAGTCTCCACCTTTTCCTAATTCCTCTTCATCCTCTTCACCATCCTCTTCACCAACTCTGTTGAGCTTAAAAAGAGAAAAAAAAGAAAAAAAAAAATTAGAATGTGATCATATCAAAACCATGAAAATAATCAAAATAGTCTCCACCTTTTCCTAATTCCTCTTCATCCTCTTCACCATCCTCTTCACCATCTCTGTTGAGCTTAAAAAGAGAAAAAAAGAAAAAAAAACAATTAGAATGTGATCATATCAAAACATGAAAATAAACAAAATAGTCTTCACCTTTTCCTAAATCCTCTTCATCCTCTTCATCCTCTTCACCATCCTCTTCACCATCTCTGTTGAGCTTAAAAAGAAAAAAAAGAAGAAAAAAACAATTAGAATGTGATCATATCAAGAACATGAAAATAAACAAAATAGTCTTCACCTTTTCCTAAATCCTCTTCATCCTCTTCATCCTCTTCACCATCCTCTTCACCATCTCTGTTGAGCTTAAAAAGAGAAAAAAAGAAAAAAAAACAATTAGAATGTGATCATATCAAGAACATGAAAATAAACAAAATAGTCTTCACCTTTTCCTAAATCCTCTTCATCCTCTTCATCCTCTTCACCATCCTCTTCACCATCTCTGTTGAGCTTAAAAAGAGAAAAAAACAATTAGAATGTGATCATATCAAAAACATGAAAATAAACAAAATAGTCTTCACCTTTTCCTAAATCCTCTTCATCCTCTTCATCCTCTTCACCATCCTCTTCACCATCTCTGTTGAGCTTAAAAAGAGAAAAATAGAAAAAAAACAATTAGAATGTGATCATATCAAAACCATGAAAATAATCAAAATAGTCTTCACCTTTTCCTAAATCCTCTTCATCCTCTTCATCCTCTTCACCATCCTCTTCACCATCTCTGTTGAGCTTGAAAAGAGAAAAAAGAAGAAAAAAACAATTAGAATGTGATCATATCAAAAACATGAAAATAAACAAAATAGTCTTCACCTTTTCCTAAATCCTCTTCATCCTCTTCATCCTCTTCACCATCCTCTTCACCATCTCTGTTGAGCTTAAAAAGAGAAAAAAATAAAAAACAATTAGAATGTGATCATATCAAAACCATGAAAATAATCAAAATAGTCTTTACCTTTTCCTAAATCCTCTTCATCCTCTTCATCCTCTTCACCATCCTCTTCACCATCTCTGTTGAGCTTAAAAAGAGAAAAAAAGAAGAAAAAAACAATTAGAATGTGATCATATCAAGAACATGAAAATAAACAAAATAGTCTTCACCTTTTCCTAAATCCTCTTCATCCTCTTCATCCTCTTCACCATCCTCTTCACCATCTCTGTTGAGCTTAAAAAGAGAAAAAAAACAATTAGAATGTGATCATATCAAGAACATGAAAATAAACAAAATAGTCTTCACCTTTTCCTAAATCCTCTTCATCCTCTTCATCCTCTTCACCATCCTCTTCACCATCTCTGTTGAGCTTGAAAAGAGAAAAAAGAAGAAAAAAACAATTAGAATGTGATCATATCAAAAACATGAAAATAAACAAAATAGTCTTCACCTTTTCCTAAATCCTCTTCATCCTCTTCATCCTCTTCATCCTCTTCACCATCTCTGTTGAGCTTAAAAAGAGAAAAAAAGAAGAAAAAAACAATTAGAATGTGATCATATCAAGAACATGAAAATAAACAAAATAGTCTTCACCTTTTCCTAAATCCTCTTCATCCTCTTCATCCTCTTCACCATCCTCTTCACCATCTCTGTTGAGCTTAAAAAGAGAAAAAAATAAAAAAAAAATTAGAATGTGATCATATCAAAACCATGAAAATAATCAAAATAGTCTCCACCTTTTCCTAAATCCTCTTCATCCTCTTCATCCTCTTCACCATCCTCTTCACCATCTCTGTTGAGCTTAAAAAGAGAAAAAAAGAAAAAAAAAAATTAGAATGTGATCATATCAAAACCATGAAAATAATCAAAATAGTCTCCACCTTTTCCTAATTCCTCTTCATCCTCTTCACCATCCTCTTCACCAACTCTGTTGAGCTTAAAAAGAGAAAAAAAGAAAAAAAAATTAGAATGTGATCATATCAAAACCATGAAAATAATCAAAATAGTCTCCACCTTTTCCTAATTCCTCTTCATCCTCTTCACCATCCTCTTCACCAACTCTGTTGAGCTTAAAAAGAGAAAAAAAAGAAAAAAAAAAATTAGAATGTGATCATATCAAAACCATGAAAATAATCAAAATAGTCTCCACCTTTTCCTAATTCCTCTTCATCCTCTTCACCATCCTCTTCACCATCTCTGTTGAGCTTAAAAAGAGAAAAAAAGAAAAAAACAATTAGAATGTGATCATATCAAAAACATGAAAATAAACAAAATAGTCTTCACCTTTTCCTAAATCCTCTTCATCCTCTTCATCCTCTTCACCATCCTCTTCACCATCTCTGTTGAGCTTAAAAAGAGAAAAATAAAAAAAAAACAATTAGAATGTGATCATATCAAAACCATGAAAATAATCAAAATAGTCTTCACCTTTTCCTAAATCCTCTTCATCCTCTTCATCCTCTTCACCATCCTCTTCACCATCTCTGTTGAGCTTGAAAAGAGAAAAAAGAAGAAAAAAACAATTAGAATGTGATCATATCAAAAACATGAAAATAAACAAAATAGTCTTCACCTTTTCCTAAATCCTCTTCATCCTCTTCACCATCCTCTTCACCATCTCTGTTGAGCTTAAAAAGAGAAAAAAAGAAAAAAAACAATTAGAATGTGATCATATCAAAACCATGAAAATAATCAAAATAGTCTTCACCTTTTCCTAAATCCTCTTCATCCTCTTCATCCTCTTCACCATCCTCTTCACCAACTCTGTTGAGCTTAAAAAGAGAAAAAAAACAATTAGAATGTGATCATATCAAAACCATGAAAATAATCAAAATAGTCTTCACCTTTTCCTAAATCCTCTTCATCCTCTTCACCATCCTCTTCACCATCTCTGTTGAGCTTGAAAAGAGAAAAAAGAAGAAAAAAACAATTAGAATGTGATCATATCAAAAACATGAAAATAAACAAAATAGTCTTCACCTTTTCCTAAATCCTCTTCATCCTCTTCATCCTCTTCACCATCCTCTTCACCATCTCTGTTGAGCTTAAAAAGAGAAAAAAAGAAAAGAAACAATTAGAATGTGATCATATCAAAACCATGAAAATAATCAAAATAGTCTTCACCTTTTCCTAAATCCTCTTCATCCTCTTCACCATCCTCTTCACCATCTCTGTTGAGCTTTAAAAGAGAAAAAAGAAGAAAAAAACAATTAGAATGTGATCATATCAAAACCATGAAAATAATCAAAATAGTCTTCACCTTTTCCTAATTCCTCTTCATCCTCTTCATCCTCTTCACCATCCTCTTCACCATCTCTGTTGAGCTTGAAAAGAGAAAAAAGAAGAAAAAAAAACAATTAGAATGTGATCATATCAAAACCATGAAAATAATCAAAATAGTCTTCACCTTTTCCTAAATCCTCTTCATCCTCTTCATCCTCTTCACCATCCTCTTCACCATCTCTGTTGAGCTTAAAAAGAGAAAAAAAGAAAAAAAACAATTAGAATGTGATCATATCAAAACCATGAAAATAATCAAAATAGTCTTCACCTTTTCCTAAATCCTCTTCATCCTCTTCATCCTCTTCACCATCCTCTTCACCAACTCTGTTGAGCTTAAAAAGAGAAAAAAAACAATTAGAATGTGATCATATCAAAACCATGAAAATAATCAAAATAGTCTTCACCTTTTCCTAAATCCTCTTCATCCTCTTCACCATCCTCTTCACCATCTCTGTTGAGCTTGAAAAGAGAAAAAAGAAGAAAAAAACAATTAGAATGTGATCATATCAAAAACATGAAAATAAACAAAATAGTCTTCACCTTTTCCTAAATCCTCTTCATCCTCTTCATCCTCTTCACCATCCTCTTCACCATCTCTGTTGAGCTTAAAAAGAGAAAAAAAGAAAAGAAACAATTAGAATGTGATCATATCAAAACCATGAAAATAATCAAAATAGTCTTCACCTTTTCCTAAATCCTCTTCATCCTCTTCACCATCCTCTTCACCATCTCTGTTGAGCTTTAAAAGAGAAAAAAGAAGAAAAAAACAATTAGAATGTGATCATATCAAAACCATGAAAATAATCAAAATAGTCTTCACCTTTTCCTAATTCCTCTTCATCCTCTTCATCCTCTTCACCATCCTCTTCACCATCTCTGTTGAGCTTGAAAAGAGAAAAAAGAAGAAAAAAAAACAATTAGAATGTGATCATATCAAAACCATGAAAATAATCAAAATAGTCTTCACCTTTTCCTAAATCCTCTTCATCCTCTTCATCCTCTTCACCATCCTCTTCACCATCTCTGTTGAGCTTAAAAAGAGAAAAAAAGAAAAAAAAACAATTAGAATGTGATCATATCAAAACCATGAAAATAATCAAAATAGTCTTCACCTTTTCCTAAATCCTCTTCATCCTCTTCATCCTCTTCACCATCCTCTTCACCATCTATGTTGAGCTTAAAAAGAAAAAAAAAGAAGAAAAAAACAATTAGAATGTGATCATATCAAGAACATGAAAATAAACAAAATAGTCTTCACCTTTTCCTAAATCCTCTTCATCCTCTTCACCATCCTCTTCACCATCTCTGTTGAGCTTTAAAAGAGAAAAAAGAAGAAAAAAACAATTAGAATGTGATCATATCAAAAACATGAAAATAAACAAAATAGTCTTCACCTTTTCCTAAATCCTCTTCATCCTCTTCATCCTCTTCACCATCCTCTTCACCATCTCTGTTGAGCTTAAAAAGAGAAAAATAGAAAAAAAACAATTAGAATGTGATCATATCAAAACCATGAAAATAATCAAAATAGTCTTCACCTTTTCCTAAATCCTCTTCATCCTCTTCATCCTCTTCACCATCCTCTTCACCATCTCTGTTGAGCTTGAAAAGAGAAAAAAGAAGAAGAAAAAAACAATTAGAATGTGATCATATCAAAACCATGAAAATAATCAAAATAGTCTTCACCTTTTCCTAAATCCTCTTCATCCTCTTCATCCTCTTCACCATCCTCTTCACCATCTCTGTTGAGCTTAAAAAGAGAAAAAAAGAAAAAAAACAATTAGAATGTGATCATATCAAAACCATGAAAATAATCAAAATAGTCTTCACCTTTTCCTAAATCCTCTTCATCCTCTTCATCCTCTTCACCATCCTCTTCACCATCTCTGTTGAGCTTAAAAAGAGAAAAAAAGAAAAAAAAACAATTAGAATGTGATCATATCAAAACCATGAAAATAATCAAAATAGTCTTCACCTTTTCCTAAATCCTCTTCATCCTCTTCATCCTCTTCACCATCCTCTTCACCAACTCTGTTGAGCTTAAAAAGAGAAAAAAAGAAAAAAAAACAATTAGAATGTGATCATATCAAAACCATGAAAATAATCAAAATAGTCTTCACCTTTTCCTAAATCCTCTTCATCCTCTTCACCATCCTCTTCACCATCTCTGTTGAGCTTGAAAAGAGAAAAAAGAAGAAAAAAAAACAATTAGAATGTGATCATATCAAAACCATGAAAATAATCAAAATAGTCTTCACCTTTTCCTAAATCCTCTTCATCCTCTTCATCCTCTTCACCATCCTCTTCACCATCTCTGTTGAGCTTAAAAAGAGAAAAAAAGAAAAAAAACAATTATAATGTGATCATATCAAAACCACGAAAATAATCAAAATAGTCTTCACCTTTTCCTAAATCCTCTTCATCCTCTTCATCCTCTTCACCATCCTCTTCACCATCTCTGTTGAGCTTAAAAAGAAAAAAAAATGAAAAAAAACAATTAGAATGTGATCATATCAAGAACATGAAAATAAACAAAATAGTCTTCACCTTTTCCTAAATCCTCTTCATCCTCTTCATCCTCTTCACCATCCTCTTCACCATCTCTGTTGAGCTTAAAAAGAGAAAAAAAGAAAAAAAAATTAGAATGTGATCATATCAAAACATGAAAATAAACAAAATATTCTTCACCTTTTCCTAAATCCTCTTCATCCTCTTCACCATCCTCTTCACAATCTCTGTTGAGCTTAAAAAGAGAGAAAAAAAGAAAAAAAAATTAGAATGTGATCATATCAAAAACATGAAAATAAACAAAATAGTCTTCACCTTTTCCTAAATCCTCTTCATCCTCTTCACCATCCACTTCACCATCTCTGTTGAGCTTAAAAAGAGAAAAAAAGAAAAAAAATTAGAATGTGATCATATCAAAAACATGAAAATAAACAAAATATTCTTCACCTTTTCCTAAATCCTCTTCATCCTCTTCATCCTCTTCACCATCCTCTTCACCATCTCTGTTGAGCTTAAAAAGAGAAAAAAAGAAGAAAAAAACAATTAGAATGTGATCATATCAAAAACATGAAAATAAACAAAATAGTCTTCACCTTTTCCTAAATCCTCTTCATCCTCTTCATCCTCTTCACCATCCTCTTCACCATCTCTGTTGAGCTTAAAAAGAGAAAAATAGAAAAAAAACAATTAGAATGTGATCATATCAAAACCATGAAAATAATCAAAATAGTCTTCACCTTTTCCTAAATCCTCTTCATCCTCTTCATCCTCTTCACCATCCTCTTCACCAACTCTGTTGAGCTTAAAAAGAGAAAAAAAGAAAAAAAAACAATTAGAATGTGATCATATCAAAACCATGAAAATAATCAAAATAGTCTTCACCTTTTCCTAAATCCTCTTCATCCTCTTCACCATCCTCTTCACCATCTCTGTTGAGCTTGAAAAGAGAAAAAAGAAGAAAAAAAAACAATTAGAATGTGATCATATCAAAACCATGAAAATAATCAAAATAGTCTTCACCTTTTCCTAAATCCTCTTCATCCTCTTCATCCTCTTCACCATCCTCTTCACCATCTCTGTTGAGCTTAAAAAGAGAAAAAAAGAAAAAAAACAATTATAATGTGATCATATCAAAACCACGAAAATAATCAAAATAGTCTTCACCTTTTCCTAAATCCTCTTCATCCTCTTCATCCTCTTCACCATCCTCTTCACCATCTCTGTTGAGCTTAAAAAGAAAAAAAAATGAAAAAAACAATTAGAATGTGATCATATCAAGAACATGAAAATAAACAAAATAGTCTTCACCTTTTCCTAAATCCTCTTCATCCTCTTCATCCTCTTCACCATCCTCTTCACCATCTCTGTTGAGCTTAAAAAGAGAAAAAAAGAAAAAAAAATTAGAATGTGATCATATCAAAACATGAAAATAAACAAAATATTCTTCACCTTTTCCTAAATCCTCTTCATCCTCTTCACCATCCTCTTCACAATCTCTGTTGAGCTTAAAAAGAGAGAAAAAAAGAAAAAAAAATTAGAATGTGATCATATCAAAAACATGAAAATAAACAAAATAGTCTTCACCTTTTCCTAAATCCTCTTCATCCTCTTCACCATCCACTTCACCATCTCTGTTGAGCTTAAAAAGAGAAAAAAAGAAAAAAAATTAGAATGTGATCATATCAAAAACATGAAAATAAACAAAATATTCTTCACCTTTTCCTAAATCCTCTTCATCCTCTTCATCCTCTTCACCATCCTCTTCACCATCTCTGTTGAGCTTAAAAAGAGAAAAAAAGAAGAAAAAAACAATTAGAATGTGTTCATATCAAAAACATG